>JAKEEE010000079.1:0-600000 GCA_021498325.1 Bactrocera minax | reverse complement strand
ACCTATTTCCATGGTGGAAAGGCAGTTCAGTGCTCTAATAGGTCAAAAGTCATGGACTGTGGCTAAATTCAAGCTTGAATAAGTGAGCTTCTTTTGACGGGTTCTTCCCCACTTAAGTACCACATTTCTTGGTCGCGTTTTCAAACAATTTTAGAACTCATATATCAAGCTAGTGTGAGGCAAACAACAGCATAGTCCAAAAAAAAAAAGAGTCCACAAGTATTGAACTTCAATTAGTAAACAAGCTTACCAGCTCCTGCAAATCGGCAATTGAAGAGGAGGCCCAACCAACCAATCTACTGGCGCCACGAAACCAAGCAAAGAAAAAAACCTCAACACTGATCATCTTTTTGAGACTTTCATGCACAAAACTCAACAATCACAACATCAACAACCTCTGCGCGCCGCCCGACCGAGCGCGCCTCCGCCATGTATTGCCGGGCTTGGAAATTTTTTGATCGATGGCGCGGCAATTGGCGCATCGTGACGGCTGGTTGGCGCGCATGAGCACCACACAATCAACAGTGGCAGTCGCAATGGATCATTCGTTGTGGCAAAAACCAAATCGAAGCAAAGTAAAGCAAAGCTACGACTAACTTAACCCCAGCGCAGTAACAAACGTCAACACAAGCAAACACAAACACATAACAACAAAAACAAGCACACGGCACTTCCTTCAAGCGTCGTCTTATTGCAGTTGTATTGGCCGTTCAATCGTTCGTTTATATTGTTGGTCTTGTTGTTGGCGGCGGCGCCTTTAATTGGCATTTTGTGGCTGCGCTCAGACAAAACACGACAAGACAGGCGGCTGACTGAATTTTTCGGACGTTGCGACTGATATTTTTGGCTGTGCGATTGGTTTGTTGTCTGGCTGGCTAGCTTGCTTGAAAAATGCTGTGTGACCGAGTGGCTTGTTTGGGTAGGCTGGCTAGCTGGCTGGTTGTTGCTACTTTTGCTTGCACGCTGAACCCTTTCTACAGCGCGTCCTTTTATTTATGGTTTTGTGTGCCTTGGCTTCTTTTTTCTTCGTCCTCTGCCGCGTCATACATTCGGTTGATCGGTTGCTGATCGTTGGCGCGACGCAATGTTGCATGCTCAGCGTTGAGCGCGTTGACAGCCGCGGCTGCCAAACATTGCGTTTGCGGCATTTCAGGCGCTTTTGATCACTTGAACATCGGATCATGTGCTTGGCCGCATCGCTGTTGTTGTCCTAGCTGTTGTTGCAGTTATTGTTAGCGCTATTTTGTTGTATAGTGGTGCTCGCCGTTTATCAGTCTTGTCGATCGCATCGTTGGGCGCGCTTATCTGATGTTAATTTCTCGGATAATCGCATCATTATTGCGCACAGGCGCGCGCACAGGAGGCATTTGCCTCCGCGGTTGCCATATGCCGGCTGCTATTCTTGCCAACCAGCCAACGCTAAGCCGAGTTGCCGTCACTAAAAGCCTCTGTTATCCACCGTCCGTCCATTCGCCCGTTCCTCCGCCGCTTTGTATGTGCATTTCTTTCCTTTTTGGCCTCCGACCGCAAGGGTTCTTTTAAGTCATGCTGTGTGACATTTGTTCAATGCGCCACATTTATTTATAGTCGGTATTTATTTGCTTCAACGATTTGTTTATTGGCTTGTTCGGCATTTTCGGGCACTGCTTTCGGCAAGCGCATACTTGGCTTTGCCACAACAACATCTGTCCTCGCCACACCGGTTGGCCGCAGTTAAACTGCCTGATTAACTGGCTCTTTGCCTGATTATTTGCTTTATTAGTTGGCTGTTTGGCCTGCTTAACTGGTTGATTACGTATCTGGCATTCACAATCGCTGTTAATTAATTCCTCTGTTGTTTGAGTGCAAGTGGTATGGGCACAGCAAGCCATTGCATTGTCACCTCTGTAGCGCCACCTTGACAGGGCGAAAGGTGCAACACGAATTCCCAACAACAAGTGGTAGATAAATGGCGAAAAAGTGTGGAGTACTTAGTGCGAGCTTTATGTTTAATGAGACAGTTTTCTATTTGGTGACGTAAAGATTAGTGAGAAAGCTTCCTTCTATTAGTGTCATTTTGTCCAAATAACTTTTGCTTTTACCTAAAAGATGAGCTGATATAAGGGCGGTTCCGAGGGTATCTACGAATCCTCTTCGTTGCCTCATGGTAAGGCTTATTGCACATTGAAGACTAGTTAAAAACCCAGAACATTAATTGTAGTGTATGATCGATATCAGTTCATCTGCAAAGCTCTAATCTAAAAGTCTTGAAAATTATTCTCATAAAGCTAATAAGGCTAAAAATACTTATCCTTACTCTAAGAAGCAAGAGAAGAATTACTCTTAGAAAGTTCATCACCGAAGCTGTAGTTCAACTCGAGTCGGCATTTCGTTGCTGCCTTTCCAGTGCTCCATACCACTCCTTAATCAGTATATGTCAACAGCGTTCCGTTTTTTTTAAAAAAAAGTGCGGCTTGCCAAGGTCTAAAGATTTTTAGTTCGAAAGATAATATCAGCGTAACTCAATTACATGATAGTTTAGCTTTGATCCGTAAGTTTCGGAACCGAGTTTCCACATCAGTCTGCTTCACTGAGCTTCACTGAGGCACGTCGATTTTTCTACACATTGGTTTTCGTAGATCTCAAATCCGTTGCTTTTCATCCAATACTTTGCAAAGCTTCCACAGGCTTTATTCCCTAAGATGACTACAATGGAGAGTTCCACAATGAAGACATTTGATATGCCCTATAGAGTGGTATAAGAGATAACATACATGTAAGACAATAAAGCTGACTGTTCTCCCTGATTCGAGCGGATGTGCCGTCGAGCTATTCTAACCGCTGTTGTACGACTTCAAGACTTCGGCCGGTTAATCTTTATTTCACTACCTGCTTTTAGTCGTCCAGGTTGAACATTTCATTGGTTTTATTAAACAGTAATTTTTTTTTTAAATTAAATTCTCTCCTAGTTTTTCTTTAATTCTCAATAACATAAGTACCTGTATCTGTATCTGTATCTGTCAGAATTCAAAAAATTGTTGCTGCTCTAAAAAGCCTTTTGGAGTTCATTTATGAAGTACTAATGATATCGGGTTTCTCCCCTCAGACCCCAAGACTTTACTTCGTAGATTCCTTGGATGGTTAATACAAAATATTCCTGGTGGAAGTTCCCATTCGTGCATGGAAGGGTATTGGTCTAAATGTATCCACAATTGGTAATTCCGGGAGTTCTTACTTTGGTTGCTCCAGTTCGTGAAGAGCGAAGTTGCAATCCACACAACGAGTTTTTCAGCTACCCGAGCTGACGAGCTCCATATCTTAGAGTTTTTCAATAAACTTTTATATTATTTTGAAGAATACTGATCGAAGTTGATATGAGATGTGACTGATAACTCGTTTTGACGTTTTGAGTTCATGATATGAATAATTTTTACAAGCTTTCACTGGATATACTGCCACTTGATATTCTCACTAGACCTGGAGCAATGTAAATCAATAATCAACTTATGAATACACTTCAGAAGACTCTATCTACTCGAGGCTTACTCTCTCCAACTCTACATAACAAGATTAGTAGGTCTTCAAACAGCTTCTATTTCATTTTATTCTATTCTCCATTCGACCCGACTTCCCATTGAGTCGCCGTTGCTCGCAATCATCATTTATTCCGTGCATTCAAGGCGACAGTTAATATTTTAAAAAGTTGTCACAATATTTTCATTCAATTTGAAGCACTTAATGTGAAATTTAATTTCACCTTTTTCCATGACGCCGCGCACTTTACACAACCCACAACAGTTGTACACCCTCACTGCGCCAACCCCACCGGTTGAACAATTTATTTATTGCGTACGGATAGAAGAAGTAAACACCGCCACCGCCTGCGCTTCAACAGGCCAGAGGCGGGGCGACGCAGAACACTCGAAGCAAATAGCAATTTTCGACAATTTTCGGTGATTGTCTAATTTCACTAGTGATTTATGGCCGCAAACGAACCCTTGCGATGTGTAGATGTGTGGTAGACGAGCGTGCGACAGTGTAACCCTTAAACTAAATGCTTACCCCGTAGGCGAGACGGACGAGTAGCGGTAAGATGTAGCGGCCGAATGTAGTAACAAATGTTGGTGGATTGAGTATGCTCTATAAATCCACATTTTTGTTGCAATTATTGTTGTTGTTGGTGTGCAATTCAACGCTTTTGTTTAGACACACTTTGATGCGTGGCGTCGCAGCGTCTCACTTTAATTGTTGGCAATAAAATTTATGACCTACAAATAATAGAGACGCTGCAGCGCGGCAAGCGCATATAGTATGGCCATGATGAGAGAGAGGGGTGAGAAGAGGAGGAGGATTTCTTGGTAGCGGCGCTGAAAGAATAAAAAATTAGTTGCAAGTATTGCAAGCTCAGTGAATGATTGGAATGAGTAAACGAACTCGAGCTCGGCCAACTAGCAGACAGCAGCTGGGCAGTTCGTGCCTCAAATGGACGAACAGATCAAGCAGTCACTTACAGGTCGTTAGTGGATGAATGCATTTCGAAAGAAATACCATTTTCAGCGCGACGACCTCATGACATATGCGTAAGTTGGAGCATTTAAAAGCGGACGCAGTAAATAGAACGAAGTCCGAAGGTTCCGATAGTCATTCGAATTATTTTTGCTTACCCGCACCATCACTTTAAAAACACATCAGCCGTAAAGTACCTCCGTTCCGTTTTGTCGTTAACAAAAAGTCATTCACACGTTTTGGCGCAACTTCCCACAGCTCTTTTACCCTTCTCAGTAAGTTCTCGCCAGCGGAAGTCGCAAATTCGCAAGTTGTATTTCCGCTGACGGCGGCGCGTGTACACGTATGTCTAACACAACGCGTTACATGGCGCTGTACAGAGTGGACGAATCATAGTCATTGGCTTCCGTACGCGCGTCTCAATTTCCGCCGAATCTCTGCATCGGAAGCGCATTTTGAGTGTATTTGGATCTTTTTTTATAACGCTGAGCTTACTTTAGCAATTAGCGCCCGTTCGTGTGTGTCTCGAACCACTTGCGCCCATTTTGTTGACATATCCAGCATAACTGTGCGTGCATTTAGGGTTTACTTTGTGGTGACGGCTGCGATTATGCGACTGACGGGCTACTGAAAGAATGTGGGAGATAAACAAATGAAGAGTAGGGTAGGTGTTAAATGAAAATCGCAATTTTTGGTACTATCGAGTTGGGGATAAGTGCCAGCTTCGAAGTGATGCGGTAAGAGCTTCTGGACTTTTTATACAAACGGCCAATGGCTCTTCTTCGAATTAGCTAATTTATTATTAAGGGATTTCTACGGAGCTTGTAAATCGTTAGATAAAGACTGCTCATGTCAGTTTGACTCTATGTGGGTGCTTAACATGTATTATGTGGATCTGCTTTAGTCGGAAAGTCGAAGTTTGTCTTGACGAGCGTTGCTTTCCGAAAGATCTTCAGAGCGTGGATACATTCCTCACCTCAAGGTAGAGTCTTAACAACAAAATCGACTCAAGAAATTATATTTCAATGGAAATATTAACATTATTCATATTTAAGGAAGTGGATGTTAGTGGATGAATGGTATCCACTGAACCCAAGAGAATTGTTTGTGCTACTAACTTACAATGAGTCAAGAGTTCAAAATCAAGTCGTTATGAATCGGAAACTGCGACTGTACGCAGTCTAGTCTCAGTCACAGTCAGAAGCATTAATGACATGTTGAGCCGAGTCCTATGCACTGGGTATATATGGCATGTTGTGCAGTAATTTTAAGTTGACTTTAAACTAGGGCATCTTTATTTGTTGATTATATAAAGGTGAACATGAAAAATTCATTGGTAAGACCTTGCTGAAGTACGAATGGATAATTAGGAAGAATATCCGTAGAAATTTGAACGGAAAACAAGAGAATTTATAAGCTTTGAAAAGAATGAAACGGAACCCTGAACTGTACTGAGAGTGAATGAGGGGTTTGTAGTCTGTTCCAAGCTGAGTCCGGTACCGGTGTACTATTTAGGAAGGAAAATTATTTGAGAACATCTGTTTCTCAAAAATTTCTCGAGAATTTATATGAAAATATTTATTTTGGACCGAAGTTGTAAAATTTTTCATAACCTTTACGGTTTTTACTGCCAAAAACGAATCTCTAGACACTATTTGTGCGTTCTTTGTGAATTTTTTTTTCTTTTAGAATTATCCAGCTAATTTAGTGGACGCAACTGGAGGCTGAGGTTCCACCTACTGAGTCGGGAAGTGGATTTTAGCGGGGTCTTCATAACTGGAACTGATACGGGTCTATAACGAGTCAAGAGCTGTTATATTAACAGTAGTTGAGTTTTATGCAGCAACAACAACAGCAATAACATTTTGGAATCTACGAGGGCATACACTAGTCAGTGAGGAGGCTCATATTAGTTAAAGCAAGTGAGTTTTAATCTATTTAAGTGATTTATTTGACAACATATAAGTGTGTGAAGGGAAGGGGTGCTCAATTTCGAGTGCGACCACCTTACCGGTCATTCATACACACACATACACACACACATATATATATATCCATGAACAACTGCACGCCTGCAAACAAGTACATTTATCTGCTTCCCAACGAAACGCTGCACAATTGAGCGCAATGCAGCGCATTCAATGTTATTCAATCACGTCATTAAGATGTCAATTGGCAATGGGCGGTGCAGATGTGCCCTTGAAACCCGAAAATAAAACAAAAACAATGGCAAACGAACAAATGCTGAAAGCTGATTGCACCCACACACAAAGTGAGCCATGCATCGGTGGGCAAATGAATGCAGGCGATTACATGTGTATATGTGTATTTAGTAGTATATATGTAATATACATATATACACACATATGCATACATATCTAGGTTCATATATAGAATACAATAAACATCGTTAAGTAATCGATCCAAACAAAGCCAGATTATGGGCATACAAACTGCGTAGAGTGTTGCATAGACATACATACATATGAAAGGATACATACACACACATATACGCTCATGCAACTGCAGCAAACCGGCAGCATCAGCACAAATCATCGGCGATCGTCAGTAATAGAACAACAATAAAGCGACAAAGGTAAAATCACTTTAACTACAGCAACGACAGCAACAACAAAAACAAAATGCACAACAACAACGAAAAATATCGATTTCATGCAATTAATGTGCTGTGGCGCATTACAAATGTCGCTTTAGAGCGAAAATTCTTTTGTGCGCATTTTTCGTTGTACCCCTGCTTGTTGTTGTAATATTTTCTTTACATTCTTGTATGTTTGATATTGATATGCGTCCTTACCCTAAAGGTACTCAGTGCAGTAGGTGTGCCAACAGTTTGTTTTTATTGTTTTTGGTTTCGCTTTCTTCACAATTTCACAATGGAAATGCAGCTGCAACGCGATTTGTTGAGGATTTTCAAATAGTTTTTGTAATGAAAACGGATTTTGCATTTTTTTTTTGATAAAATAAGATTTTCCGATTTTTTTTTTTTTTTGCTATCAATGCCAATCTCAAATACATATTTATAGAAAATTGGAAAAAAGAAATAAAAGTGAAATCGATATTTTAACATTTTCAGCGTTTTTAGCCAACTCTGGGAACATTTCGTTGGAAAATTAAGAAACCAGCGATAATGTGGCTAGCGTTTTGTAAATTATACAGAATTCGTAAAAACAAATTCCCACTTATGAAATTTAAGAACTTTTAATTATATCGGTAAATAGAAAACTTTATTTTTTAAATATCTCATCAACTTAATAGTTTAAGAATTTAAAAACAAGTTATATGTAAAATATAAGTTAACAAATTTTTAATATTATCTTCTTTTTATGGTAAAGAAAAAAATTTGCAATTTAAAAATTTCTTAAAAATCGAATGAAATACAAGAATTTAAATATTTAAAAGAGCTGAAATGTAATGGGAATCATTTCAAAAATATTTTTCGGTTAGAAGTAGCAATAATTATAAAATTTTATTGTTTTATTTCAATTATATCTTTATTTTTTTTTATTTTTCTTTAATTATTTTAATTGAAAATAAAAATTTAAAAAAAATCAATATTATATTTCATAATTTCTTTTTAAGGGAATGATTACAAAAGTTAAGGCACTTTAAAATTTAAAATAAAATATTTGATAAAATATTAATAAAAGAAATAAATATTGTAAAAATAGATACATTTTAATTAAAGCCATGACTTTTTATTATTTACTTTTATTTATTATTAAAAATCACGTTAGTTACAAAATTTAAAAATTTTTGGATTTTTTTTCTTCTGAAAACTTTAATTTTTTATAAAATCTAAATAAACATAAAATTGAGGAATTTTCAAATATGAACATTTGTAACCGATGAAATTAAAAAAAAATATATTGTTAACGACTTTAATATATTTTAAAATTGTTAGAATTTGATTTAAATACTGTAAAAATTATTGCAAATGAGTTGGCAAAAATTTTATTTAGTACAAATGTGGCATATTTATATACTTGTCTAAATGATGCATTAAAACATTAATTAAATTTTCTGAAATTGAATGATATTATAGTTTTTAAGATAAACATCAAGCAAGTAATTGCTTTTCAAAAAATGTTTGTCATAGTTTATCAAAAATTGTAATTACTCCCCTTACTCTCAATTCTAAATTAAACTCAAATTTTTTTAATTATAATTTTTTTCCTGCAAAATCTTTATCTTTTTTCTTTCACAATATAGAGAAGTTTGAAATTATTCGTCTAAACTCTGCAGCTCATTACAAGTCTCACTACTGCACTTAAAATTTGTTATGGTAAAATAAATTGATTTAAAAAATTTTAATTGCAATATTTAAAATGTTAAAATTGCTATTATATCACTAATTTTAAAATTAAAATATAAATATAAAACAATTTTATAAAGAAAAAATTTTTGGAGGATTTTTTGCAAACGTAAAAGTTTTGGTATTAGAATTGTATCTTTTTTTTTAATTTATGAAGAAAATAATTTTTTTTAAATGTATGAACTAAAATAATTTATTTTTTTTAATGTTTCGTGAAGAAAAACTTGTAAACAAAAAATTTGCAATCAAAACAAAAACACTCTAACAATTTTTCTTTTTAAAAAATTTTTTTTTATAATAAATTTATATAATAGAAAAAAATTTCTTTAATATTTATTTTTTTTGTAAAGAAAATTATGGCTTTACTTTCTGTAAATATTCGGTTTTAATAGACATATATTTCTGTCATGCTTTTTAATTATTTGGAAATCCAGTACGAACACTTTCTCTTTATTGAATTCCCAATACTCAACAACCAAACAACAGTAAGGCACACAAAACCCTCATCTGCGTATAATCCGCACTCATCTTAGTCAACCATCTCGCTGCTGATATCGAATTACACCCCTGCAGCACCAGTGTCAAGCGGTCACTCGCCTTACAGCCGAACGACGCGCCGCTGCTACTTCAATATCGCAATGCTTCAATGTGCTTTGCTGCTCAAGCTCTTCATTTACTTGAATCAAAATCATTTGAGTATTTAACAAATGGATTTTTCATTCGTTTTGCGCGAACATTCATTCGAGCGATCGGTTCGATCAAAGGGCCAAGCCGCCGGCTTGCAAAGACGCTAGCGAGAGTGCTGAGGCTGTTCGGTAGGAGGGCAGGCATATCCTGCGAGGAATTGAAAAAAATACATTGGATTATTTTTTTGAACTTTTTAGCTAAAACTTTTGTTGTATTTGTACACCAATTTAATTTCATTTATTTTTTAGCGCTTTTGAGGAGTTTTTGTCCGCCTTCCAGCCTTGCTCCACGCCAATTTGCCGCCATCACTGTCTTCCCTTTTTTCCGCTGTCATCACTTCTAAACGCTCGGCTCCTTGAAAACCGCGCGCCGCCGTCCGGTTGGCCGTCTATTTGCGGCTCGGCGTTGTTTTATCCTGCGCACTCAGGCTGAAGCACTCGTGTCACTGGCGACAAGTCGACATCCTCATCACACAGTTCACAATTGAATTGTGGTGAAATGAAATCTATAATTTGCTTCTGCTCGGTTTCTTTTTTCAAGCTTGCGAGGTGCGCTCTTCAGGTCTTCAGGTGGAGGATGCAAGTGGCCGCATTTCTGTTTTTTGTGTTGTCTCATCACAAGCTCCTTTCATGAGACACTTAATTAGGCAACTATTGTGTCGCGGCGGCTGTCTTTGTCAGCTTAGTGTTAGAGCGCTCATTCGCTTTTAGTCCGCATTTGCTTTTGTAAAGATCTAATTATGTAAATGAGTAGTTTGACAGCTAAATGTCAGGCTAATCCGACAGTTTGCCGGAGATCGTAGCGCACTTTGTCCTATATATAGATCGGTATAGATTTTTTCTCAAGGAAGTAGATGTCTCAAAAGCGGTTTTGACTCCTTTTGAGTAGGGTTCAGGGACGAGAAGTAATTTAGGCTTCATGCATTTGCAAAAGAGGAAGCTTTCATGCTAATTTATCAGTAGATTAGGGTATATTAAGCGTTGGCTCTTGCATTAAACACCCTTTCCTGAATCTCATATGGGAATAACTAATAAAGTTTCACAAGAAGTAATCCTTAGGTGGGTACCCTGAAGAACTTTCACTTTCCACTGCCACTCGCAATTGTCTTTTTACCCTTACAGACATCACTAAGCTCGGCGGAAAGGTCTGAGATGGAACTTTCGTCAAAGAAATGAGGATTGAAACCACCGGGTTGAGTCAACACTGAGATAGCCACAAAAATACTAAAATTTCTAACTCCTGAACAAGATCTTGAAAGACTTAGAAGATCTACTACAATTCACAGATCTCTCTGAATTCGACGACAAGGTCTGAAATATAGCTTTCATCAAAAATCCAATAATTGAAACTTCCTTCCTTCTGTCTTCCTAGACCCACATGGATGCTATTAAAAAGAACACAAGCTTCATCCGTTAGTAGAAAAACTTTAAGGCCTATCACTTTCAACTATCAAATTTATTGACACATAAAATTTTATAGTTATTTCTTATGTCGTTGGCAAAATATGAGATAAAACTTTCTTCAAAGGCTTTGTGATTTAGTTCACCTCCACTTTCGATCTCGACATTCTTTGAAATTCCAAAAAATTGCAAAGATTCCCAAGTTGCAGCAGCATAAGTCAGTGTACTTTCGCGATCAACTATCATTTACAGACATCTCCGAGCTCGGCTCGAAGAGTTGTTAAAGAGACTTCTCCTAAAGTTTTGAACTCAAAACTTCCTCGACTGAGACCAACTTTAGAAGGAAAGCATCAGAAGAAAAGGATCACAAATGATTGTAGAATTCAGGTCAGTTGTTGATTATACAGAGGTGCCTATTTATGGTTTAAGTTACTGTTAAGTTAATGATCCGAACTGCAATGGACTAGACGAGACTTCACTAGACGAGGTAGTAAAAACAAAGCCGAGCCAGCGTAGTCACGATCCAAGAAAATGTGGACGATGAAATGGGTCTTGAACTTGGTTTGCGTGTCGGAAGTGCAGTCAGTTAATTTTTCTTTTTAGCGCTTACTCTCGATTTAATCGTTTGGTATCACATAAGAATATAGTCAGTCTGTAAACCGACTATCAAATGAATACCATTTCCAAATAGTGACGGCGATAACTCTTTCCTATGTAGAGTTTGAGCAACTTTCACGCCATATTCGTCATGCACATCATCAATGGGTCTAACTTTCAATCGAGTTAGCTGGTTGAAGAATAGAGTGGCATTATTTTGGATTTGGATAGGTTAACTCCGGTTTCAGCTAACATATTCGTTGTTTTATTGGCATTTATTCCATTAAAATTCGACGTTTTGGGGTTAGAGGTTCGTGTGCTGATGCTAACGTTCGTTTTTTTGTGGCTTTGTGGTGATGCAGATAGAGCGAGTTGGTCCTAACTGCTTAACAGTACATAAACCTGGTGATCTGACAGTTGAAAGCATTGCGCTCGGCTGGTTCTGGTACGCCAGTGAAATATGCTTTCGATATAGCGTTAAAGGTAAGGCTGGTATGTAATGTTAGCGCGAAATATTGATCCAACTGAGCTTGCTAGATTCCTCAAAGCAATATTTCTAATCAACGGCATTTTTGAACTCATTGATAACCCTTCAATACCGACAGCGTTTTCGCAAACCAACCGAAACAGAGTCGCTCCAATTATAAAACAGTACATGCTCTGCGGTACCAACATTACAACAACATTAAGTTAAACCGCTTGCGTTATTTCGGTAGCCCCTTGCGCCCTCCCTCCCCAAAAATATCACTCTTTAACAGCCTTCTAACTCAAAAGTCATTAATATATGCGTAAATAAATGAGTTGCAGCTTCTATATTGCCAGCAAATCGCTAACTCAAACTCATTCATACACATTTCACATTTATTTGGCGCTTAACGAGGCACCATTTGTGAAACGTTGCATGGACCACCGGCGGCAACAGTAGCGACTATGAAGCTATACATCAGCGAAGTCATCATCAATGACCATGTGTTTGTATGTATATACATGTATATTAGATATTGTACAGCTAAGTATGTGTATGTGTGCCTGTGTATGTACGCATATATACATGTGTATGTATATGTGTTGATGCCTCAGTATGTGTGCCCGTCTACCAAAAAAGGCAGCACATATTATTTTGGGTCATTTATTTGGCTACAACAACGCCAGCAATATTGATGGCATAAATATGTGTTCAGAAACACAACAACAAAAGCAGCGACAACAACAACAAGCAACTGAAAAAGCGACTGCAAAGCGTTAACGAGCCCCCAATAACTAACAACGGCGCGCTCAACTGAAATTGTGTTGTTAATTTTGTGTACATTATTGTTGTTGTTATTTTAGTTTTGGTTATTAGCCATATTTGCTGTTGCTGTATGTTGTTAGCAACATTGTTTTTTTCTTTTTTGGTCAACATTTTTATTTTCATTATGCCTTTACAACAACTACACCAATATTTATTAGTGTCGTCGTTGTTGTTGTTGTCGCTGTTGTTGATTGTTGGCGTGGCAAGTGTGGCGCCAAGGCCCCACACGTTATTATTAATTTGTAAATTACCTGTTGCGAGTGAAATTGCTCAAACGCTGCTCTAAACACCACAGCCATTCTGTTTCCCCAGCGAGACGGAGGGGGGATGCTTATGAATATGTATGTGTTGCCCACTATAGTGGTTGATGTAGATGAAGATATGCATAGAGTTGACGTTAAGCCAATTTGCCGCGTATTTCCATGCACCTGATCGCGTTGCAGATCCGCCGAAGGATAACCGAAAGATAAGCCGAGGCAAGCAACGCGGAATTAAGCGAAGGAATGAACAAAAACATTGTGTAGACACACATTTATTTATTGCTAATTGGTTTAAATTAATTTTAATGTGCGGTGGCAGTCCTTAACTGCGAGATATTCTATTATTAGACATTTCCTATACTAATTATTTATAGTTAAGGGTTCGTTGATTGAATCTCTTCGGGTTGGTTAGTAATTTCAATTATTTAGTGAACCTTTTAAGGCAACAGAGATAAAAATGTATGTGATAAAGTGTTAATTAATATTGAAAAAACAAAATATGATATAATAAATTTGAAAGGAAAAATATTTGAAAGAAAAAAAATTTAAAGATATTTAAAAAAATTAAAAAAAATTGTTCTTTAACTTTAAAAAATATTAAAAAAAAGAACTAAAAAAAACTTAAAAAAACTTAAAAATTGAAGTAAAAAAAAAATTTTTTTTTGTTAATCTGGTGACCAGAAAAAAAAGTTTGTTTTGATAAAAAAAAAACTTTGTAACAATTTTTGATAAAATTTCTCAAAAAATATTTTTACCAAAAGTATTGTTAAATTACTGTTATAAAAGTTCACTTCTCCATACAAACGAATTTAAAAAACAAATCTGTTTGATAAGTTGCTTATTTCAATAAAAATTTCCTTCAAAAAATATAAAAAAATTTCATGAAAAAAGTATTTAATAACTTTTCCTCAAAACTAAAACAATCATTTTCCTGAAAAATTTTCCTAAACTCTCCACAAAGAAAATAAATGAAGAAAATGAGAAAGAAATTGATAAAATATTTTTTAAGAGCGTTATTTTGGTGGAGCGAAAAAAAATTTCTTTAAAAAATTGTAATGAAAGAGCCGCAAGTACAAAAAAAATTGCCACTTTTGCCTTTTTAATTTTTTAAGAAAAAATTTTGATGAAATAATTATTTGGCACCTTTTTAAAAGCACTTTTAATCTACAAAAAAATTCGAACATTTAAAAAAATGGCGTTTTAGTCTCCTTCTAGCTCGATAAACTTGACCCAACGATGCTCTAACTTCCTTAACCCTTGCGAAAAATACGTTCTCTGGAGGATTTTTTCAAATTTGGAAACAAAAAGATGTCGAAGGGGGCCATATCTGAAGAATACGGTGGATGGGACAGCAATTCGTAGCCTAATTCGACCAATTTAACCGTGTTGACGACAGAGGTGTGAATCGGTGCATTCTTATGGTGGAATTTTTTCTTCGCCAACTTGGTAGATTTTTCTACAGTTTGGTCTCGAATCGGCGCATGAATTTAGCATAGTAGAGCCCTGTGATTATTTTGAACTTCTCTAGGTAGTCGACGTAGATCAAACCTTGTGAACCCCAAAAAACGATGGATTATTTTTCCGGCCTACAATAGTCTTCGCTTTCTTCGTGGCAGCAGAAAGTTCGTCGGTCTCTGGTATATACCAGTAGTTCCAGGTTTTGTCGGCGGTCTCGAAGCAACGCAAAAACTCCCGCTGATTGCTCTTAAGCACCGTAGAACGCTTTTGTGAAATGGTCTCTTGCTTGCGCTTGTTGTCTGAAGTGAGCAAACGCCCTAGAGATCGTGCCCAGCTTCTCATGCCCAATAGTTCATGCAGGATACGACCCACTTAATCTGTTGAGACGCCTACTGCTTCAGTTATCTGCCACACCTTTAATCTG
Source organism: Bactrocera minax (assembly GCA_021498325.1). Classification (NCBI taxonomy): domain Eukaryota; kingdom Metazoa; phylum Arthropoda; class Insecta; order Diptera; family Tephritidae; genus Bactrocera; species Bactrocera minax. The sequence goes on along the minus strand of JAKEEE010000079.1, from coordinate 585,065 downwards.
TGGTCAGCCAATAGGAGGTCGTCTAAGAGGTCACTTTCTTCGTGGACGTGGACTCGTAATAACTCGCTAAATAAATTTTTGAAGGTCGCCATCGAAGGAGAAGAGTCATCTGTTGCGATAGTTTCGCCATCGAGCGGTGAGGCTGAGAGACACCAAACTTCCTCTCATAGCTTGGATTAGCCAACCTTAGTATTCTTTAAAAACTCAAACGTAGAAGGAGAGACTGGCAGTGACAAAGCTTCTCTCAAACCCTGAACTGACTAACCTTTGACCCTCTAGGACTCCAAAGGACAAAAAAAGCCTCTGGCTTCCACAAGAACATCAAAAGTATGAGCTTGCAATGAAATTGATTGAATATGTCAGCGTAATTTTTTTACTTAACTCACAAAGCACCGTTATTTACTGACAGAGCGTTGATTGACCCCACCCCTCGTAAGCATGAAGAGCACATAATTGAATGAAGCGCGTGTTGTCATTCGCTTTGCGGAGCGCTGCTGCTAACAAGCTGTACATAATCGGCCGAAAATGTGGAGCGAAAATGAAACAAAAAAATTAAATAACACAAAAAAGCGGAGGCGAAGAGAAAAGCAATTAAATTCTTATAAAAAGCATTCTAAGGAAGATCTCTCTATTAAAATTGTGCGTAGCGTAAGTCAAAGCAATTGTGTGGCAAGTGGTGGTGGCATGGTAGTGGCCTAGCGGCGCGCCCAAACCACGAGACCACACCAAATTTAATTGCTGCGCATGCGCGCTGCCGTAAACGGACCACTTGTTAATTTTATGATTACATTATCGTATGCTGTTGCTTCTACTACTTGTCTTCGTTTTTGTTTTTTGTTTTTGTTCGTTTGTCGTGCGGCGCATTAACGAGCTGGTCAATTGCCCGGCCACACATCAAAAATTTAATAACTTCTTCAACTTCAACCAACTGAAAGCCCGAAAAATTGTAATGAGAATAAGAAGAAGCAGAAGCAGAAGCCTGCGCGCATGCGCAGTAGAACCTGCTGCCAGTGCGTGCCACAGCACGCAAACCAATCAATCGGCTTTGCCAGTTTCGGGCCGCAACCGTATTTGTGGTAACGGTGTTGAAGTTGGTGGTCGCCTCTGGTGGCAGCGAAGCAATGCTGAGCAACACAGTCCAGCTGGCGAGAGTTGTCAGCGCGCTCACTGATGAATTACACCCGAAACGGCATGAAAATTAAATAATGAAAATATATGCAGACAATGTATAACAAATTATATTAATAATGAGTTCATTTTAGACGAATGGCATCCGCCAAATCATTAAACGAAAGAGGAAGAGCAAAGAAATGTAGTTGAAGTAGATTTATAAAATTCGTTGGACCACACACGCCCAGCATAGAGCCACTGAAGTAGCTTTCGGTGGGGAAAGCACTTTGATTGGGCTAAAAGTTCCGGAAGCGCGTTGGTGGAGGAAAGAGAAAATGACATAATGGGTTAATAATAAATTGAGATGCGATGGCAAAGTGAAGAAACAAGCAAAACTCACGAAACTTGAACCAATTTTAATACTAAAGACTTTCCGGAAGTTCATTACAAGCCAAAATATAGAAAACTAAGTTGCTCGAAGCTCGAACGACTTCAGTTCTGAAGTAGCGTTTAGATTCATCCTCTAATAAACTAAGAAAGACTCGGAGACAGAGAGTCGTCCAGGCAATAGAGTTCCACACTGTACAAAAGAACTTACCCATCAAATTTATGTTATCAAGGTCTCACAAAGTTCTGAAGAGCTGCCTAAACGAGGTGGTATCTTTAAGTATCGTAATTTTCTAAAAAAAAAACCAACCAATTTAGCTATGAAAATTTTGCATAATATCTAAAGTGCCTCTCAGAAGGTCAACAGTACTTTCCAGAAGATCTGCGACCTTTCAGTAGATTTACAATAATTTTTAGATGATTTAAAACCCCTTTCAGAGGATCTGCTACACCTTTCGGAAGATCTAAAATACTTTTCAGAAGATCTACAATACCTATCTGAAGAATTAAAATACCTTTCATATGCTCTACAACACTTTTCAGCAGGTTAAAATTTCCTTTCTGAAGATCTACAATACCTTTCAGATGACCTAAAATATCATTCAGAAGATTACCAAACCTTTTAGAAGTCACATATTCGGAACAATACCATTCCGAAATTCTTCAATACCAAATAAACAGTGGGAGACTTTCAGAAGCACTATAAAATAATTCAGTTGACCTCCTGGAAAGATTTTGAAGTGACTCGGTTTAATTTACTCACAGATAAAGTGTTTTCTCCTGAAGTCATTCGAGTGTTTAGGTTTGGAATATGAGACGTAATAATGGTTGACTTAGATATACCCTCTTTTCCCTTTCTAAACCAAACCGAAGATTCATTGTGGTTAAGAAACCAGCATTTTTGGAGCGATATCTCGGCACATAGACATCTCTAGACCCGTTCCTTAGTAAGCACCTGCAGAAGGATAAACCCTGCAAGGAGTAGATGTCCACTACTCGTGGAATACCGCTCGTGGAATACCGCCTAATTTGTTTTAGAGATGAGTCCTAAAAAATGGGTTATAAGTTTATAATAGTTCATTCGGTAGCATGTGGAAGACGAAATTCGAAAAAAGAACTCTTCTAATTCTAAACTGTTGTTTACTACTGGTATTCAGCATTTAGTTCTTGTCCCAAGTGAGTTTGCAGAGCTTCATCTCGCCTCACAGGTTTTATTCAAAAGTATTCCTTCGCGGAACCTGCGTTATTTGAGTCATAACTCAATAAGTTATTCTGAAATATTCCAGAAGTTCTTGATGTAGCCCTAAGACATACCAATATTCGTTCCAACAAATTCGATAACCGACTGCGGTATGTAATAGAGAAAAATATGTTACAATATTGAAAGTTTTGCTCAAAGAAGTGGCTAGTTGGGGTCCTGCCTGCAGTTGTCCTCCTTTAAATAAAGAATTTGGGGTCTATTGTGAATAATTTTGAGCATTTATTGATCTTCCTCAATACAGTTCACTTAAACACTTGGCCTTAATAACCTGCAAAAAACCACCTGAAATGAGGGTGTATGCAAGACTCGATATTCTTTAGCTCTGGGCAATGGGAAAGATCCATATTATTTAACCGACCAAGGTCTGTTACTTGTACTACATTTAGAGAATTAATTTAGGGAAGTCACAACAACAAAGAGTTAAAAATTCCTAACTCATTGTTGCAAAAATATTTTAAGATTCGGATTTCATCCGGTAACACCCAAGCTTCGAAGATGCGGAGATTTTCGGCCTGTAGTTGAGGATTCACCACCAGGTGAGTGTTCGTTGAGTCAGAGGAGATAATCCAACTTCTTTATATTTTCTGCAGATGATATTTTTGCGACACAATATTAATTAAGTTTCTGCCCTTCTCCCATAAGAATATTAGAACTCTCTTTCTCTCTATCTCACCCTCTCTCTGTTTTGGCAAACAATTAGCATAACGGTACCCAAATATGAATAGTAAATACTATGGTTATCCACAGTGAACATATTCAACCTTTATTACTAACTTGCCACAACTTGTAAAGTTATGTTGCAAGACAGTCATGTTGCAAGAGTTTTCGTTTCATTTTCGTTTTTTTTCCTAATTTCCAAACTCGAAATGAAGACATCTCTTGTACAAGAACAGCAACAGCAGCAAGCCACAAACTGCTTCGCAGGCGCACTTGTAGACCGCATGGCTTCGCAGTTACATGTGTGGCAACAATGTTGCAATTAGAAAAATTGCTAGTTATTACAAAGTGAGCAGCGCTAAGCGTCTATTTTCCTGTAGGTGTTTTGTTGTTTTTTGCTGCCACTGCTGTTGTAATTTATGTCACGAATTTGTCTAAGCTGTTGCACCGCCTGCCATGCCACCGCCATGAGCGGTGATCTCCGGGGATCGCCTGATCGAGCATTTCACAATTTCTGCTCCACTTTTCTGTTGATGTTTTGTCATGGATGAATGGTTGCTGTTGTTTTTGTTAGTGGCGTTATTGTTATTTGTTGTTGTATTGCTGTTGTTGTTGCTGCAGCTGCTGGTCATCTAACAGCGACTTTTTGTTAGATTTCTTGCTGTTTTTTATCCACGCGCTACACGCCGCCGATTATGTTGCATGCAACAATCCAGGAAACTCAACGCCGCAACGCCACTGTGTCGCGCAAGCAGCGGCAAAGCGGAAGAAGCAGTCTGAGAGACAAAAAATTATACAGAGCTGATAGTTGCAGCAGGAAGTACGACAGGCAACAGTTGTTAGCAATAGGAACAACAACAACGTAACACGATTACTTTTAAGCAAATTGCGCCACAACAAATATCGCCTGACTGCACGCTTGACTAGTGGCAGACAAGCAGCCGACTTGCAACCCAGCCAAATGTCGCAACAGCAACAACAACAAATCGAAAGAGCTTAGAAATAAAAGAAGACAACAACAGTAACAACAGTGTAAGTACATTGGTAGACGTCGCCTTTGGCTGAATGGCAAGTGGCACGCACGCATGCACGCATGCACGCAATACGTAGTTGGTGCGTGTGGCAACAACAACATTAATGAAAAGCGACGCATTAGTTGATGCTTTTAGAAAATGTTAATAAGCAGCAAACAAAAAAATTTGAAAAATATTCAAAAGTACATAAGCTAGTGCAACAACAACAGCGAGTACAGCAATTTCATGCACCAATTACGCGCCACAAATGAAATTCTTTCTAATTTGCAGTTGTGGCATAGCGGCGGCGAAGCTCCCGCTGTAAAGACGTTAAAAAAAAAATAAAAATTTTTTTTTAGTTAAAGCAATATGCTAAATGGGACAAATACTATAAAAAAAAACAACAAAATAAAAAAATTTGTTTTTTTAATTTTTAATAATAATGGTTGAATTTTTTTCATATTTATGTGTGTAAATATTTATAAATAGCTTGCATACATACAAATATATGAAATTGAATAAAAAATTATATAGAATTAATTTTAAAAAAATTGGTTTTCCAAGGTTTAAAAGTTCTAAGAATTTAAGTTGTGCAGTAATTCTTTTTTTTTTGTTAATTAAGAGGGAAAAATTTAGAAAAAATGAAAATTAAATTTATTTAAAACTTATTTTTTTAAACAAGTTTAAAAACTATTTTATATTTTTAAGAAATATGCTTTAAAAATATAAATATAAACAAAATTGAAATCGAAAGAAAAATTTCAATAAACAAATAAACGAATATTATTTCTTTAAATTAATAAAAAATAAATATTTATGTGAACAATAAAACATTAAATGTGGTACACGAAAGTTTCAGATTCGATAAGGTTCTAATGAATTTAGGACTATAAAATACAAAATTTTTATATGAAATTTGCAAAAATTTTTATTTTTTCTAATAAATTCAAAAATTACAGTTTTATGCGAATTAAAATATGTTTCAAATATTGTAGTCTAAAAAATATCAATTAGGGAGTAAATTTCTACAAAAAAATAGCCAATTTTCTAAGTTTTTTAATTAGAACTGTAAAAGTGTTTTTTTTTACCACAGGCCAAATTTTGGTAAAAGAAAAAACATAAAAAATACAAAAAAAATTTTAATTTTAAAATAAAAAAAAAAAAATTCAAGTTTTTAAAAATTTTTCAGCAAAAATAATGAAATATATAAATTTTTTTGTAATAACATTTTTTTTTCTTCTACGTATTTTTTCTTTTTATATAATAATTTTTCTTATTTTGGAAGAATAAAACCGAATTTAAATAACTAAGTATAAATAATAATAATAAATAATTTATCATATCAAAAAATAACACGTTTTTGATTATATTTAATTTTAAAATTACAATTTAAAAACATTGTTTTTTGAAAAAGTATATTTTCTTCGTTTGTAATAAACGAAAACATTAACTTTCACCTGCTTTTTCCTATTCTTTTTGTTTTTATTATTTAATAAAAAAATTTCTTAAATTTTCGAATTTTATTTTTTTTCCAATTTATAATTGATAATAAATTGCACATAAAATTGTATTTTGTAATTTTACCGCCTTTTACATATTATACTCCACATATTTCAATAAAAGCATTCGGTAACCTTTAGCTCCCAGTACGGGCACTGGCGCCTCCACACAGCGCTTAACACAAAATTCATTTCCCACAAAAAGAGCTTTAATATAAAAATTTCATTCTTCTACCACTTGCGGCAGCTACAAATAGCCGCCGCGCTGAGCTGTAGCTGCCAACCAAGCCATCAACATTGTGATTCTCTGACATTTATGAGTGACGTTTGTGTGCCAAGATGCGTTATGACAGTAGCTGCTGACGGACGCTGCCGCCGCCGCCAAACAGTAGTGACAACAATCAACACAACTGAAACAACAATCATACATCTCACATATTATGGTGGCATGATAAAATCAATGCCGAAAATCCCCATTCACCATTAAAAAATAGCCAGCGAGCACCAGCGGCGAACGACAGCCGCGCGCCTGCCTGCCGCAACTCCGCTGATGGCTGATTTCTGCGAATTTTTGATGAGCAGACGTTGCGCGCGGCTTTGAAGTTTCGCCGCCGCGTCACTGGCGCTACTGTTTTTACGCTTTCAATCGAGCGTTTAAAGGCGCGCAATGTGGCGCATGCCCGCGCTGTTGCGGAGACACAACAACACCAACACCATGGACGCCGCAATCCAAACCCCGTTGGCCTTTCGCCACCTCGGCCACCGTGGCGTGAAATCAAATTTTTCATCTCTCTATCCGGCGGCTGAGATTTGCCGGGCGGCATACAGCAAAAAGCAGCAACTAAGGGCAGCATGTTGCAAAGCGCGTGAGATGCGCCAAAATTCCAGGAAATTAGCGGCAACATAAATTTCATAGATTACCCGCATTTGTGCCGCGCGTCGGTGGCGCTCCAACAGCGATGTGGTTTTGTTGCATTTTTTTTTCTTGATTTTGATTTTGATTTTGTCTTTTTGCTCTTCCTCTTAATCGCTACTGTTTTCCGCATCAAAGACGCACTTTGTTGGCTGCAAAAGCGCTTGCTTTGCGCGAAATTCCCACCACTTGTTGTAGGCTGCCTGCTCGTTGGCTATTTGTTGTTGCTCCACTGCTGGAGTGCTGTGTAAATTTATTTGCATTGCTTCGCGCTGACATCATTCAACGACAATCCACCAGCAATCATCCATCCGTCAGTTCGTCAGCCCGGCAACCAACCAGCCAACCAGCCAAAGGCGCAACTATCTAGCCATTCATCAGCGCAACTCTTGATGTCATCTTGCAACATTTTGCAAGTGTTGCACCGCTGCCGCTTTTGATCTCCTAAGTTTGCTAACTGCCTCTGCTTCCTTTTTATTTAACTCGTTGCTGGGTTAAGTGTTTCTTTGCTGTTGGCAGCACCAGTGTATGGGCTTCAATATTCCTCAAGTGTTGTCCAAAGCGACACTTCAAGTGTCACTTAACTGTTTGAGCTTTCGTTTAGCTTTTATTGTGCTTTCTCCTAATAGATTTTGTTATGTAAAGTACTTTAAGGTGGCACCAGCAGAAGTTAAGCGCATAAATTCATGCTAGTATTAATGAACTTTGACCTGTTTGAAGGTTTACTGTGAGGGACAGAGCAGTCCACTAACATTAGATATGTCTGCAGAGATGAAAGCACTACCCCTCATAGTCTTTTGAAACACACACAAGTTTAAGAGGACAATATTTATGATTTTGGGCACAAAAAGTTTCATAAAACTTTCTAAAGACAGCAAGCCAATCTTTAGAACCCACCCCGCAATGCATTACCACTTATAAAAACTTATGAGCGGTCATAATATATGTTGCAGGGCTCGGTAAGGCTTTGAATGTCGCCTAACTACCGATTTTCCGACGTCATTTGTTAATGACCACCTTTCCTTAAGAGTATCTTTTTCTTTATGATAATAGTGGGCGCTTAGGCTACTCTTGAACAGGAGATTCCGAGAGACGAAGTGTTATCTTGAAGGCCCTACCCTTGTCGGGAAAAGAATAGTTATCCCGATGAAACCAATCGCTGAGCTCTCAAGACTCATTTCGCTTTATCAGTGTAGAGGTTTCTATTCAGACTCAGAAATCTAGTTCGAGACATTCGCATATCTCTGCGATTTTATCTGCCTTCTAAAATATGAAATCTAAAACATGATCTGAGTTCGTTGAAGTTTTGAACTCAGGCATTGTGAAAATACTTCATGTACTGTTCAAGGTACTAACACGTTTGCTCAAGATGCAACGTTATGCATTCCAGGAAACACCTCCCGAGCGGATTAAAATTTTTTTGACCTTGGTAGCAGAGGAATATCGAAGCAGCACTGCGTAGAAAAGATCGGATGAAGTTGGATTAGGATTCCTGAATACGTCTGGACAACATGGAAGAAAGAAGTTAGGGATTCAAATCACGGATAACTGTAATATAAGAATTTTAAAAAGAGGTAAGATTTTCTCGAGAAGAAGTTGTTCGCCTTATTAGGACCGATTCCCATTAAAACAAGAAAAAGCCTTAATTAAGTCCCTGTGAATATAGGTGGGTTATAATAAGTATGTGAGTAAGCGTGAGGTTCGTGAAATTATGGGTATAACTCGTTGCTAAGAGCTTTAATTAACTGTATATATCAACAATTATATGTACATATGTATACCGTTATTGTTTGTGTGACAGATGACACATTTAATATGCAACAAATGAATATTTGAGGCTTCATTCGCGCGCTGACCGTACTTGCCACATACAGAACATTATGCAACAAGGTAGCGAATGTTGCCACAAAGTAACTGCCAATTGGGGGCAATGCGAAATGATGACTATGATAATTAAGAAAATAATGATGAAACTGAAAAAGCTAAAACAAAGCTGAGCAACAACAATAACAGAAGCAGTTAACGCGCAAGGGACGGCCGCTGACCGCTGGCGACCCTACGTTAGCTGTCATTGTAACTGCTGTTATTTGCTGGCCACAAATGTGCAACAAATCACAGCAATTAGAGGTTCACATGGCACACACACACACACACACATACACACCCAAACAAGGCATAAATACAGATTATGTGTTTCCACGACAGTTACTGTTGCACGCAACTTGCAACGCTTCCGTCTAATTTGACTATTTTTCACTGCATGCAACGCTTAGCAGACATTGTGCAACAACAACAACAATAGCAGCGGCAACAAATGCAATTGCACAAATTGCCGCAACTAATGGACACTTTCAGCTTAACTGCGCACAGCGACACGCAAGCATCGGCACTGTTGCAATTGCCACATACGCTGACCAGCCAGCAGCCAAACAATACAGAGCCACCCCCACTCGCGACAAAAACAAAAGCAGAAATGTAGAAAACAAAAAAAAAAAGAAAACGAAAGATTTCAGTAAAAAAGAACAACAACAAGAACAACACTGCATTTTGGTAAGCAACAATTTTGTTGTTGTTGCTGTTCGTCCCTTCGTGCGTTCAACCGCAAAGTGACCGCATTGCAGAGTCGAGTGTGGGCGGTCGCTTGCCACAGGCAGTGTGGCAATCAGTGACAACACACACACACACACATACACATGTACAGAGAGGGAGCAACAATTGCGGCAACAGCAGCAAGAGCACGCACGATCAGTCCACGGCGCTGCTTAGGTTGGCAATACAAATGTGGCAATACGACGGCAAATAACAAATATACAACAACAACAATGAAGTTAGTTTGTGAAATTTTCCGAAAATGTGCATTGTTGCATGAACGGTGGGCGGTAGCAGGCGCTAGCAGTCACTTTTCCATTGTTTGTCAAACGCAATATTGTTGTTGTTGTGCTGTCTTGTGAAATAATCGGTTGCTGGTTAAATTGTTGTTGTTGTTGTTGCTACTAACGCCGCTAAGTTGGAGTTTTGTTTTCGTTTTCGTTTTCGCTCATTTACTCAGTGTATTGTTGTTGTTGTAAACTGTTTTATTGTTGTTTTATAATTACTGTTGCACACAACAATTTGAACTGCAGTTACAGTTAAAGTTTCTCTGCTGTCGAATTTTCGTTTGTTGTTTTTTGTTATTGTTGTTCCTCCAACATACTTTTACAGCAACAAACGTTGTAAGCCCTCGCGTTCGCATTTAGACAGTCTACGAGTTAACCACAATTTATTTGCTTTACTAATATCTAGAGGTCCATGAACAGATCCGCTTTTGGTTTACTCCACAGAATTTGCTAGAATTGCCAGATCTCTAGACCTAGAATTTGTAGTAGCAGGCCAAAGTGTATCGCTATTTCGACGGAATTCGTCTAAGCGAATTTTTGAGATCCCATTAGAAAGTCTCGTTTCTTAGTCTCGTCTCTTAGATTTTCTAAGCGATAAAAGAGTTTAGTCAGTATACCAATAGCTTCAGGAACCCCTAAGAGGAAGCATTCTCTGTTAAACTTGCATAATAGCTAACTTATAATTAATCGAGTTCCTCCAAATCTCTTCTATATAGTGCCCTAGTGGGTCTAATTCATACAGGGTACATAATTAATGTCCTTTTGTTCCTTAGCAGCCATCCAAGCAGTAGAAATCATACATCGGATATCGTCAAAACATAACTGTACATCTTTTATGCATCGTCACACTACCTCCAAGTAACAAAATCGGTAACACAAAGTTAATAACAATTGACTTCATCAAAGACTATGTCTTTTCGACCGCGTTCAGTAACCAAGTAAGATGAAGGCTCAGAACCGAGCTTCCTTAGTTCCGAAGTTCAAAAGCTACTAACTGCTTCATTCTGGTGCACTTCCATATGCTTTTGGACTCAGGAAAGAAAACGTCATCCAGTATTTGAAAATAAATTTTTCCTTCGAAACATTTCCGTTGATCTTTACGAATATCGAGCTCTCGGAGCTTTACTACATTACTATTTGCGCATTAAAATCTGTTCTGCCAGAACAGGATCATCTGATCCAGAACAGGTAATTTCGGTCATCCGCTTTACAACTTTAGAATCTTCTCGGCTTTCATAAGGCCTTTCGTTTTTGACTTAATTTCAAGGCTCTGCCGAGGTACAGTATTTTTGTACTTCCATTCCTACTTAACCAAGACTTTTCTCCTGCAGCCACTAAGTCGTAACTTAGATTCCTTCAGGTTGTGGTCTGATGACAACCTTCAAAAATGGAATCTGGCAACTTCTAAGATCGCTTCCAAACACTTCAAGTAAATTTTCAGTCAGCAGTCCTCCGGGTTTTGTTTTGACTCAAAGCCTTAGACCCTACTAAGAAAGATAGATACTTGGCTTACGTCATGAACTTAACCCCAGCGGCTACGATGTCTAGCTAGACATTTATTTCGGTGACCAAGTTATTGCGACTGTAGAGCCACTTGAGCCACTTGATATTCGGTTATTGCTTTTGTTGTTATAGTAGTTCGAAATGAGGTGATTCTTAGGTCTCTGTTCAGGTTTACAAGGACTGACTGTAGTTTGTAGAACGATCCACCATAGAATTGCTCAAATTGATTCGGTCTCCTGGAGCTCCTAACCATCTAGCTTCTGTCGCAGAGTTCTAACGGAAAATGTAGGCACGTACTAGCCCAGTAGGGTTATGTTGGCCTCATGGAAATACTGAAGTAGTATTGGTCATATTTTTACAATGATCTCTGGTACATGCCACATGGAACCCAGCCCAGTAGAGAAAGCTTATAATTTGCTAGTTGAACGCTTGAGTTAATAGCTGCATACGTATACCGTTATTAAGCTCCACTAGACGCAATTGTCGGTGGCAACCCTGATAGATAGGTGGAGGCATGCTGTGGCATTATAGTTGATGTTGTTGTTGCAAAGCCAGCGGCAATCATAATAAGAAGTCGCTATACATGATTACAGCTTTTCATAACTGTTATTGCAATTACCGTTATTGTTCTTGGCAAACATTTTCTCCTTGTTGTTCTTGTTGGAATTGCCGCCTTTTGTTGTTGCACACTGTTGTCGAAAAATGTTGTCACCACTTTGTGCTGGACGTTCTCACGCTATAGATTAAGGTGGTCACAGCGCCTACAAGTGCAGCTTCTTTAGCTGCGTTCTTGTTGTTGTTATTCATTGTTGTATTCATTGGGGCACGTTGACGATGACATTCATGGCAATATGTCGTTGTTGCTGCATGAATACAGAAATTATTTGCTGTTTTAATGTGAGTAATTTGCTCAATTGTTGTTGTAGCCAATGCTGTAATTGCAACCATTGTTGTTGTTGTTGTTGTTGTTGTGCAATTTTAGTGAAATCGCTTATTGCGTTGATTTTCCCCGCGGAGGCGGCTACACAATCGCCACAATGTGCGACTCTGCCATCCACCCGCTGCTGTTGCTGCCACCACATGCTACTCGTGGCATGCCACTTAGGCCGCCCCCACTTATTACCCGTTTCCGTTCGCTTGCCTTTGCACAAGCTGCACTCATTCGCAGACGATTTTTGCTGGTGCCATCCCACGCCTTCTACGGCGAATTTCTCACACTCACGGCGTGTGTGTTTATGCGTCGATCGGACCACCAGCATCAATTCGCCAAACAACAACAACGACAACAATCACTGTCAGCCACCTACAATTCAACGGCCGCCTCAACCGCCACCACTGTCGCGCACTTGAAGCCGCCAACCCAATGCAATCAGCGCCGAAGCCAACAACCGACCACCGCGGTGTCTCCTAGTTGTTGCGCTCGCACTGATCTGCGGCACGTCCAATTCGCTCGCTTATTATTGCTGTACCCGCTGCGTCCTCTCTCATCATAATATAAAAATAATTGAGTTTAATTGAGTGATTGACGTGGCTGACTTCTCCCACTGCGTTCGCAACTAGGAGGCTTTCGCCGAAAGATTATTACGTTCGTCAACAACAACAGCCATGCCCATTGTTGTTGCTCACCCACAATTTCGAAAGTCGCGTTGAGAAAAGCTGAACAACACAAGCGCACCGAGAGCGTTTACGCCGAAATTCGGCAGCTGAAATTATGAGATCAGTTCGTAGTTAATAGACGGCTGTCATTTCGCAAAGCTACAATAAAAAATGCAACGCTGTTGGTGGTGTAACAGCAATGTGAGCTATGGCTACTAAGCTTGTCAAAAATTGAACGCAATAAATATCAAATTTCCAATTTAAGTCCATGCTACACGAAGTTGAGCTCAGAAAGTAATAAATCTTCGACAGCTGAGCCATAGCTAAAAGTAATGAGTACAAAAGGTCTCTGAAGCTTAGTTTGTCTCACTCAATCACGGATCACCAAAATACCAGCACATTTGTAATTTCAGTTCGGTCTTAACATAGCCCGATCGTTGAGCGATCTTCCAACGGCGAGTCCCTTTGCAACCAAACCAGGCACTTTCTTCCACGCCTCGGAACGTCTGGAAGTCTCGAGGATTCAATTAACAAAGTTTTATGTAGCGTAGAGTAACGTTCAAAAAAGAGAAAGCAATTTGGGGTCACTTAAAGTCGCAATCGACTAACTCGATTTCAATAAGAGATACAGCTTTCGTCGTACGAATCGGTACGGATTTGTAGTGAATGGAATCGAGACATTGAAACACGCTTCTAAGCGCAGAAACCGTGGCATAGAAACAAAAATTCAGATATAAGGCTTCTTCAGATTCAAAAGTCTAAGTGGAGAAGGATCTGACTTCACCTCCAATTACAACCGAGTCAAAAGCCTTCTGAGATTGACTCTTTTATCAACTCTTACGTAGTCGTAATAACATACATTTCCATACAGCTAACCGGTAACTCAAAAATCCCTGCTCTACGCAGTTCTTATTGCCTTCTCACACTTTTCACTCTGCCAAAAATTTTAGGAAGTTGGTCTAAGACAATAATATCATGTAAAACCATTTCAGACTCCTTCCTATTACTCGACAACTTTTGCAATCTGACTTTAGAGTTACAGTCGCGCAATTTAGCGTTTTCATCAAGATCCTCCAAGCCCAAGAATTAAGCTATTTCGAAGTGTTTGAAGGAATAATGTCGAATTCTGTTTGAAATTTATTGAGTGATCCCTTCAGCGTTGTTACTGAGGTCAGGAAGTGGAAATAGTAGGAAGAGGGCAAGTCTTCGAAGGATTTGGTAGATAAAAAAGAGGCATTTTTCGATAATAACTAAAGTGGCTTTTGAAATAGTGATATCCGCCGTCCGGAGGCTCCCCTCAGGAATATTTGGCATACAATTTTTAGGTGAGAATACGAAGAGTATAGAGTAAATATACCTGTAAAGCCCAGTGAACTATGTATATTAAGTAGTGCGAAATGATGAGTCATATTCTTCAGTTCCCTAGTATCTAGTTACTCAATACAGTTTCAGGCTTCCCATTTTATATGCTTGGACGAAATTTTTCACTTCAAACAAGGGCCTGTTGGCTCAGGAGCTAATGCTAATTTCCCTCGATCGAGCGTTCATCTTAGAACCTACTTGAGAATCCCTAATGCGACGATATATTTGATACTGTAGCTCGTAGCTTAGGCAACTCCCTAACTAAATTATACTGGTATTACCAGGCTGACCTTGCAACAAGCCTTTCGAACATGCTATTAATAGATGAGGTTGGACGGCCTTGCGTTGTCGTTTAGAGAATGGATATAAATGTCGATCCCTTCCGGAATCCTACTTCATTGCGCTTCCCGATCACATGCTGTGCCTTCGTGCGGCACGATCGTCAAAAACTGCAGACCTCCGACGAAGTACAACAGAGAAACAAAAAAAAAAAACAAAACCAAAGCTGCAAACTCAATGAATCATTACTCTCCGCGCCTGGTACTTGGTTACTTTCGTCGACAAAAAGCTGTCGTCCGCTTCTTGTTGGTGTTAGTGTGCTTGTTGTTGCCACCGCTGCCGGCACCGGCGCTGCCGCCACTCATCAATGCAATAATAATTCATTTCAGTGGCCGTTGAACGACGTTCAAAGAAATGAAAATAAAATCAACAATTGTTTGACTCAATTTTTTTTGCTGTTTTTGTTGACTTGAAAAATCGAGGCAAAAATTTATGAGATGCTGCCAGCTCAATAGAGCTTTTGATGCCGTTTATGACCCTGTGTCGTTGTTGTTGTTGCTATTGATGTAGCTCATAATCAAACAATATTGCCTACTTTATAACGTTGTTATTGTTGTTATTGTTATTGTTGTTATTGTGATTGTTGTTGCTGCATTTGGCAAGCATCTTCATAACGATCATTTCATTGGAAAGCCATAGGGGCTGCATTGTCTTGTCACCGGAGGCGGTGGTGAGCTAGTGAGCTGGTGGGCCACAATGCCACCAATTGCGGCATATGGTGTCCGCTATACGCGTTTGTGTGTGTGTGTGTGTGCACGCTAAAAGCGTGGTGTGCAACAAGGCGACATCGTCAGCATCATAGTCAATCGCCATTGCAATTCATATAAATATGTTTGTTTTCGTAAATTTTGTAAGTTGTTGTAGATTCTGTTGTTTTTGTAAGAATTGTTGTTGGTCTTGCTGTTTTTGCCTTAGTCGTCATGGTGGTCTGCAGTCAATTAAAAGGGTCGCCTTTGATTCGTCGTTTGATTTATTCAATTAAGTCAATGTGTGGCAACTTTGTGCGACAGCGTTGGCGGCGGCGGTGGCGGTGGCAGCGGCGGCAAATCCACTCAGTGCCTATTTAACTGATTGACTAACAGCGCACATAGTTCGCATAACCGGCTATTGCGGGCACTTCAAGTAGCAGCCGTCAAGCGGTGTGGCATGTATTACGCCTGCTAGCCGCATGGCCACTAATTTTTGTGTTTTTTTGTTATTGTTGTCGAAACACAGCAGTCGAAAAGCGCTTTATTGGAATTTAAATTTCAAATTGCGCGACTTTTTTCGTTGCAGAATTCTTTAGTTTTTGCAAGCTGTATGGTGGGTGGCGTCCAGTCGGTTGCTGGCGATTTGGCTCGGGGGTGTATGATATTGCCTCTCTTGTCGCATATTGTTCCTAATTTTTAGTTCGCTGCGCTGCAGCCGCTTCGGCTGTGAAGCGCGGAAATGTGAGCCGCACTAATAGAACGCTTCATCATTGAAGAAGAAGAAGAAGATACATTGATTGACCCAGATTGACACGAATATAGAAGATATGCATGCATTTATAGGTTTAAGAGGGTAAAATTAGGCAAGTAAACTAAAAAAATTAATTTTTTAAAAATAAAAAAAATTTTTTTTTTGAGAATTGCAACTAAAAATTAAAAAATAAAAATTGAAAAAGTTTTTATCAAAAAGATATAAAAAAAAAAGAAGTAAGGAGGTGCTAAGTTTGGTTGCAACCGAACATTTTATACTCTAGCAAATGGTACATTATTACCAAAAAAAGACCTTATGCGAATTTTATTAAGATATCTAGCAGATTGACCAAAATATACAGTATGTAGATAACCGGAAGTCCGTAAATTCATATTTTGAGGTATATAGAAGCTAAGGGAAGTATTGAGCCGATTTTACCCATTTGTGACACAAGGGCACATTATTATGAATTTCACTAACATATATAACAGAGTGACCGATATTTTGGGTAAAAACTCAGCCATAGGCATTGGGGTCCGCATATTCGGGATTTATGGGGGATTGAAAAGACGAAGTGTGAAGAGTGTTGCAAAACTGAAAGACAGTGAAAGCAACAGATTACCATTTTCTAGCGCGATGACCTCTTTGTTTACCCTCTGCAAAATCCACCACCTTTCCCGAACGGACGGACAACCGTTAGGTGAACAAAACTAATATACTCTGTTGCAAAATGTTGCGAGAGTATAAAAAGAGTATAAAAAGAATTCAAGATTCATTATTCGACGAAGCCATGAATGGATTACAATTATATTTGGTGTCTTATTAACTTAAATTACAGGTCATGGACTCACGGTGTTTTATTAACATATTTTGCTTCGTGTCCGAGATATTTATATTAAAATCGACCAAATTAACTAAAATGAGATATATGCGAAAAGTGCTTTAAGACTTAAAAAAAATTATGATATTAGTAACAATAAATTATTAACTAAACCACATTTTTCTATCAAAATAAAAATAAAAAATTTAAAATAAAAAATTTTTTAAAATGTTAAAAGAAATAAAAAAATTTAAATTTAAAAACTAAAGTTAAATTAAAAATTAAAAATTAATTGGTTTGAATTCGAAAATTAGGTATTCAGCCCAACTATTACCCAGACCATAGAAAGGAGACGATTTTATACACCGAAAAGCACCCACGCCTTCAACTCACTCAATTCATTGAATAACGGCGTTTGTCAGGCCTCGAAATATAACCTCAATTCCGAGAATAAATCGTAAAACTTAACATTTCAGCAATTTAAATATTTTAGCGATAAGTGAAATTTTTCTTAGTTTTTTTTGCCTCTTGCTTTTCTGAAAGCGTTGGAAAAATTATTTATTTCTGAGCTAATTTGCATTTACGCCATTTTGCAGCACGAAAGAAGAAAAGTCTTCACCCATTGATCCCCCTTCTACCAACAGAATGTCCGACCTCCACAAATATTTGGTGGACGTCAGTCCCTTCTGCATGCCAACGCTGCAGCCATGTGGAAAATGTAACCAGTTCGCAATGTTGCCACTTAAGTTAAATAAATATGTGTGAGTGCAAGGAATGTAAATTGGTGGAGAAATGTGTAAATACGTATGCATGAGTATAAATAAATTATAATGAATATGATTTTTTTCTTGAGCTTCAGCTTAAAGAAAATATGGCGCCGAAGGCGTTGCTTGCCGAAAATTAACGCCATTTGGGGTTAAGCGTTGGAAAATAAATAAAAATGAAGTAAAAATTGTATGTAAAATATTAATTAAAATTTTTTTTGAAATTAAAAAAAAATAAAGAATATTATAAATATATTAATAATAAATATGAATAATATTATAAAATTTTAATTATTAAAAAAAAATAAAACCAAATTTTATTTCGAATTTTGTCACTAATTAAAAGGGAAACACTTTTTAAAAACGATCTGGCGTTATTTTATTTTGATTAAAATTTAGTTCAAGTTAAAAAAATGAATTAATTCAAACTTTGAATTAACTGTAATTAATGGAAATTAAATATACGAACTCTTCTTACTTTATTTGAAAAAAAATTAGAAAAATTCTATGTTTAAAAAATTTTTTTCATTTTAAATTTTTAATTTAATTACTATATATACGTATATAAATATTAAAATTATAAAAGGTTAAAGTCAGAAAAAATTTTTTTTAAAATTTTCCAAAAAATTGTTTGCCTAAATATTCAACATTTTATTTGCATACAAATAATTTTAGACAAGAATATCTTCTTCACAATATAAAAATTGTAAATGTCATTATAGCAAGTTCAAGAGGCAAGTTCTCCAAAATGTTACAAATTTAATCAAAAATTAGATTTCTTTAAGCCAGAATTTTGTGAAAAAAAGAGGAAAAAATTGCCGAAAATATATTTACGAAAAAAAATTTATGACACCGAACATTTACAAAAAAGAACGTTTTTCTTAAAAGAAATTTAAAGTGTAATTTTATAAATAAATTTTAAAAAATGGGTCCCTTTAAAATTGGAAAAAAAAATTAAACCAATTTTTTTAAGTAAATTATTTTTTCGGTCTTAATTCTCCCACCGCTAGCCACCCCTTCAAGTAAGTAAATATTTTTCCAAACGCAAATTGCGCTGTCAGCCCGTCGCCACGGTTGCATGCCACATGCGTGCAACATAATTAATTCATGCGCTTTCGCAGTCATTGTACGACGCACACACAAGCACAAACTTGCAAGTAAAGCACAGCAAACGCATTTTACACAAACAAAAAAAAAAAAATTAATAAAAAATCACATCTAGTGGCAAGAAGTTGAAAAATAATTACCTTTGCTAAGAAAGTGAAGCAGAATGATGCGGCAAGGTGTGCCAAAGGGGCGAATTTCTAATGATGCACAGTGGTAGCGAGAAGTATTTGACTTGCAGAATTAGCAGTCGTTGTTGTTGTAAGCAAAGAATATATTTGTTTTTTGGTGAAACAGCTTCGAACAGCTCACTCTTCTCACATAGATCTCAAAATATTGGCATTGTCAAAATCGTTTCCACACCTAATGTTTCAGAGAGCTTCGGAAAAAGATTTGCGCTCGTAAGAAGTCAGTAGACAAGACACCAAAACATCAAATATTTCCGTTCAAAATACCAATAAAGCACGAATTCTCCTTTTCTTCTTCTCTTCCCACATCTTCAATCTTCAATCTTCAATCGCTTCGCTTTCACCAAGTTCCATTGACCTAACCTCACTTATGAAACTGAAAGTAATAAAGTTGAGATCATGAAAAAATGTGAAAGGTCAATAGAAGGTCGCCATTAGTGTATTTAGAAAGATTTATTTGACACTCTTAAATCATTCTGCCGAATAAAAGCTTCTTTATTTCATCGGGCCTAAAAATAATTTAGTCCAAAATGAGAAAGGACGGGCCTGGCGCCACTGTAGTTAATGTTATGTAAGCTCTGAGGTTCTACAAATACATTCAAAGCACAATTTTCTACCCGCAGTTGAAGTTCTGTATGAGACCGTTTCTTTCCAAAAAAAAAAAAAAAAAACTGTGTAGCCTGAAGTTCCTATATAATATGTACATTCGTTTGACTTGAAACTATTCGTCGAAAACTTTTGCCGATCTTGTGCGGTGTTATTGCTGTACCAGGGCAAAATCTTGCTCAAAATATTTGGACAATGCTGTTCTAGCAACAGTTTCTGAAGAGTTCTAAATTTGGGTGCCTTCGGGTTACGTAGAACCAAGTGTCTCGGGAAGGCTCTAGTGTATCACGAGTTTATTTAACCAATAAACTCGAAGAACTTTTGCACAGCTCTTAATAATTTACTAGAAAGAGAGATCTGTAAGCTTTAAGAAGAATCGAAACCCTCTCGGTCTAGAGTCTAGAGACTCTTTTTTATCATCATAGACTTTGAGATTCGACTCAGGCTGTCGAAAACGGACTTCGTTCGGTATGTATTTATTTGATCAAAAGAGCTGATGCAGTTTTATGAGAGTTTTAGTTGTATCAAAACGCGACCTCGAGCTTCGACTCGGCCTGCAGGGCATGAACCTCGACAAAACAAGCCGTTTTTATCATAATTTTGAATTTTTGCGGTCTGCTGTTGGGGTTGCTTCGCAGGGATTGGTGGTACATGGAAATAAAAAATGCTTCTAAATATATGGTTCTACCGAATTTGAGGTTGAGTACTTCGAGTACACTGAAGAACTCAAAGCTGTAAAGCCTCAAAGTTTACAGACCTTAAATGAAACTGTCAAATTTAATTGCTCCACTATGCTCTCACTATGCCGAACTAAGCAGTTGCTACACTTTCTTTCACAATCATTTCATTTAACCGTTTCTTTTTTCTTTTTTCTAACATATCTGCTTATTATTTATTCATGTGCTATTCCTGGGCGTCCCGGTCGCCGCTCGTCGAATCCTTTCATGTTTTGCACTTCTTAGAAGTCATGCTGACGCGTTAAATATGTCGCTGACACATTACCGCCGTCAAGTGAATGGCGAAGAAGTGACAGAGAAGTGCAAAAAATATGAGCAAATAAACTTGGGAGTTAAAAAAGAAAAGAAAAAATTGCAAAGAAAAGCAATAACCACAGGCAACAGCTGGCTTAAAAGTGCTTAGAAAACCCAAAGCCTACTTTGACATCGAACCCCATGCCGTTGTGGTCTCTATTGCCTTCGGCTTTGCGCTCTTTGCATATTTTTTGCATATTTTTACTGCCATATATATATATATATATAGATATGCATATGTACATTTAAAGCGAAAAATTGCATCAAATTGCTTGCGATTAATTTTCGCAAGCTGACACATCATCAGCATTGTCACGGCAAAGGCGTCGCTCTAGCATAATGGTAGGTTATTTTAAGTGCCGTTAATAGCAGTGCATTAAATTGAAAATTGATGGTGGCAACTCTTTTCAGCGACTAGATCGTTTAATAACGAATCGAAAATGATTAAATGAAATCGATGGATTTCTTTTTTTTTCGTTGGCAATATACGCGTTTTGCACCATGGAATTGACTTAAGACGAGCGTGATTGTTTAATTGCTACGAATGGGGGGGGAGGAGTTCGGGAGCGAAATGAAAAGTGGTTCGGAAAACACACGAAATATGGCGACTTGCTTCTACTGAAGTTTTAAACGCTTTGAAACCAAAACTTTGGTCAAACCATGATAACCCGTCGGTGAGTTAAGTAAGACTATGTGTTGTAGATGGTATCTGTATGCCGCTGTAGATGAACATCTTGCAAAAGAAGCTATATAACTGGCGATCCACTTAGTGTGTATCCTGAAGTTTGAGCTTTTTCATAATTCTTTGCACCAGAGTTCCTCTTTCCACAAGAGTTGCTCTTTAAGTTCCTCGACTTCGCCAGCTTGTCATCCAATTAGTTCGTATAATAACTTCAACTATCCTGAGGTTTGTGCTGGGAGTACGCCGTCAGCTTGTAATCCAATTAGGCCGTATCATGTCTTCCAATATATTGATTTCAAAACTTTGGGTTTCTTGCTTCCAAAACGCATTAACTGTGGTTTCCTGGAAAGAGAACACAAAATCAAGCACAATGACCATTGCCAAGTAGTCGGAGTTCTTACTGAGTATATACAGCCTCTCGACTCAAGCTTTATTTACCGGTTTCGGTCGTACTTGGCTGGGATTTTCAAAGTAAATTAACAAATAGGAACTCGGGTAGTAACTCAGCTCTACCAGCTAGAGTATATGTGTCAGATGCTAATCGCCAACGTCTCGGAACACCTCTACAGCACGGCGATCAACGAGTTTCAGTAGCTCTCTTTTCTTTTCTATTTATAATTGCTGCTTTTGCGCTGACTTTCGTTGCCACCAACAATTCCTTCAAGTCGTTTTGAAGCTCAGCTCTCGAATTCATGATTCAAAGTAGTACAGCGGACGGTTTGGAACTGTCTACAACGCCAAATCGGCAGTTCATTCGCAAAAGTCCACATAACCTAGTTTCACAATAATTATTTAACATAACTTCTTGCCACGCGCTGCAAATCACCAACCACCGCTGCCAAGTTACCGCCAAAAATTAGCATATTCCATATTTTTCCACCGATGTCAATGGCATAATGGCCGCTCCAATGCAGTCGGTGCATAGAAAAAAAAAAAACAAAACAAAACGCCGAACGGGGTGAGTTCGCAATTAACCCTCGTTGCGAAAGGAAACACTTTGCGTACTCAACACACGGCACAACGGTAAGTAGACGTCTCCTGCAGTGGCAGCTACTTGCGACGCACTTCATATGCTGCCTCTTATTAGCTACTCAACTTGTTGTTGTTATTTTTTATGATTGTTGTAATGTCTTTTTTTTTGTGATTTTTGATTTTTTTGCTGCACTGCGGCACATAACCTCACATAAGTGCTTCCAAAGCATACATGTTTTGCATTTACCTATGCACATGTGTGTATGTATGTGTATGTGTGCATATATATATATATATACATATATAAGAAATTATGATATGCTCGCCGCCCTCGTTGCATATGACGTCCGTTGAACGCGTTGCAAGTGTGTAAGTGCTTCCTTTTTATGGCGGTGTTAAGCGTCGGCTGCTCGGTTGTTGTTGTTTCTTACACCCTCCAGTTGGTTGAAAGGATTTTTCAGTACGCCTTCCATGCTCATGTGAAATTATGCCGCTATATACATATATATGTATATGCATATGTGTGTGCGTGTGTTCATAATGGTGGCGTATATTAGCTATTTTGCCACTCGCATTTCAATTGTGTTTCACTTCCTTCCTGTTGCTGTAGCTGTTGTTGGTGTTGTTGTTGTTTATAATAGCTTACACTTCTTAGCGGTGTTTTTGTTGTTTACTGCTGTTTATTATGTACTTATAATGCGGTTGTTTGTGCTTTTTGGAAATATAATGAAAGTAGCTCAACAATTTTGGTGTTTTGCCACCAACTTAATTGTTAGCCAGAAAATTTAAAATTTTCACGATAAGCTTTTCTCGTCGATTGACGAATTTATGTCAATATATCATTAATAAAAAAATTAATGAAATTTTTTGATTTTTGAAATTGAAACATTGAAATAAAATTTTAGAGAAAAAATTACTAAAAAATAAAAAAAGAAAATATCGTAATTTTCAATTTTCGATATTTTCTATTTTCTTAGTTTTTCCCTTCTTCATTCTAGTTTGCTATACATTATATATTTTTTACTAAAATATTAAAAGTTGCTTGAGTTTCGAAATTATTCCAGTAGATTTTTATATTTATATTACATTTTATTAAATTTTTTAACAAACAGTTAGAAAATTTTCGAAATTTAAAAAAATTGTATTTTTATATTATATAGAATTTTTTTTTCAGTTATTTAATATTTTATATCAGAAAAGTTAATATTTTTGAAATATATTCAACTTATGCAAAGGAATTCTAACCGAAGAGAATAAAAGAATTTGTATAATAAAAATATCAGTTTTATTTAATTTTTTTCTTTTGTGGCCAATTTGCTTTTTACTATTCAATATTTTAAGTTTGTAAAATAAATGTGCAATTCTTTCATTATACAAATTTAAAAAAAAGTACAATAAATGAATAATATAAATTCTAAATATTCAGAATTTTTGCTTTTCATATTTTTTAAAAATTTTTCTTTATACCTGTTTTTTTTTTAAGTGAAAAAAAGTGAAATCTTTCATTCTGTTCAAATATAATTCTTAAAATTTTCATATTTTATGTTTAAAAAATGTAAATGGAACAAATTTTTTCCTTTTTTAAATTTAAAACTAAAAAAGAAAAATTTTATTCAGAACATTGTTCTCATATTTTTATGTAAACCTTTATTAAAAATCGTTGTTTATATTTTTATGTCTAAACTATATAGAATTCATAGATAGAACATTATATCTTATAGTATTAGAATTTTTGTTCTTTATGTAATGTAACATTCTTCGTATATACAGAAATATTAAAAAAAAAATTTTAATTCTTTTAGTTATAAAAATTTTATAAAATAAAATATTTAAATTAAGCAACTTTTTAATTTTTTGATTAAAATTTTTTTTGTATTTTTCGTATTAGATTTCTAAATCTGAGAAATCTGAGATCCTTTAATATCTTCATGCTATAAGCAAAAAAAACATGATTTGAGTTTTAAATTTTGAATTTTTATAATTCTAAATTTTACTTTTTTTCATGCTCTTCTTTAAAAATGTCCAATTAGAAATGGATTATTTCTAAATAAAAAATTTTTTATGCATTTAAAAATTCTGAAATCTACAATATATTTTTTGAATATTTAAAATTAAAATATTTTAGTTAGTTACATTATTATCTAATTTCAAAATTTTTTGTAATTTAAAAATTTTTGAGCAGTCGTATTATTTTATTAAGCATTGAAATTTCTACAAATTTTACTTATAAATATTATCAAAATAAAATTTTATTTAAGTAATAAGTAATGCATTTATAATTTAAATTTAAATGAAAAAAACACACATACTTACAAATGTATATAAAAACTATATAAAATCTCCAATAGGTACATATATATGTAATTATTTACATCTTAAATACATTTTCTCCATTTTCCCTCACCATCTCATTTTCCGAGTGTGTCGATCGGCACACCAACACTAATTAGGCCACTTGAAATATGCATTTACATTGTGCTCGCATAGTGCTGCCACATGCCACATGCCGTATGCCACAAGCCGCATGCAAGCATGTGAAAATAAATATATATAATAAATATACAAAAGTAAATAGTAGAAAAATCGGAAAGAGTAACACAAGTAAAAATTATTGTAAAGCGAAAAGGAAACAACAAAAACAAACAACATCCCAATATAAGGCAACTTTGCACCAATAAAAGTACCTCGAGGGCCTTCCATTGCTATAGTTGGCTTGTGTGTAAATGCGTTTTTGTTGTAATTTACACTTATGAATGCCATACTTAATTTTGTTGTCGCCAGTAGAGTAGAGAAGAAAAATATATAAAAATATACATAGCATTAGTTTATATACAAAGGCCTGTGGAACCCAATTTTCAACCCAAAATCCGATTTATTTGGCTTGAATTCATACAAATGGAGTAGAAGTGCAAATATTTTTCAATTCATGGATGATGGACGCTGGAATGAAGCACAACTCGGTAGCTAAATCAATTGCCGATAAATTGTCGCATTCGGCAGTTTTGCGCTTTCGCTTTTTTATGATAAAAATTACAAAAGTGGCAGTAATAAAAAATGAATTTTATTTAAAATTTTCCAAAGCGAAAGCTTTCAGCTTTATTTTAAGAAAGGTTTGAGTGCAATACTCGCATGCTTTTAATAGTTATGACAGTTAAATATGAAGCAGCGCCTGCGGATAGGCTTTGATTTTTGCTGTTTTTCCATATATCGCCTTAAATTAATAGAATAAAGTAAATTTAGTTTATGAATATGCATTTCCAACGATTTCCAAGCGGTTCAAGCACCTTATGTACACACACTAATACATATATATTCGCTTATATGCTTGTACATTTTATGCAAATGTGTGTTGAGTGCCATTTTGACACGCTGAAGTGTGCATGTAAGTGTTGTTCAGCGCGCCAAAATGAGCTAATCATTAGCTGCCGTCGCAATCGCAATAATAGAAACCACAAATACAACAGCAACAACTACACTGAACTAATACAATGGCGTATAGGGCACCAACGGTGCTAATGTGACATGTTGCGCACTCAAAAGCACAATTATATACTTGAAACTATGTGCTAATGCATGTATATATTGTATGTATGTATGTATGTGTGTGTGTATATGCAAGCACAAAGCCTTGTTGCCATCAGCAACGTGCGCGCCTAATGCTCGACGGCGCGAAAATTTTTCAAGCCTTTAAAAAGCAAATCTTTGCTGTTGTTGTGGTAATGTTAGCTTTTGTTTTTGCCATAAATGCGATTGTTGTTGTTGTTGTCGCGTTTGTTGATGCTCCACTGATTAGCGCATTTATACAAATCGCATTTTTGCGCAAATCACTTTTGCCAAGCCAACAAGCCACTCGAGTCAAAGCCCGGGCGGGCAATACGAGCAGTCAACCTCACCAACCTCTCCAACCACTCCGGCGCTTGTTAACCCGCTCAAAAGCAGAACAGCCCACAACAATAGCGGCGCATACACACCCACTGGGTGGTGGTTTTCTGTTAGAATTCTTTTTTTTGCATGCAGTCTTCTGGTGTTGGACCGTCGCCACCTTCATCTTTTGCAATTTTTTTTTGTGCATTTTGTATTATTTTTTTCGCTTTTTGTTCGACAAATTTCGTTTGAAGTGCCATTTCGCACCCTCATTAACGCATTTAAGTACGGTGACAAGTGCTGAAGGTTATTTGGGTCGCGAATGCATGGTTAGAATTAGCGAGTTCACGTATTTTTACCAATTTCGAAAGAAGGGTTGTGGTTGGCAGAGCAAAGAATCATTCAAATACAAATGGAAAACATAAAATGAAATTGCCGTTCAAATATAACCTCACTTTTCAGTCAGTAAATATGTTGTTGTGGGCGATAATGTAGTAAAACTAACAAAAGAACAGTCTCGAAATCTTAATATAGACATATGGCAGCGCAAAAAGCGAACTGCACCCGAAAATTTCAGAAACTATTAGCTTTTAGAGGCAAAGAACTAACAATCCTCAGCATGGAATCTTAAATTCTCATTCCATTCTCCATTTCCATTAAATTCTCCAGCTTTCGAATTGTCTATTAATCCTAACTCTCCTAAATACCCCGCATATAAAAGTCTAGATCTAGATCTGAGCCTGAAAATCCAATAAATGTACGAATCCCATATAAATAGATCCCTTGAACGGCTTTAGAAACACACTGTGGAAGCGTTTAGACCGGAATCTATATGTATATACACATATAACGGTATTTCAAAATCATCGTATCAACACACATCTTGACATTCGAGTGCTCGGTGAGCGTCTCTCGTCAATCCACACGATAAACCGAGCAATATCTAGAGGGGAAGTCTTGTCGCCTTGACTACCTTCTTCACGTACTAATCAGGCTATTTAATAGTCTCACGGAACCCACTTTTATTGGCTACCCTTGAAATGGAGTTGATGCATATGTAGCGATTGCGGATTTTGTAGGTCTTACCGAGGTGGTGCAGGGAAGACAATAATAGCGTGTTGAAAGCCCAGATTCGGAACAGTATTTCTGGTCAGGTCAGTTTTGGTTCCTTATCCGCTCGAAAATCCTCGAAGTACATCTTAACCCACTTAAAAGCTACGGATTAAGCCGACGACCATAACTTTCTTTGCTTCCAGCAAAACAGAAAATGGTTCTCTCTTCGGCTCAAGAGACCACAACGGAGCACTGCATCGGGTTGGTGCTGGAACCCTGTAATATTACAGATAATTGTAATATTCTTGAGACACCTATTACCGCTTGGTCAATGCTTCAAAGACGTCCATAGAAGCAATTAAGTCAAAGACGTCTTTTCCCACAGCTCACCAGCTCCCAGTTCTTTCTTCCAGGCGATATCCTTCAGTGTCCCTGCGATGGATTTATTTTCGACTCAACCAAGGCTAAGTTAAACTCTTGAGCATACTTTTGCAATTTATTGTTCTTTTTATGCTTCTTCATCTCATATATTCAAACGTTCCCCTTTCTTTTACGGGCTGCCAATGAATCTGCTCTAATTGGGGGCGCATACAGTGACATGGTTCATTTATTAGTTTTGGTTATGTGAATACTTGCAGCTCCATGCATGTTTATACAATAGTAAACTTTGCATTTTTTGCTTGCTACAGCTTCTTACAGCTTCATTGCAGCATTTGGGCTGACAAGCGGCACTCGGCGCTCGGCGCTCGGCGCTGCATGCGTGCAACTCCATGTTGCACGTTCAGCTCAAATGCGCGTAATTAATTGTGACGTACAATCGCCTCAATGGCAGTGACAACAACAACAACAACAACAACAACAACAGAAATAATTGCAGCCGCAACGGCAACAACAACAACAATAGCTACAATAAATAACAGAGAAAATCAACAAGCGGCAAGAGAGCAATCTGACAGTCATCAATCAGTCAGTTAAGCAGTCATTCAGTCACCCATTTAGCCAGTCGGTGGGAAAAAAAGCGCAACAACAACAACAACTTCGAGGGGAATAGCAGCAGTCAGCAATCATTAACAGCCATGTTGCAAATACATATTTCACTAAACCTGCTACATACACATGCAGCTGTGTGGGTGCATGCAATATATGGTTATGCGGCAAGTTGGAGTTGTGTGTTTTAATGAAGTGATGAACGGTTTTTTTTTTGCCTTTTGCAACACATATAAACCACGCGAGCAAAAAAACAACAAAAACAACAATAGCAAAAATTGCGCTTTGGTTGCAAGTTGCTGCACAGGGTCAATATAAGCCTGTAGCCGCGTTGCTAATTGCACCGACCACTCGGTGGCGACTCGACGTGAGTGATTGGGCATGCTGAAATATGCGCTTGTTGTTGTTGCACATTGTGCATTTTTGTGCGTGTTGCCCAAAAATGGCGCTGTGGCGGGCAGCATATTGGCGCCGCAAAACAAACGCACACACATGCTTGACAATTGTTGTTGTTGTTGCTTTTCGGTTACCGCACAGCATTTCAGCGCTGTTGCTGTTGTTGCAACATAATGCTGATGGCAAGTTTGCAAAGTTTGCGCAGCGTTTACGCGTAATTTAGCGCACAATATTAATTACGCTGTTGCAACATATTGCATGCGTTGCACGTACGCATTTTTTTCCGTTAGGTGTTGCACTTGCTGTTGCTTGTGGCACATTTTAGTGCGCTGCAACTGTGCATGCGCACAACAAGTACAACAATGGCACGAACGTAGGGAATTTCAAATCGAAAACAACAAATAGTAATTGCTTGCCACATAATTTCATACCTGTCAGCCAGCAAATATTTGCTAGGGACTTTCTTATTATAGCATTCGTATTTCCACTACTTATTTGCTGTATGTTGCATAAATGTAATGCATACACATGTATGGGTAGTTATGTCGCATGTGTTGCATGTTGCAGCAATTATTATTGTTATGAGCGTAAAATTCGAATTGACACGCCAGTGACACTTGGCTAACACCAATAATCAACAAAAGCAACACAAACAAAAATAACACAACAACAAGTCTGACATTTGTATTACAACAAACATTTGCGGTTGCAACAAACACACGCGTGCATTTGTATATAGGCGGGTACTGTGTTGCATAGAAATACAGCAATGTATACAAATTGCTCTACATGCAACACGCTACTATGCTTTTATATTTTGGCAGTGTTGCATGACCGGCGGAGCAGCACTATGAGCGTTGCAAGTTGGCTTGAAATATTATTTATATGTTTGCATATGTGGAGAAGTGCCTTTTCTAGGCTCAACAAGCTATGTGTGGCACGCCATGCCAGCTCATATGTGCAACAGGAATTAGCAGGACACACCGACAAACTTATATTTGTTCCAGGAAATTAGCTAAACCGCAAGTGCAACAAATAATAACAGCTGTTGCGAGTTCGCAGAAATTACTGGTTGAAATTTGAGGCAAAACCTAAAAAAAAAGTATAAAGCGGTTTCATAATTGACATATTCTTGAAAGAACAAAAAGAGGGACATTTTAATGAAAAAATTTTTTTCACAAATTTTTTTAAAAATTAAAAAAAAAATCTTCAGTAAATTCTTGCAAAACTTTTTTAAAATATTCCAAAATTTTGTAGGAAGCTACTTCTTCTGCTTTCAGGGTTTTTATAACCACCTAACGGGATTTTCACAAATTCGACCAAGTCCAATCTTCGCTTATTCCACTTCTTATCAGTAAAGATGAACCAGTAAAATTAACGGACGCACGTCTTCAAGGCTTGCTAAAGTATTGTTCCTCTACCCACTAAAACTTTCGACCACTACGAACCCATTCGCACCGTCGCTGCCTTTACAGCATTATCTGGACACATTTGTTTAAAAATATTTATACCGGAATAAGTTCGTCATTCCACTACCGACCACAAACAACCCCAGGAGCACCAGAAAAATTCTTCGAGGAGTTCTAAAAACCGTCGCGCCAGCTTCTAAATTTGTTTTCTGTAACTAATTTCGTAAAAAAAAATCATGTTTATTGCCTGTTTTCTCACCTGATCCGAACAGAGATCGGTACACAGAAGCCGAGAACTATCTATATTGAAAAGCTTGCTTTGAAGCTCGTGTCTAGGTTAGTGTAGGTTGGTCTAAGATCGTATCAAGACGATAATATAAACTACATATCTTTTAGACATCTCGGATCCATGCCAAAATTTTGATTAAGTTGTGAAATACTGTATAAATCTGAAAAAGGTTGGTTGAAAGTTTTCTTCCTTCCAGGATTCTTCAAGTTTCTTTTTCAAAATTAATTTTGAAATATTCCGGAATATCTTGAACCGAAGTTTGTGCAGAAAGTTATCCTGTATCCTTATCCCTTCTTCGAGTTACTTCATAAGTACACTAATACCTGAGGTTGAACTCCAAAGATCATCGTTGCGGAAGCTATATGAAACCACTGGAAGTTAAAAATTGTAGAACAACTACACTAGTTGTTACTAAGCGCTACTTAGAAAGAGAGCTAAAACCAGTGAGAGACATTTCTTCAAAGAACTCGACAATCAGAGAACAGAAAATGGAAAGCAATTTCACGAAGACACCCGAATGCTTCCGAAATTTAACTGCTTTTAAAGGCAATAAGTTTCTGGAGGCCATCAGTGATATTTAAATTGCCTACTTTACTTGGTCTCGCCCGATTACCGACTAACCTAACCTAACCTAACCTATATAATAAACTATGAGGAGACGAATAAATTCGCAGAAATTTATGGAATGATACTGAACGGTTTCTCTTTTGGGAGTATGTAGGAGAAATGAGCAATGGATTTCTTCCCTCTCAGAACTGAGATCTGGTCAAGAAACTTATCAAAATATAAGGGAAACCTAAGAAAGTGCTTGAAATACCGTTAATAAACATATCTGTGCAGGTGACTAGGTGCCAATTAAGATAAGGCGAGCTCTAAATATTGACCAGTTCCTACCTTACCTTGCTTTCTTCCTTCCTTCCTTCCTACCTATTTACGAGATTTATTTCTTATGTTGAAAACCTCCGCCGATCGACTTGATAGTTATAGGTTCTTCCGCCGATAAGCTTTTTTACAATATAAGTCGCTATGATACTATCATTTCATACAAGATTCCATACGCTGGGGGTTTGTTGGAGACAAGAACTTCTCAGATTTCTCTTTGTTTGCATTTACTAACATTGCTTACACGTGACTTTGAGCAATATTTTTGCAAATTGGTATTTAAATCTCAAAAAAGAGCTTTGATATTACTATGGCAACCACTTTCATATATTTAAAGATCCGTTCACTTTTCAATCGGGGTGTAAGCAAAATCTGATTTGGATCATCTAAGAAATCTATATAGGGCCTATGAAAGAAGATCTTTCGGCATCTCTGTGGTCAATATGCACTTTTTACAGTTCACCGCCACACTCGAGGTCTCTCCTAAGCGAGTATTTGGTTCCTAACCAGCAGAAAATTTACTAGAACTCCTAAGCTGTATAAGTTAAGGTCAAAGAGCCGTTTGGTATAGTCCATTTAAAGTTTTATTCCACTTAAAAAGTCACTTCTGAGCTCTCTAAACAGATCTCTAAATCTAAATTGACTGAAGTTCGCAGCTATGGGGGGCCTTGAACCATTGAACCACTATTTGAAGGTTTTTTCACTACAACCATGCGCTTGCTATGAAAAATCATCTTTTCTGCGACAACTTTTTTCTTAATTTTGTGACAATTTTATATGTGTGATCACATTCACTTCAGTTGAGTATATAAGCGTGTATTTACATAACTCTACATGTCCATCGCTTATTTTTGGGTTTGTTGGGCGTAACGAACGTGTGAGAAACTATTTGTCGCATGCAACATGATATGCTCGGCTGACCGCTAACTAACAATTTCTGCAACGCTGACTTGTCCCCCCCTTGTGCTTTTCGAAATATTTCTTATTCTTTTATTTCCATACGACAATTTCTGTTATTTTATTTTTCTTTTTTGAAAACTTCTTCGCTTTGCTTTGCCTTCGCTCGCCAGCGGCGAAGTTGCTTGGCCCGAACAGCCAAGCTAGTTACATTGCGGAACTTATTGTAGTATTATATATAGAAATATAAGTATGCATATTCGATGGACGGTGCGACTGCGCACCTAAGCGTCGCAGAGAAGAAAGAAATTAGTAGTTAATGTGGACTCACCTTCGTCTTCATTTTTCTGCAGCATTCAAGCGTGACTGCTGAAATTATTAACTGCAAATAAAAATGTAAAAATTTTTTAATATAACTTTTGTAATTGCTAGTGCTATTGTTGTTGTTGCAAGAGAGGCGTATTACATAAAGTGAAAGTATTTAAAGAGAAAATATTTAAGGCGAAGGCTTTTCAACATACAGATTATTTTTGTTGGTATACTATTAGTCATTGGAAAATTTCACCTCGGAAATTTATGCAATAAAAGTCTTTTTTTGAAAAAATTTAAAATTAAAAAATTTTGCATATATAATAAAAATTAAACAAAAAAAATATTCAATAATTTAGAAAAATTTTTTAAATTTTATTTTTTAATTTTTAAATTTTAAAAATTTATAATTTTTTATATTTTATTTTTTTAAATAGATATTTGTCTATAATTTTTAAAAATTTTATATTTTTGTTGAAAATCAATCTGAAATTTGAGTAAAAATAAAAAAAATTTCAGAAATGATGTTTAAAAGAACAACTTGGTTCAGATTAAAAAATAGCTAAATTCCGAAATTATAAAAAGGAAAGAAAATATTTCTGAAAAAAAAAATTCACCACGGATATTCGTTCAATAAAAAAATTAAAACGTAAAAAAAATTAAGTAAATAAAATAATATAAATTTCCGAAAAAATTTTTTCACATTTTGTTTTTTTGTATACATGCATATATTTTTTTCAGTTTTTTTATTTTAGTTTTTTTTAATATATTTATTTTAAAGTTTCTGTAATTACTTAACTAGAAAACATTTCGGGAAGGCCCTTAAAAAGCACGAGCGGGGTCGAATAACTAAAAATAACAACATAAATGTTAACAAATATAACAATATTAGTATTATAAAAAAAAATGTTGTTAAAAAATTTCTTGATATACGCATTTCTTTTTAATATTTCTGCAAAAATTTCGCTAGTTTCTAAATTTTTCACATATCCCTGGTCGCATATAAAAAGAGTCGGCATGGACGAAATCTGGACTGAACTGAAAACTCTAAATCGTATTGAACTATGGAGAATGAATATCTACACTGGAACTTCTAGTTTGAATTTGAAAAGACTATTTTGTTGGCACAATAAAATTTTTATTAAGAAGTTTGATTATGCAATTCCGAAAGTCGTTTTTTACTGAAAGAGGATTTCCTTAAATAAATATTTCTTAATGTTCTAAAAATTGTGCAAGAAAAAATTTTATAGCGATTTTTTCTCAAATTTTTTTTTAAATTGAAAGTTTCAGTTTCGGAATTTTAACAAAAAAATTTTTATTTTAAGAAAAGAATTTATAGTGATAATTTGTCAAACCTTTTGTAAAATAAATTTGTTTTGAGTTTTTAAAATTTCAAATTTGCTTAAAAACGTACCAGTCGATAGATTAGTGCCACACAAATTTTTCATAATTTTGTAAAACTGTTGATACATTTAATAATTAATAATGTTTTTTTTATAAAATTAGAAAAAAGAAATTTAAAAGTTATATACGTAAGAGCTGAAATAAGTAAGTTAATCATTTTTAAAACTATACATTTATTGAAAACAAAACATAAAATAAAATAAAAAAATAAAAATATATAATTTTTTAATTTAAAACAAATGAAAAATTAGGAATAAAATTTAAATAAATTAAGGAATTTCTAGTGGTTTGTCATGCCTCTTGAAAAGTGAAAAAAGGTAAAAGTGGAATTTGCATATAAAATTCTTTAGCAAGTGGTATAATTGATTATTAAGTATTAATTACAATTAATTAGAATTAAAAAAGAGTATTAATTTTGATATTTAAGTGCTAAAAAAACAAAACAACAATAAAAAACATGAAATAAATATTCTAAACTCCTTTTTTATCTAAATGTAAATAAAAATATATAAGAATAAATAAATAACAAATATTTTTTTCTGCTCGTTTTGTGTAACAAGAGCTGCCAAGTGGCATGCAACAAGGCGAGCATGTAAGCTGATACCTTCTAATCTGCCGCCCGGCCTTCGAACAACGCGTTTTACATATTCACACACACACACACACACACACATGCAAACATGTACGTATGCAGTTGCCAGTTGTTGCCTTTGTTGTTGCTACATGTAAGCGCATGTTGCGCCACACCAGTAAGCTGCTTTCATATGATACCCCAACTCTTTGTTTGTTATTGCTGTTGCTTTTTACCGCTACCGCCTCTTATTATTAAGCATACTATTTTTTCCCCCCATTTGCTGCTATTGCACATTGTTTGTAATTATTAAACTGTCTTTATAGCATCAAAACGGCAACGAAGCGCAACACTAATAATAGAGAGCAGAGCAAAAGAAAAAAGCATAGCGCAATTGCTGGACGGCAGTGATGGAATTGGTCACCGCAACGCCGAGGCATTGCAGTGTAGGAAGTGCCACAGAAGTGATTCAAAGCGTTGCAGTTGTGTGTATGTGTGTAAATATGTGCATGGAAGTATGGTGTATGTGCGCAAAAGCGGCATTTATTGCATTTCCAATTAAAAATCACTTATTCTATTCACTCAATGTCTTCAATTACGCAAACCCACCGGTCGCACTGCACCAACCGCTCGGCGATCATACTTTTAAAAGGTTTTAATTATACTTAGATCTCATTTTAATTACATTTTTTTCGTGCCAGTTCACTTGTAGTCGCTGATTTTGTGTGTTAAGCTGAGAATTAAAGCCTAACCACAGGCGCTAGCTTAAATAAATGTTAACAACTTTGTTTATTTTTGTGTTATTCAAACAAAATTTTCAACTTTTGTAGTTTATAGCACAAAAATTAACATGTACCTAAAGTTTTATACAGTTATCCAACGGTATTCTAACTTTTGTTGTTTTTAAACAGCGCTTAAACTTGCGCTGAGGCAAAAAATGAGCCTCGCATTGACCGCACTATTCTGTCTTTGCTCTTTTCGGATTTTCGATGCCATTTCCTGTCTTGACTTCCTGGGGTCTCATAGAATACCTATTGCAAAGCAAGTTTTTCGGCTTCTCCTCCCTAATTTTGACAAATAAACCTTTAACTTCTTGTAAATTTTCTACAATGCTTCCTTAGTAAAAGCAATAAATTTTTTTTCTCCAAAAGTAAGATATTTCTTATACAAAATAATGTACTTACAAGTACGCTAAAATCGGCGTTGGTACTCAGAGCGTAAGTCTTGTGATCACTTATATCGAGCTGTTGAAAATCGCTCACTGAGAGCAAGAGCAAAGTGTCTTTCAACGGGTCTTTTAGTGCTGGTAGCTAACATTTCGACAATTTGCGACAATTATATAGATAAAATGGTTGAAAATTTGAAGAGAAAGCTTACAATTGATCGTCAAAGGGTTGAGGTAATATCAGCGCATTATTGGCACATCTCTTTTTTTTTTTTAGATAATATCACCAAAAATTATTTAACGGTGAAAGAAGACCGCTTCAGAGACATGCCAAACAAAGTTTTGTCGCCAGAAATGGAAGACAAGGCATCGGGCGTTATTTTCATTCAGCATGATCTTGCAACACAACACTCAGTAGATGCCACAAACGTTGATGAAACAAGTTATCTGTCTTCACGACGTTGTCAATTGCCTCGGAGCTGCGACTTGACGCCGATAGATAATCTTAGGGTTCCATAGAGTACAGATATTACAATTAGCAAAATTTGTTGTACAATTCAGGTCCTTAATGTGTGTTTTGAGCAGGTTATTCGTGTGGTAGACTAAAAAAAAACGACGCTGAGTGCCATGAAAACAAGCTTAACAGTATATACTTCATAGCGGATATACTGAGAAGCAACTACGACGGACATGTGAATGGGATTGTGTTCCATAAATCCAACGAATAAATCAAAAATATAAGGAAAATAAAAAATTTGCTTATTTTTTTAAGTTTTTGACTATGCAATTTTTCAGCAAACCTCAATAAATTGAAAGATTTATGAAAAAATCAAATGCGTCGCTGTCAAGCGCCGCCTACAACAAGCAGAGTGATCGTGCCTGGCATCGGTGGCAAGGCGAAGCAGCGGTGACTGTCAGTAAGCGGCGCACAAAACCGGTAAAAATATAATTTGAGCCTTGAGTATATACATAGATTAAAAAAAAAAAAATTTTTTTTCAATTTTTAAAAATTAAGGCTTTGTAGATTAAATATAACGATAAAGTACTTTGTGCCAGTTTCATACACACCACAACTCACCACAGCACTACAGCAATCTAAAAAACACACTCAAAATAAGCGCTCAATTCCCCGCTGCCTATGCTACAGTATATATATGCTATAGTACATACAACCCTGCCTGATACTCCACTCTACTCTACTCTACTTGTTCTTGCCTGCTGTTAAATACAACTTTTCTCATCGCCCTCACTCCATACAAACTGCAGCTAAGCAGTTATTCTCAAGTCTACCTACCTTAACAGTTATATATGCATTCCACTCACACCACAAAGGCGCCTAGCAGCAGCACTCCTGTTGCTATCGCAGCCTTAACACTGCAGGAGTAAATGAGTGCGCTGAATCGGCAACACGATTTCCCCAGTTGTTGTTGCTGTTCTATTTTCGCACTGCTATAAATTTACAAGCGGATCTTAGGTATAGCGTCTGCCCTCACACTCAATCACTCATGTTCACTTTAGCTCTCACACATGCGCTCTCTCTCGCTCACACACTACGGTTTTTGTGACAGCTATAACTGCATTTGGGCGCTCAGCTGTTGTTTTGCCGCGCCAGCACTGATTTCCGTTGCTTTGCAGACAATCATTTTTCTTGTCGTTTGAACATCTTACTCATTTTATTGTTGTTGTTTTAGACTTTCTTCGTAGTTCTCAAGTGTACTCAGGTCTGCATTTGCTTCTCTTACATTTCGTTTTTGATTTTGCATGCCTTCCCCTGCTGTGGTTGGGCAAAATGGTCGCATGTAGCCAACCCATCGCTGCTATCGCATTTCACAGTTATGTCGACGAGGCGTGACAATCGTCGCACAAGCCGACCGC
Source organism: Bactrocera minax (assembly GCA_021498325.1). NCBI lineage: Eukaryota > Metazoa > Arthropoda > Insecta > Diptera > Tephritidae > Bactrocera > Bactrocera minax. The sequence goes on along the minus strand of JAKEEE010000079.1, from coordinate 547,841 downwards.
GTTTGTTTACGTGTTGTTTGGCTTGGCAGCATTTGATCGCAGTGTGTGTGTGTGTGTTGAAATGTTGTGGCGATAATTTTGCAGTTGTGGGATTTGAAAAATTTTGAAATCGTGGATTGAGTTCATGCGTTTGAATTCTGAAGCTTCCCTCGTGTTAGTGTTTCTTCTGCTCGAACCATTTTCACTTTTTAATTCTATGATATTGGTGTTTCTTTCCCATCTCCGCCAATAACTTCACAACATGAAGAATGAGTCCCAGTCAAGTTCACTTAGGGAGTCGAAATTCACTATGCCAAGCTCTCGTCGGATCCAGAAGCAAGTGAGATTAGACTACTTTAGTGCAGGCAAGGACGTCGTCGACACAAAAAAAACAGCGCTATTCAATAAAGTGGAAAGGTAGCGCTTCCATAAAATGGAAATCTGGGTTAGAAGATCTCGCGGTATCGACTATCAACTGACACAAATATACTGGTATCATGGTTATGCATGTTTTCTCGAATATCTTCTTCCTTGAGAAAGACCTTGGCAAGAATTCTACCGCGTCCATCCATTTAGTAGAAGACATATGCATGAGTTGAACTAAGTGGGGTGTTGTGAGAGCATAATTGGTACGAATATACCACTTTGAATGGACGACGCCATGAATACCGGACCCACCACAACAGAGTACTTTAAAAGAGAGCCTTGAAGAGAAGGACTTAAAGAATGACTTTTGAGTACAATGATCTATGTGGACTCTCGACGAAATACCGACCGATGCTCCCGATCAAGCATTGGTATGACGTTGACGGAGTTCAACACTCAATCCGACTTGGCCTTTCGATGCAATACACACCGCGTCAAAATGATTAAACGAGCTTCTAACAAATAGTAGATATCACAATCCAAAATTTTTTATCAGGTACATTTTTAATGTTAAATGCGGTCGAAGAGTGACAGCTATAAGATTTGATATACCATCTCGAACTGTGACTTGGTGCCTCAAACAACTCTGTCTCCCAAGACTCTCAAAATGGCGAGGTATAATAATCGGTGCTTCCGCTTTGGCTCTCCCGCCTTTGGAGTTGAATCACTTTTTTTGTCACCCTTCTATCTATCCCATATAGATATATATACCATATAGTGGTCGTTAATAACGTTTTGTCGATATGTTTGTCTGCGTCTATGGGAATTTTTGGTATGAAATAGGTTATGTCTATAATTGTTCAAATGTGCACACCCGATCGGAAGTCAGTAATTAAACCTAAACAAACCTGACCTCGATCAAACCTCGCTTTCAAGATTGTTTCAACTGTGAACCAAGGATATTTTATTACATTTCGCAACTAGAAGTAGAGTAGAAGATACAAGAACAAGACTTTGACTAACTGGTGTCTACTTTGGAGCAGTTCGATATATGAAAAGGTCTGGGATACATTTTCATGTAGTAACATATACTCTTTGGATCGAAGTAGAAATTTTGGGGTTATATGATAAGTGTATTGCCGATTTTTCGCAATCAAAGTGCAAGATAGAGTTTGGCTGATCCAAATCTCAAAGACTTCATTGGATTCTTTTTAAAAAGCTATCATATGAGCCGGTCTTAACCCTTTCTTCTGTAATGATCTTCATTACTCGATGTGAGTCTAATTTCGAAGCAATATTTTAAATCTTATAAGCCTTTCAAATAACAGTTATTTCATGCTGTTTCTTTGGTCTTGGTCTTCTTCTTTTCAACAGAATCACAACGTTCGCATTTATTCTAGTTTCTATTTTTTTTTTCAAATTTTTTTGCTGAAATGTCCCTCTTCTTCTCAATCTCCCCATATAAAAAGAAAATCCTTCCACCACACAATTTTTGGCGCGTTAATTTTACATTTTCACTCATTTTCCATTGACGCGCCGCGGGTTGCCAGTCAGCCGACGCGACGCGACGCTCCTAATTAGTCGCTGTCATGCCATTGGCGAAAGTGCCGCATCGAAATGCAAATTTGCGCAGAAGCGTGTGTGTGTGTGTGTGCTTGCGCATTAATGTAGCAGAAATTATGTTTTACGTTTAATAAACTTTGCAAATTTTATGCGAATTTTCATTGCGCTAAAATTGTTTCACCGCTGCAAAGCAAGAATGTCGAAAATTTTAATTGTTTTTAATTAAAAGTGAATTTAGAACAAAGGAGGTGGCTGTGACGCAAATAGAAAATTCATAGCAAATTTTTTTGAGTCACTTAAAATATTTTTAAATTTCAGAAATATTAGAAAAAATTTTAAAAATCAAATAATTTGAAAAAATTTAATTAAAGCATATGAAAAATTTAAAAAGAATTTGAAAAATTGAAAAAAAAAAATGAAAAATGTATATGTTTTGGCATTTCTAGCTGAGCTGTTTACCATTCTTAATCCTATACTGAAGCTAGAAAGCGAGACGAGAGCTTATGGGTCAGCTGCTATACCCTAACCGAACTCAAAGCATATTCAGCGCTAATTCAAATTGTTTTTGAAACTGTTCGGAATTTTACTACCGTGAATGTGGCTTAATATAGAGCACCGAGAAATGAGAAATCTGAACATTCGACCAAATAATACGCTGATCAGATTCTCCGAAGCTCTGAACCAGTTACCGAACTGTAGTTTTGGGCTAGCAGAACCGGTAGCATGTGTTCTGAAAACGAACAGTACTTGAACTAAGCCCCTAGTGATTTTATAATTTCAAGATTTTGCTTGTATGGAATTGAAGAAAGTTTTAGAGCTCTCTTACTCCTTTCCGCAAATATAATAATGTGAATTCATTAAAATCTCATATAATTTCGAAAAAAGTCTGAAAGCTAGCAATTCTTGGGCTTATAAAAATCCGGCAGCATTCCGATTACATTGATCCGAGTGCCGTGGGAACGAATTAAAAATCTTAGCTGCTTCGTCTATCTCGGAAGACGGTTTGGAAGATACTTTTCATGTGCCAGCCTCGTCTTTTTTCGCTAAATTCAGATATAAGGTCATTTAGCACAATTTCTTAGTAGAGGAACAGCTTTAACCTTTAACTTCAGGGTATGCTTGTCGGGTTTCTTTATAAATCGAGAATATTTCAAACATCTAAGTATCGATCCAGAAGTTCTAAATACTCTCTAAATACCAATTGGGGTTTGGCTCTGATTTTGGAGCAATATGAGACACCTCTTGGTCTCATATTTGGAAAATTCGTCGAAATGATTGCGATAAATTGCGAGTTTTTAATGACAGAGCTTATAAGAGAGAGATATTTTAGAGAGATCAGCGAACAATATTTTTTGACTAATATCGTTTCCATATATAATATATATATTTTGTTTTGGCGCCCACAGAAAAGTATGACAACAAAAAAACGAGCTTTTTGAACAAAGAAACTTCAGCATTCTGAATAATTTCTGGATTTTAGAAGACCACAGAACATTTTTTTAGAACTTAATACGACTCTGTATGCAAAATCCATTAGTTTTGGAGCGTACAAGACGAAGACAGAAATCTCACTCATCGTAAGTGAAGGTCAAATGGAAGATGACTCAAGCGAAGTTTGGAGCAAAAAGTTTGACAACAACAATGCATTCAACAAAAATCATAAATCCCAATCATCAGCTGTTGACTCACTAACAAACATATTACATTTACAAATGGTGAAATCGCTGCATAACCTTCAGCGTAAGGATATTATAGCAAGAACAAAGTAAGAAGTATATGAACTTGAAAAAATAGGAAAGTCAAATAGAGTGAAAAATTCATTCATTAAATGATGAGCGAACAACGTTTAACGGCAAGAGAGGTGCGTAAACGCTGAAAAAATTACGCAAGGCGCTGGGGAGGAGGGAAAAAGAAGACGAAGGATGAAAAGAGAAGGGGTAGGTGAAGAAGTGAAGAGGTATGGTGATGGTGAAGAGAAGATGATGGCGGAAAAGGAGGGAGGAAAAGAAAATTGGAAGGAGGAAAGAAGAAGAAGAAGGAGTAAAAGTGACGAGGTAGGAGGAAAAGAGTAGAGAAAGGAAGAAAGAGAAGAAGAAAGATGAAAAATGAAGAAATCCAAAATCGAAATTCGAAATTAATGAATCGAAATAATTAAATTTAATATAAGAAAGCGACAATAAAATATGAAAAAGTACTAAGTGAAAGAAACTGGAATGAAGGGGGTCGTATTTTTGGCAAACATGCATACATACATATACTTATAAAAACACAAGAAAACAAATTTGTAGCCGAGAAATAGCGAAGAGATGCGAAGAAAAGGTGAAATAAAATATTTAGAACAAAAAAAAACACAAAAAACTATCTCGCAAGCACACATTCATATACATACATGAATATATATGAAATATGTATATATATATATGAAACATATATGAATATAAGCTTGTATGTTTGTTTCATTGTTCATTTGCACCCTTAGATGGCAGCCATTTGTGCGCTAAAACAGCTGTCAGTGTGAATGCAGGGGAAAAAAGGAGCAAAATTACGCATAACAGTACATTTGAGTGCTGCTGCAGTTGCTGCTGAATAATTTAAAACAAGAACACAGCAAGGAAAAATTTATTAACTCTTTGTGTATGTATGTATTTATACAATTGTATTAGTTAGTTGCCACCAAATTGTGCGTAGCCATAACAGTAAAATATGTAAATAACTAAAAGAAATAAAAGAAATTTGCATGCAGTACTTGTAAGTGCCTCAAAACAGCTGCCGCTACTTACGCAGCACATCCATGCAACAGCAGCGCCGCAACATTTGCATGTTAATGAGCGTGCGTGCATGTGGAAATATATTTAATGTGCTTAAGAGTGCACATGTGTGCGTATGTATGTATATAATGTAGTTTTTAAATGCATATTTGCCTCAACCCTTCATTTTTTTTTGTGTTTCTCTTTTGTTTTTGCAGTGAAACCAGTTTTGTGCAACATGTAAGCCGCATGGCAGCCATTGTGCCACATGTAGTGGTAGCTGAGTTGGTGCATGTGTGTATACGTGTGTATGTATATTGCTTTGAAACTGCAATGCATGAGGCAGCAGTCAAAGAAGTTATGCAGAAAATTATGCCACTCAACAGTGCGCTGCAAAGTATAACAGACAGCTGTTAGGAGTGTTACAGCATGAATCAACATTTGTGGATATAATATAGTTTAATGATTAAGAAGCTGAAATTTCAAACAGTGTGTGAATAATTCACAAAAAAATTATTTAAAAAACTCTTTACTATAAATTATGCGAATTTCATTAATTTATACCAGTTGCTTGTTCGATTTGCCGCTCTTTATGGTTTGGCGAGTAGAAAAAACATTATTATAAAATAAAATATAGAATAATTACAAAACAATTATGTATAAAAACAAATAGTGTTCATTAAATTGCCAATATATTTGACTAATACCAGTTGCTTGTCCGATTCAACGCTCTTCACGGTTTGACGAAGCGAGCGCAGCCCGTCTAAATTGTAATAAAATAAATTTAAAATCTTTCCTCTTCTGTTCTTTATGTTTAAATACATATTTACTTAACTACATATGATTTAAGAGACATATTTCTAAAAATAATTATTCACAATACAATCGAATAAAAGAGCACTATGAAAAACAAATTAAAACTTTTTTAAAATTGTAGTACATATAGTATATATAGTAGTATATATAAATATAAATACAAATATCTGCTTTGATAATTAATTCTTAGCGTGTATATATGTATATGTACACAATATTCTCTTTTAAATGCATTAAAACTTCAAATTTGATTAAACGGTTGCCATATTTAACACAATAGTGTACATAACGTCGTTTTGAAATTCCCTGCAGACTTAAGGAAATTTAAACAAACTAAACTGAGAGCTGTAATTCTGAATTTTTTTCTTCAAACCTCAGCTCAACTCAAATTCAACTATTAGGCGGTTCTCTGAACCTAATTTCGAAGAAGACATCAAACGCTACCAATATTTTTATCACAGCTGATCATTGGAATCGAAATTTTGTGCAGGAAGCTCTGAAAGAGATGGATGGATAAAGATTATAGACCATTTCGACTGATCTATCTACTGTTTGCCCTCATTAAAAAAATTTTTTTAATATTTTTTTTTTCGGGTTGAAGCTGGAATTGATGTAGTTTCCTAATACTGCTGAGTCAACCAAACCAAAAACTACTCAAGCTCTTTGAAAGTAGCCAGAGTCAAGGCGTTACAGAGTTGAAAATTTTCGAACGTTCAATTTGACAAACTCCGCCGAGAAGAAATCTTCATGCTTGGAGTGCCAAAACCGTGGTAACTCATACCCTGAAGTCCCTTTAAGCATCCCCTCGGTAAGCTTATAGAACTTTAGGTACATATTCGACCTCCTTCTACTTAAACTGAGCAATAAAAGTGGATACTGGTCTAGAAACAGACACTCGAAATATTGAAACAACCCGAATTATAGCTTGGGAGTGCGCGCTTAGAAGTGCTGAACCGATAGCCCGTATCGTTCTGACAAGTAACAACAAGACGAAGCAGTCTTCTATGCTGTGCAGAAGATGGCATTGGTTGTCTTCTTATCAAACCTGAGTTGCAGATCTAACATGCTCATGAACTCTAGAGATCTCGAATCCAGTCCAGGTTCTAGGTCTCGGTTCTAGTTTCTCGAGCAGAAACCGGCCTCAGCTCCTTCTTTTCTATCACGCAACCATTATTTTATTGGAATCTTGCACTTTTATATACAGTAAAGTCCGTCCCAGATATATTGGCGTATGCGTAAATTTTATGTGAATATTAATTTGAAGGTCTTAGAAGGCTGTGGTATCAACAGTATTCACTTGCAGTCCCTTTTATATACCATACCTTGGCTTTTCTTCGCGTCTACGTAGGTTTTTACTTCATTTTGGACAACTGAGACCAGAAGGCTTGACAATTGCTCGGTAAAAGCGATTATCAACATTTTTACAAGGAATATGTTGCGTCAACATGTTGCTAGAGTTGACAGGCTCAACTACTCAGATTAACATGTTGCACGCCACTGTTAGTTAGTTAGTCAAAAACTCCAATGGCCCACTGTTAATGCTCATACACACATATTCTCACCCTCTCTCTCTCTCTCTCTCTCTTTCTTTCTTTCTCTCGCTCTCTATAAATAGACACTCTTCTGCACAATGCTTTGTTGGTTCCTGCTAAATCTGTTGAAATACATACAAACATATTTATGCCTTTCATATCTACAACGTGTATCTGCAACATGCCACACATTTGTGCATGTATTGTAGTTGTTGTTGTGTTTGCGCTACAACCATAGCGCGTTGCCTGCCACAATGGTACATGAGATTTCTGCCACTGATAGCGCAACAACAGCGCACAAACTAGCAGCCACTAACTTTAACGCCGCGCGTCACATTTTACTGCACGAAGTGATGAGGCTACTTGCAACAATTGTTTCTGGTGTTGCATTTATGCGCAAGCACATAGTTTGTATGTACATGCCACTTGGTGCATGTTTTTTGTTAAATTTGTATTTTAAATAAGTTTAGAAATTGTGCAGATTTAGAAGCGCAGTATGGCGGAGATTTGCCTACACCCCTGTTTTCGATGTAAAGGTAATGCCTTTAGGAAGATTGTGGCGCGTACGTGAAGGCAGCGATTAGAGACACTGAAAGACAAAAATTTATTCTTTATGTTAATAAACAAATTTTTAAATAGTAGCAAGTAAAAATTTTCTGCTCAAAATTCTTGGTTTAGGAATTGGTATAAACTGGTATAAACTCATTTGGACTTTATTAAGAAAATAGTGACACGTTTTTGTGCAAATTAAATATTTTGTGACTTAAATTGTAAAAAAAGTTAATTTGAAATTGGTATAAAAACTGGCATAATATTGTTTTTTTTAACAAATAAGCGTAGAAAATGGACTTTCCCGGCAACATTTAATAACAGATAAAATATATATATTTATTATAAACTGGTATAAATTTTAGTATAACCTTTTTTTAAACAAAAACGTATATGTATAAACAAATGTGTATTCTACGTATGTTCAGTGCAATTTCAGTTGCTCCAAGCAACTGACATAATTTGAAATAGCGGAAAACTTACTGGCATATTATATCAATCTACACCCAGTATGTATAGAATCATTTAAGCAATACCTCACTTCTATTTAAAAAAAACAACAAATTTCCGCATGGGTCGAATTTCATTTCCTTTCAATGCCCTGTATGGACATGCGGTAACATTAGAACACCACACTAAGAAACAAATGACAGAGTGCCAAGCAACGGCGGCTATCTAACTACTGCTGCGCTCACAACGGTGGCTCTGGTGACGGCGTTTGGCGGCGACAAAGGTTGCGGCTGGCTGACAGCCAGCAGACGGTGTCAAAGTGCTTGTCCGCGGAAGCGGCGTCGGTGAACTATGTTCAACTGCTGAGAGTTTTTCTGCATGCCATTCTGGTTGTTGCTGGTGTGGAGTCTTTTCTTATCGCTTCGCTGAAGCTGAGCTTTTTCGCCAGCCTTGGCGGTGGCGCGATACGAAAGCGTATGACAGCAACAACAATTGTTTAATGTATTATGGAGCAAATTTTTGATTTGTTTTGTTGGCGCGTGCGAAGAAACTTTCAAGTCGTTTCAGATTAGATGTTTTTTTGTTGCTGTTGTAGTTGTTGTAGCGTAGTCGACATGTCGAAATTGCAATGATGTACAATTTTTCGTGGTTTTTTGGAGTTTCTATGAGAGTTTAGTTAATCATCCTTATATATCAAGTTTTTTTTTGAATAGCGGTTTTATAAAAATTTTACAAAGTAATAAAGTTGAATTTAATTTACGGATTTTTATAAACAAAATATTACAAATTATAAATGCAAATTAATATTGCAAATCGCTTTATTGTCATTCAAATCTTTACATGTTTGGAAAAATTAAAAATTTTTTAAATTGTCTAATTAACCTTGAATCTTAGTGTTAAAATGTGCTTATAGTTCAAAATTACATAGTTGAAATTTCAATTTTAACATTTTTGATATTTTGACCTTGAAAACCTTTCCAAATTTTCATAATATAGAAAATTTTGGCCAAAAGTTATATAAGCTAAACCTTGAAACGAAAAAAAAAAATTTCATAAATTGAAATATATAATTCCCAAAATAATTAATTTCAAAAAATATCTTTCATCATCATCTGTTAAAAATTTAAAATAATCCTTTACAAAAATTCAATCCACAGCAAAAAAAACTATATTCAAATTGAAAAAAAATTTCAATAAACATATATTTTAGGTTTTTGAATATTTTTGAAAAATAATAGTAAAACTTGAAAGGAAATTGTAACAATCTTAAATTGAAAAAATTTATATTTTCAAACATGTTCTACAAAAAAATTATACTAATGTTACAAAAAAAAAAGAACAATTCCAAAAGATATATTTTAGGCTTTTGAAAGTTTATGTAGTAGCTAAACACGAAAAGATTAAAACAGTAAAAAATAAACTCAGAACTAAAAATTTTTGAAGTAAACTATATTTTGAAAATATATTTTAAAAATTTCAAACAAATGAATTATACACAACTTTAAAAAAACGTATTTCCAAAAAATATATTTAAGGCTTTTGAATATTTATGAAACAATTAAATTTGAAACGAAAATTTTAAATTAAATATTGTATTGGAAAATTTCAAACAAAAGAACCACCAGTCATTCAGTTTATTTATAATAATATTATTATTAAACCACTTATTCAAGTTTTGAAAAAAAATTATTCCCCAAAAAAAATTTTGGAACTTTTTTAAATTTAAATTATAAATATTTTATTATTTCCAGAAATTTTTTTTATGTTCTCGACAATTACACTCATCACAAAAACCACTCAAGCTTTCTTGTTGCGCAACAGTGGGAGAGGGGTCACCATTGTTGACCCCAACAACGACAACGCTAAGCAAAACCACAAGTCACACACATTCACACTTATTTGTTATTATTGTTGTTCGCGGACCTAGTTGCCCACTTGCTGCAACAGAGATTCACCTCAAGCCGCTGATCAAACACCAACAGTTTCAGCAACAACAACACGAGGAGTAGAAAAATTACTCCAAAAAAATTTGACAATCACAACAACAATGCATGTAGAATGGCGTTGGCAGCGTTGAGAGCCACGGCGGCAGTGCAACAGCGCCAACGACACTTTGGAGCGCGCGCCTCACCACTTGGCGCGCCAACAAAAAAAACACCACAAGAAACGCGACGAAGTTAGCAAAGGTGGCGACATACGCGGCAGTAGACGTCGTCGTCGTCGTCGCTGTCGCCGCTTTGTCGTGCAACAAGCTGTCTGTCACACGACCAACGAAGACTCGAAGTAATCTGCAATGACCAGCGAGCTGCGTCCGTCCACATTCACGCCAGCAATCGAACAGGCATTGCCACAGTCGTCTTCCATCGTCGCTTCTGTTGCACCACTTCATGCCGCAGCGCGTGCAACGTGTTGTGCCATCCGCGCTCAGTACGCGCAGCGCACTCGCCGACTCGCCAATGCACGCCAATCGCTACATTCATTCAACTCGCTGATACACGCTGACGCCGCTGCAGCCAAAATATTCGGCGTCGACGTCGACGTCGGGGTTCAGCGCTCAGCGCAACGCAGCTGCACCTAGTGCCCGGCCTGCGTTTGGCTTTTTGTGCGTTTGCCATTTTTGTGTCTTCTTCTTCTCTGTGTCGTGCACATCGCCACCGTTGAGAGGTTGGAAGTTGTCGTGTTGGCGTCGCCGATGTTTTTGGTTTTGGTTTTTTGTTCGCTTCGCCGTCTTTTGAAGACCTGAAAATTCGAAATATTTTCGCTTTCGTTGCGACGCGTCGGCTGAACGTCGCGTACGGTGTGTGGTGCATTTTAGCCGTCGCCAATTGGGCATGCCAATAAGGAGATTTTGAAAATCGCGAAAATTGCGAAAATCGCTGAAATTCTCGGTAGGCAAATATGGAGGATTTCGTCTGAAAATTGTGCGAATTCGTAAAGTGAATTTTGAGTTTGGAAAATGGAAAATGGAAATGCTAATTTCGGAGTGAATTAAAATGTTTGTGAATTCTTTTAAACGGGTGTTATGGATCTTGAAATGGATTTGCGTGAGCAAAAAAAAGTGAAAAATAATTTTGAAAATTTTCGGCTACGACTTGTCTGTGACAAGTGTGAGAATGGCTTACATACTGACATAAAGAAGTGGATTTGCATTTAAAGGCAAGTAAAAATACGAAAAACAATTTTGTGAAATAAAAGAAAATTTAAAACGGATTTAAAAATTTTTTGCATATAAATAACCATAAATTTAACAGCCGAATTTTTAATGTGATTGAAATGTGACACTCACAAAATTTTATCTGCAAAATTAAACAAGAAAAACTTTCTTCTTATATGAAGTAAATAAATTTTTCTAAATTAAAATTTTGCAGTAAAAAACTATAAAAATAAGAAACAAAAGTTAGAACACTGACCCAAAGCTACGCTGTCAGAGAATGCAAATTAACTGATAAAAAATCAGTTAAAAAAGTTAACATAAATAAAATCTTGGTTTAAAATTCAGTGAAGAAACCTTAAAGGAAGAAAAAAAACAAAAATTTAACTTAAATAACAGTGAAAAACATTAAAGGAATTGAAAAAAATTTTATTTCAAAACATCAAAAAATGCCACTTAAAAATTTTTAAAACAAAACACGAAAAATAATTTAAAAAAATTTTCAACAAAAAAAAATAATGATAATAAGTAAGTAAAACAATAAAGGATATATAAGACAAAGTGCAAAAATTTATATAAGTGAATAAATTTATTTAAAAATCTAAAAAAAGCTGAAAATAAAAATAAACAAAGCAGCCTGAAAATTTCTTACAAGTGAGAAAAAAAGAGTGGCAGCGTCAAAATAAATATATACGTATGTAGAAAGAAAGATTTAAGGGTTTTAAAAATTTTGGAATTTTAGAAAAAAAATCTGAAAGAATTCTGAAAAATGTCAAAAACCTTCAAGTTGTCTGAGTTGAAATGAGCCTTTAAAGCAATTTGTAATTTTTTTTATTAGCAAAAAATGTAATTTATTTGCTAAAAAAATTATTTAGAGATTAAATAATTTTTTTGTTGTATTGGAGGGAAACCAAAATGAAAAGGCAACAACAAAAATTAAAGTACAATAATCTCAAAACTGGTCAAATTAAGTAAAAATGTTCATTATATTGAGTTTTTAACAAATTGCAATATGTTAAAAAAATTTTGAAAGTTTGTGAAAATTTACTTCTTAGTAAAAATCTAAAAAACAATGCAGGTGTATTAAAAAGAATAAATTAAAAAAATATTACAATTTAAAAAAGTTAAATTTTTTTAAAATTTACAACATATAAAGGAAAATAAGCTCTATATAAAAAGTCCAAGTATTTGCGTTCTGCCTTTTTAAAAAAAAATATTTGTGTTTCTAAAATTTATAAATTTGTCTTGAAAACATTGCGGATTTTGTTTTAGTCAAAGCCGTTAATTTTCAAGCGAAAAATAATCTCAGTTATAGTTTTGAAAATTTTATTTAAATTTGTAAAATTTATGTATGAACAATTTAAAATTATTTTAAACATTTTTCAATTTTCGTAAAGTAAAAATATATTGATAATATGTTAATTAAATACAAAACTTATTATTTTTTACATACATAACGTAGAAAAGCGTTAAAAGTATTGAAATAAACATCAAAATTTTAATCAATTATTTTTTTGAACAATATTTTCATGAAACAGAAAATGTAAATATGTTATTAAATAATTTTTTTTTTTAAGTAATTACAAATAAAATTTGAAGGAATTAAGAAAATTACATATTTTTTCAGTTAAAAATTATTTTATTTTCTATTATTATTATTATTATTTTCTTATTATTCTTTTAAATTATTATTTATTTTCAGTTAAAAATTATTTTATTTTTTTTAATCAGAGTGAATTTTGAATTTTTTAAATAAAATCGAAAAAAGGCGAAATGATAGAATTCTAAATATTTTTTTTTTTTTATTAACAGTAAAAAAAAATGAAACTTATGTGTTTTTTTTTTACCAAAAATTCGCTTGAAATTATCGAATCTGCTTGAATTTTTTTCAAATGTCAGTTGCGACTCAGACAATTTTTGTAATTTTACTGATATCAATACGTAAAAATTAAATTTGTCTAAATATTTGCTTTCAGATTTCCGCAAAATTCATAAAACAATTCAAACTGTATATATATGTATATACAATATGGTATATTTAAAAAGTGCTAACAATCAAACTAATTTATTTAAAATATTTATGTTTTTTTATCACACAATCAAGTGCTTTAAACAAGTGTATAGTGCGTACTGAATACAAAACAAAAAGTGTATTGAAGTAACAACAAAACGAAGGCAAACATTTATGAAACTGTGAAAGCTGATTCGAATAAAAACAATAAAAAGGTTTGTTTCTACTTTTGCTATATACTATTATTATATAATTACATAATTATTTACAAAAACACATACGAAAATTTTTGTACTCTTACGGTTTTGTGGCATGGCGAATTGAAGTTTGGAAATTTACAAAGAAATTTCAAAAAAAAAATTTCAAAAACTATTTCTAAAATTTTCAAAAACAGTTTAAGAATTCTCCAAAAACTTAAAAAAAATTGCAAAATATTCCAAAATTATTAAACTAATATATTAAAAGATTTTATTAAAATTTTTTGTCAGCACTTCAAAATTTTTCAGTTTCTTTAAATTTTGTTTTCTGTGCTTTTCATTCATGCTTTTGAAATGGTTTTGAAAATTGGTCTCAAATAGCTACCTTTTCGCTGATACCATATATAGCCTGAAACGGGCGACTTCATATCTAAATCTATACACTATTGATATCTAAGATTGAGGCAGTTCTCTTTATCTCAGAGTCTCAAGTGTGAATTAGGATGGATTGACAAAGGATCAAAGTTGCTCTTTTTGTATCTAAAAATGCTGACCGCTATTGAAAGTTGGAATCCACTAACATATAGATTTTCTTCGACACACTTCAACAGACATGCTGCATATAGGATCTTTATCTTTTACAGCTATATAAGCTCAAAATTTTCTCTCCCTTTCTCTCTCGAAACATGCGCCAATAACGCCAAACTCTTAGAGGAACCTTAATTTATCTATACTTCTTCATAAAATGGAATTCGTTATCAATAAAAAATATTCCGACCTATAACAGACCCTATCTTCCGTCACTTTATATTTTGACCAAAAGCTACATTGTACTCTTTGGGTGTATATTTTCGGTTTTTTAGTAAACCTAATCCAACTTTGTATATATATATTATTACAGAATTTGAAAACATTGGTGATCTTTTGTGAGCCATATTGGACCACTTTTTACATTAGCGGGGTACACAACCTGCACCTCATATTTTTCGACGAGTTTCTATGGAACTTTATATCGTTCTCAAAATAAAGTTTGTTAAGTCGAGAAAGAATTCCGAATACTGCAAAATCGTTTTTGGACAGTTAGTAAACCTAACCTAACCTCACTTTCTTATTGAAGGCGCTGTTTGGGTGCATATTTTTGTACAATAGGAAAACCTAACCTACATTTATATTAATTTATAATGCTCAGTTGAATAAAGTGAGGTCTGAGAGCGCTAATTACTCGCTTCTCTCAACTTTTGCTATGTTAGACCAAAATTTCAACTAAACAATGAACCTAACTTAACTTTATATTCTCTCTCAGAGCTCTATTGAATTGTTTGTCGCACGCAAAACAGCGTTTAGTAACTCTAGGCAGCATATAGGTTCATATAAAACCGTTTTTTACCACCAACTACGGAACCAAACCTAACCTCACATTCTGGGCGCATGTTTTACTGAAGCTATTGGGATTAAAAAATTGAGGTCTACAGCCCATAAATGCAAAACGCTTAGAGACTGCGCGCTGTCGCAATATCGAAACACAATTTAAATATAAAGAATAAAAAGCAACAACAACACAAATAACTCAATATAACTCAAACAACAACTGCTGCAATAATGTGCCCATAGTTGTTAACAAACTGCTAATAATGTAACAGCAATTGGCAATAGAAATGACAGCAAACTATTTCAATAGTAATAACAACAACAATAACACAAAAAAGACACCTGGCACATGCAACACCAGCCAGCAAACAGCAAATCAACAACTTATCACTTGATTTATTACATTTGACATGAAGATATGTGCGCACATACACATTTACATCTGTGTGTGTGTAATAGGTGTGCGTGTGTGTGTGTGTGTGTGTGCACGCAGTTATCGCGCAACCGACATCATCATTAGACGCTGCCAACCAGCTAACTAGCCGACAAGCTAACAATAGGTGTAATAATAAAAAAACAGTGTTGTTGTTGTTATTGCTATTGTTGTTGTAGCAGTTGCAAATTGTAGCAACAAATTAAATCGCATGCAATCACCACAAGCTGCATGCTTTTCAACGTTGTTGACTGATTGCAAATATGTTTGTTATTTCATTGTTGTTGTTGTTGTTGTTGTTATTGGTTGTCTCTGCTGAATCGCACTTATAGTGTTAAAAATGATGCCTACAATCGGCCGATCGTTGACCGACTCGACTAATAGCAGCTGACAATTTGCTAGCAACTAGCAATCACTGTAATTTATTGTTGTTGTTGCTGGTTATTTATTGTTGTTATACATACAGCAGCTGACGGTGCAGCATGCATGCACATTAGTTTTTGTGTCAATTTGCCGTAAATAATTTATCTAACATGTCAATTGGAAATTATTGATGCTGCCGCCGCCAACTAAACAATTGTTGTGCATTCGTTGTTGTTTTTGTTGTAGCGGCTGCCCACTTTCTGCACCCACACACTCACATCGACATACAGGTGTAAATATGCAAACGCATTATTTGAGATAGAATTGTTAGTTGTAAAATACTTGATGACTACAATAATTAGTGTTGTTGTTGTTGTTGTTGTTGGCGCATTTCATACACATGCGTAGTGCTTGCATATTATTGTTAGCATTTTATTAGCCAAATGCATGGCATTTATTTGCTGCAGCACGCACGCACATTTTCATGCCACGCAATGTTGTTGTTGTTGCTTGTAACAGTTTGTTTTTAGTTTTATTAAAGGCCTATGCTTGCATTGCCACATTTTAGCGAGTTTTATATAGCGCGTAGATGCTTCTTAAAAAACAATTGTTGCCTATCTACAGGCGTCACGCATCTTTTTGAGACTTTAATAGCATTAGAACTACAAATACCAACAGAATTATTGTCAGCGAAGCTTAATGTGTGCTATTTTATAGATGTAATTTCTGTTTAAAATTTTGATGATTTTTGTTCGAAAAATTTTAAAAAATTTCTTAAAAATTCCATCAAAATTTACAAAAAAGCCGCTTCGAAATTTAGCTCTAAATTTAGCATAAATTTTTATTTAAAATTTTGACGATTTTGATTTCGAGTATTTTTAAAAATTTGAACAAATTTTTTTCAGAATTTACAGAAATGCAATTTTGAAATTCTGCTCTACTCATATACACATAAATCTGCTTAAGACATACAAAAGAGCTGAAAACTATACAAAATTAACATGAATCCTCGGCTTCCAAATGTTTATAAACAATTTCTTAAAAAAAAAAACATTAAAAAATATAGCCTATACACATGGGTGAAGTCATGTGATTACAAAATTATATTAATTTCTCTAAATAAAAGTGCCCTAACGAACATTATGAGGCGCCATATACCTTTTCTTTTTATAAACTATTTGCTTTAATATTAGAATTGTGTGAATACTGAAAGTATTCAGCTTTTCTTGTGGTTCTTAGTGTGAATTTGAGAGGATTATGTAAAAAATATTTCTATAACTACGATATAATAAAAAATCCGAAAAAATGTGCCCATAGTATAGCATACCGACAGGCATATTATAAAAAATTTATAATATAAAAAAAATTTAAAGAACTATTCAAAAAATACAGCCTATTTATTGGCGCCCAAAAGCGAACATTTTTAGAAATTGTCTGTTGTTACATGCCTAAATATATAATATATATAGCTTATCAAAAGTCGCTTGATGCTGAAAATTGTGATTACCAAGGAATTGTAGTCTATATATAGGCGTGAAAGTAAAAAACTAATGATATATTATAACTATTCGAAATATTATTGAGGAAAGCAGGCGCATAATATCAAAAGTTGTGCTAAAAGGATAAGGATTAGAGGTATTTTCAAAAAGTAAAGTCTAGACATAGGCCCAAATCAAAAATTGTGATAATCAAGAAATTGTAGCCTGCACTAGGGCGCGAAATTTAAAAGATGTTCGTCAAATAATCATTTCGAAGGTATTTTCAGGAACATTTAGCATTCTAGCAGATTAGTGAAATGAGAAGAAGACTCTGGCATGGCGACAACCGATCTTGGAAGATTTTCATTGACTAGACCACAAAAAAATCGAAAAAAAATTTAGCTGTAGTTCCACCAAGTAGGAGGAATGTAACCTATAAGTGAGAGAGATCCCTATATAAAAGACACTGGTAGTCTTACTGGAGTCTCGAGACTCACTAGGTGCGCTCTACCTCCTAACTAGACACTTGATGTCTACATTATTATTGAAGCGAAGATTTTCAGATGCCCAAAAATCGCATTTCTGGTGAAAATAAAAATAAAGTAGACAATCGAAGACTCAGCAAGCAGAGCGTGAGCTTGAATTTCTGGCGAACTTTCTTGCGCAACGCAGGCCATTAAGAATATGCCTTGGTGTTGTTTTTGTTGTTGTTGCTTTCGCATTTCCTTATTCTCGCATTGTTGCTTTTATTGCTCACAATCAATGGGTGGAAGTTTGTAGCGCACGATAGATAACGGCAGCTGGCAGGGTGGCAGGGAAACAGTGCGCGCCACCACTGCCGTTACGCGCAAGCGGTGGCAAGGACTTGGTGGCAGCAACGCGCTTTCATAAAAGTGGTTGATGCGATTTTCGAAGGCGCTTCCTTTTGTAGCGCGCACACTTTTATTTAATTTCTTTCGCCACTCTTCCGCTTTACGCTTTCCTTTCGCTTTTTTCTGCGTTTTTCGCTTTGGTTGTTTTTGTCGTTTTTTTTTGCGTGGCTATAAATTTTTCAACAAAATTGTTGTTGGCTCGCATGTAAAAAGCTTTTCAAATGCTTTACTTGTGTTTGTTGTTGCCATTGTTGTTGTTATTATTAATGTGTTTGTTGTTGCTGCTGCTTTGGTGGTGGTGGGGATGAAGATGACGTTGGTATTGGTGGTATTGGTGGTGGTAGTGGTGGCTTTGCGAATTTCCTGTAGGTGTTTTAATCCCATTGCGCTGAATTGCCGCGCACGAAAATCAATGGAATCAATTACAGCAACAAATTTAATAAGTGGAAATGCTACTTATGCTTAAATAAGTAAATGTTTATGTATACATAATTGTTTGTATGTATTTATATAAGTGTGTATGGTGAAAAACCATTAAGCGCTTGTTGACGTGCTAGATTTTATGCGAATATTTAAGATTTTTGTACCTAATGTTATTAAATTGTTATGTTATTAAATTTTTAGCATAAAGCGCCTAATTGTA
The DNA here is from genome assembly GCA_021498325.1 of Bactrocera minax. NCBI lineage: Eukaryota > Metazoa > Arthropoda > Insecta > Diptera > Tephritidae > Bactrocera > Bactrocera minax. Next base: position 529,323 of record JAKEEE010000079.1, on the reverse strand, counting down.
TGTTAAAATTGTTGAAAACTTTTCTATTTTTATATTTTAGCGCAATATATGACATATTCTCTTGAAAGTGTTTCAATAACTCCACTTGGACAACTTTTTTATATAAAGTGCCTGATGGTATGCTATACTTTTTCGAAGATATTTCAGATTTTTTATTTTTGGACTATTTTTAGCATTAGGCGCCTGATGATATGCTATACTTAACGCAAATATTTCCAATTTTTATATTTTGCAACGATCTTTAGCATTAAAAGCCTAATGGTATACTACAATTTTAGAAAAAATTTTAATATTTTTATATTTTATTCCAATTTATGCTATATTCTCTTGAAACAATTTTCGATGAATATATTTTAACATATATGGACAGCATTTTTTATTAAGCGCCTAATAGTATGCTATACTGCTATACGTTTTTGAAAACGTTTCCGATATATAACTATTGGCGAGTTTTTACACCAAACGCCTGTGGTTAGTCTACAATTTTCGAAAATAATATCGCGTTTTAATCTACGCCCGTTGATATGCTGTAATATATATCTATTTCCCGTTCTAGTTCCCTAGATCCCTAATTCCCATTTCCTCCAGTTATTTCCTCAACATATGTATTTATCTTTCTATTCTTAAGTCAGTTGCATCCATTATCTCAAGATCGAATCATCTATCTACCTATCGATTCATTCATCCATCTATATATCTATATCCACATTATAAAAAATATAAATCTATCCACATTAAATATTTTATCCATTCACCTATTTATCTTCGACCGATTTCTTACTTTATCTTACCATGAATTCCTATTTATCTATTATTTATTAACCTTAAAATCTATACATGGATTTTTGTGTCAACTTTTCTTTGTCATTTACTCTTTCCTAGCTCTTCAACTGAGTATCTACATATTTATCTATATTTCCATCTATTTACCTATCAATCTATCAGATTTAACTCTCTATATATCTGGCTATACTTTCATGTAACTATCTATTCATAATTATTTGTTTATATTTCCCTTCTTCAGCATTCATCTTCTTATATATCTTCTTTTATATAGAATTATCTATCTATAAATCTCTCTCTATATATATATATATAGATCGGTATATATATTTATCTATCTATATATTTATCTGTCCTTCTTTCCACCTATCTGTCTGTGTATCTATCCATTAATCATACATTTGTTCAGCCATTTTCAGAATAAATCTGTTTATCTTTCTCTTCCTCTACCGATTTCTTCATTTATCTAATTATATGTGTTCTCTATGTATCTATTATCTATCAGTTTTCACATTTTCATAAATATTTATGCTTGTCCAGCTATTTTTAAGTTATATTCTTCAGTTTGAGGACTCATATACGGCTTTCCAACCAATTGTCTACTTATCTATTTATCGGTTTATTAATCGATGAATAAGTACCATTATCTATTTATCTATCATGCTAGCTACTTTATTTCTACTTTAATATAATAATTTATCTATACATTTGTCTAAATTATCACTAAATATCTAGCGAAATCCTTGCAGATACATTTTTTCAGTTTATCTAACTACCTGAAACACTTTATGAATTTATCTACATACTAAAGATACACAGATATATCTCCAGGTCTTTTATACTGTGTTTTTATCTTTTATAACATCGCTCTGTATCTGAATAAGAGATTGAGCTAGCAAGCTTGAGAAATCCAAGCGTTTATGCATATTTTTTCGGCACAATTTTATCTGCGATTTATCTACGTTTATCTATTGATAATCTAAATTCATTTAAAGCCGAGCTTTTTTTCGAAAACTCAACTGAGACTTCCTTAAATGAGTATTCAAGCAAGACACGCACCACACCATTTCTTTGCGCTTATTGTACCCACGCCACAAATATACGAGACAATATTCAAGGAGCCAAGTGGTTGAAAGAATGATGGAAGAGATTTCAAGTGGGTGTTCAAGATGTTAATATATTTAGATAAAAAAATGTTAAGTATATATATAGAGTATATCTATATATTAAGAATGAGTGAAAAAAGAAGTCTGGAGGTGGCAAAAATCAAGAAAATTTTCTATGAGTTGTGTGAATGAAAAGTTAAGTTGAAGATGAATGCATAAATGATTATGATAACTGTCAATGGGGGGTGAGTGAGGATGCAAGAAGCACGCTCATACGTACTTACATTGAAGTAGAGGGAGTGCAAAACTGTAATGGAGATGGAAAGTGAGTGAAAGCAGCGTCAGGAAGTAAGGAACATGTGACAGGGGAAGAGTTTAATGTGAAAATAAATTTCTTAGCTTCTTTTAAAAATTAAAAAAAAAACTTTTTTTATATAAATTTTTGTTAATTTCCGTTTTTTCGGAATCTTTTAAATTTTGCTTTAAGTTTACATTTTTAGATGTTTTTTTTTTGTATTTTAAAATAAAAGAAATTTGTTTCTATTATAATTAAAAATTTTTTTTACTTTCTATTAAAAAAAAAGTTTTTTTTTTCGCAAGGGAAAGCATATGCATAAGCTGCGGTTTGCATGATTGTAAAAAGAATTCTTCTAAATTTCAGAAATTACCAGGCAAAGCAAATTTTTGTAAAAAAATGTATGCAGTACTTTTTAGTTAAAAAATGCATGGCATTACTTTTCCTAAAAAGTAATATTAATATTATCATTATCATTATCATGATTTCATTTATTGATGATGATTTATCAAATTTAAACACTTTTTAATTGTTTTCCATTTTATATTTTGTTATCTATTTTAATTTGTAAATTTCTTCAGTTTTTCCTTTCCGTTCAGGAAAAAAATGTTGAAAGGAAATAGTAAAAGAAATTTCTCTAGAAAAATTTTATCAAGTAAACATTTATTTGTATAAAATTTTTTTTTAAATTGCATAAAAAAATGTTATCTGTTATAGTTTAGTTTAAAAATTTTCATCCAATAATTTTCATTAAAAAAAAATTTCGACATTATTTTATATATAACAAATTTTTTTTTGGCATTTGGTGAATATTTTTATATGCAGAAAAATTTTTAATAATTTTTTCGCCACACTATACCACAATAACTAACTATGAATCGTTTGCAGCAAATTTGAGCAAATTAAAAAAAAAAAAACGCAAAATTCACGATTTCTTATAAACATTCCAGCAAAATAAATATACGAAATACAAAAGCAACAAAAAAAACATTGCAAAAGAGTATTTAAAAACCAGCAATTTATTGGAAGGAAACTACTTAACAAAGAAAATCACTCAAGACGTCGCCAACTAAGGGTGAAAAGTACACGCCAAATTTGTGGCAAGCAGGAAAATCGAATGAAATAAAATTCAATTCAGCACCAAAAGTGTGTGCTCAACTTGAAGCGCACGCAGGACGCGCTCACACTCAACACAATACAATAAAAAATACAACAACAACAACAACAACAATAGCAGTAAAGAGGATGACTCAGTTACGCGCTTTGCTGAAGTGCTTCACTTGATGGCTGCCTGATGATTGGGGCATATCAATGCGCACGATAAGCGAAAAGCTGTAAAAAGTTGACTATTATTATGGCGCGGCAAATGCGGCAACACCCACAATAAGCAAAGTGCACTTGGGTTGAGGCAACAACGTTGTGGCAACCTCTAAGTCTAAGTCGCCCACGCAAGCACGCACAGGCAGGCGGCGTCCAAATCACGCACTCGTTTGAGCACAAAGCAAAAGAACGGCAACAAAAATGATAACAACAATCACTAGAATTACAACAATCAATACAAACATTACAACAGTAACAACAACAACAGCATACTTGCGGCAAAGAAATTAAAAGTGAAAAGTTTGGCCGGTGGCAGGCGGCAGCTTTAAATATTGTAAGGAAGTTATACATAAAAATTACAACAACAAGAAGAATATTGTGTAAAGTACAGTTATATTAAAGGCGAACGCTGCTGACGTCTTCATTTCGCAAATGAAATCAATTTCAACAATGTCAATTGCCATGCTCTAATTGTGCCCATTTCTTTTGTTGCACACACACACACACACACACACACACACACACACACACACACACGCGCGCGCACATCGCTATTTTCGCAATAACGCTTCATTGATTTGCCGCCGCCATCAGCGCCGCTGTCTATCACAAATAACAACAGCAAAAACAACAACACACGCAGCAAAATCGATTACCAATTGGGGGTAAGTTGGCCGGCGCCCCTCTTTGTTCGCGCGCCTTCGAGGCCGCAACTCTACCGAATTGGTATTGGCATGCCGACATTACACTTACGAGATTACTTTTCGTCTAAATATGGTCTACAACGTTGGCCTGTTCGGAAAACGCGCTCATACACGCTCCAGTCCACACAGAGTTGTATATGAGTCCACGGCGACGTTGCGCTTCCCTTGTGTCTTGCAATTTTAATTACCGACTAATTACTTACTTTCTTTAACTGTACTCTTTATATTTATGTACTCACGCTTGGTGCGTTCGTGCTCGTGTGTATGTATACTTCAGTTTTCGGCTCGAAGCTCGCGCTTTGATTATTTAGTTCGTGAAAGAACCGCTTCGCGTAAGGAATACCGTTGGTAATTCTTTGCATTTGCTTTTCGTACGAGAATTCGAGTTTCGTTTTACTCGTAGACGGGTGTAGATTAGCGAAGAAGAAGTTTTTAAATCAAGTCATTACGCTTTCAATCCAAATAGCACTCTAACAGACTTGCTTTCGAGAATAAACTCCAAACATCGGAAATCCGTAGACAAAAGCTAGAGCCACAAGTAAGTTTCATCCGATTATCCAAACTCAATACAACTTTTCAGCCTCGATAAAAGCTTACGAGTGTCGTAACCTCTTGAAACAAGCATGGACCCAAGTCCACGGGAAATCTAACTATCTATTAACTAAAATCTCGGGCTCGAGCGCGCAAGTACTGATAAATTGTACAACCCAACACTTTTAAGGAGCTCACCAGGTTTTAACGGTGAGAAACGAGCGCTTGAGTAAGTGGATTGTGGAAGGTGAGTTTCATACCAATTGGGAGGATTTTACTAGTAACGGATTTCACTCGGCAAGTACTGCTTAAGGTAAGACTAACCTCGAAATATTTCTGATATATATAAGTTGCCCCAAAAATATTTCAGGCGTGCCGAAGTGATATTGAACTTGTGGAACACTTCATTTTGCATTAGCATAGGTGTTGTAAGGGTCTCAGCGGTCATTTCTCAACACCGATAATTGTCTCTGTGTACATATGTGCTGTCACAAAGTCATTTTCCAACAACTTTCTTACACTTTTCATGGTTTTGACCACATAGAAATGAAGAGCAATTGTTTGGCTGAGTTCTCATTTGATGAACCAAAATTTGACTCCAAAAAATTCTCTTCCGATCAGTACCTTAGTATTTAAAGCTCTCAAACTCCTTGAAAATATCATTTACCGAAAGATTTAAGACAGTTTCAACATTACTGACACCGAATTTCGTAGAGGTCTTCGTAAGAAAGTAGGTTAGACTTGGTTAGGTTGAGGTTTGTTGGCATGCTTTGGTTTGATTTGATTAAGGTTATGCCACTTTAGAGCGTGAAAAGCTCGAGTTCTGCGCCACATGAACTGTTGATAGCTTTTTTGGTACTTCAATATCTTTTCTTCCAAAAAATATCCGCTAGTTCGACTCCAGTACTTTGTGTTAGACATCTGTTTGTAGAGTTCAAATAAGAACGCATCGGATTCATAAGTAAACTTTGCTCTACAGAAGACAACTTCAGGTAACTTAAGCTTCCTCGAAAACAGCTGGAACCCCTCACACGTAATTAAAGTTCTGCGGGATCCCAAATGAGTTTCAGCGCCCTACTCTACGCACACCTCGAGCCATCACTCAGTTTTTGTCGGAGTTCCTTTGAAATTTACGCATGAATGGACAATTATGCAGCAGCCTCTTAAAAGCCTATACAAACTCGCACTTGTCGCTCAATACCCACTTGACAATGAGGCAGGACGAATGAAAAGAAAACACACTTACAGCCAGCTAAAAACAGCTGAGTCATTTGTTAAGTGCTCGAGCGGCGCATAGAAGCTTAAAAAATGTGGGTAAAAGAGCGAGACATAAAAGACGAACTTGAGAAAAGGAATGACCCAAAGGCAACGATGCATCTAAATGACACCGACAATAACAGCCAAAACAACAACAACTATAATAACAAGTAGAAGAATAGCAACAACAACAACTGCGAAAACTACAACAAAACGGCAAAGTCTGGCGGAAACAAACAACAAAGCAAACAAGTCAAATCGAGCTGTTGGTGTATGGGTATGGACCAAGCGGCTGGCAGGTTTGAGTAGAGTCGTGTCGAGTTTTTGTTGTAAAATGCGCAGAATGTTGGGTCGGCTGGTCGGTCGCGCTGCCTGGGTTGATTGTTTCGTTGGACAGGCGGCTACGCAAGTGCCGGATGCGGATATGATGCGGTGGCCATCATTCATCATCTGCAACAACAAAAGCAATAACAACAACAACAACACAATTATATACAAAGCCACACAAGACAAGCCGAAGCAGTGTGGCGAGCCAGTGCAGTTTCGGCAGCAGCCGGCAGGCGGTTGGAGTTGGTCGGTGTTGCCAGCGGCGGCGCGGTGTGTGTTTGTGTGTGTGTGTGTGTGCTCATGGCACCGGAGGTGGCTGAGTTGGCGCGACTAGCGAAAAACACTTTCCGTTGCCAATGAAAGGAATGCTCTTCACAAGCAATTAAGCACACAAAAGTCGCTGCAATGCCAACGGCTAACGCGTCAAGCGCAGAACAACAATCAGACAACAACCGGACAACAACAACAACAACTAAAGGAACAATAACAAAAACAATAAATACCGTAATAATGGCAACAATGATAAGTAACAACTACAACAATGTTGACTTCAAGTAGAACAAAAGACCAGAAGCACGCTGTGGAGGGACGGGCAAGCAGCAGCACCAGCAGAGTCCAGCGCATATAACGCAATGTGTGAGTTTTATTGCTGTCATGACTGTCTAGCGCCGGCTGACTGACTGGATGAAAAACAAGAGACCAACAAAAATTCGGTGAGCGATGGAGCATGCTTAGGCACATTGGTCGAAATCCAGGCAAACATGAGCGCTGATGAACTGCAGCAACACAACACGCACTGACACACACACACACACACACACACATGCACATTTGTATTATGTATTTACTCCCTCTGGCACTTGCCACATGGCCGATGGGCGACCGGGGGGTGTGGGTCCTGTGGAAAAATGTGACTGCTGTAAATTATTGTTGTTGTTGTTGGCACTCATATAGTCGGTTAAATGATTTGTGAAAATCGCTGAAGAAACAAACCTGGCATCTGCATGCTGGTTGCATATTAAGAAGCCATATATGTCGGTATGTTTGGCATTCAGGCAGTTGAACTCTCTCTTGGTCGAGCTACCGCTTGTCGAAAATGTAGGAGTAGAGAATTTTTTGTTTTAAGAAGCATTCATTTCTGCGCAGGTTATGCGCTGGTAAGGTATTAAGGCAGGAATTAGTTGCAAAAGTTCAAGGTTGGGCTTGGAAATAACAATAACTTGTAGAGAGTCGGCCAAATTCAGCTTGGGCTTGAAAGTTTTTAGGTCAACTACTTTGCATTACTCAAGGTCATGCCTTTAAGGAATATGCGGTAGGGACTGAACAGTTTCAGCTAGATTACCAACGAAATGAAAAGAGTAAAACCTAAGAGTGGAGCAGCAAAAGAGGAAGAACAGCATCTGCAGCGAAGTTACAATACCGACTTAGGTATTTGAGGTACATAAATATGGACTTAGTGTTCTTCGGACCATATTTCTCGAGAACTACTAACTTATTGGTTCGAGAAAACATGCGTAACTCTAGTAGACCCCTATTATATGGAATTTGACTCGGGTTTTTAATCACTACTTTTTTGCCATTCTCTGCTAGACTAAGTGAACTAGTCAAAAGATGAGAACAGAGCCAGTCCGGCTAAAGTGTATATCTAAAGCTGAGAACCATTACACCGGAGATATATACGTTTTTATTCAACCTCTGCAATATTTTAATGTTGTAAGCCTTAAGTCAACAGAGTCTCCAGTATCAAAGTATTAGTTTAATAGCTAAATTTTACCATTTAGTAAGAGGAGTCTGTGAGCTCCGCCCCTATGACAATCGGTTCTATGTATCAAAAATGGGCCGGGAATTTTATTCAAAAACTCTCAACCTGGCAGCACTCTCCAAACCTATTGGTTGATTTTTTAGAGCATATATGTGGAACTAAGCTTCTTGGCTTTGATCTGAGTGTTCCAGCTTTTATTACTTCAAAGTTTTTATCATTCTAATCGGACCCAGGAAAACGTATGTTTCCTCATTACTTTTCGGAATTTTTCATATTACCAAGTGAATACCGAAGAAAAAGTAATTATAATAATTAATTTTGTAGGCATTTGTAGTGCAAATAGGTCTGAAGCTAATAAAATATTGTTTCGGAATCTTTCTGGGTAAGTCCTTTAACCGGACACTTTCAATTTACTCAATCAGCTGTAATTGTAGCTGCAAATGATTGCAAAACTGTACAAATGCAGGCTTTGGTTCTATTCGGAGTGACATTTTCGGGAAAAAGCTTGACTCATCTTACCAATTACTATATTGTGTCTAAAAGTAATTATGAACTTTTTAAAATCTCCAACTCCGAAAATTTCGGAGTAAACTTTCTTAACAAATACATACAGCCTTCACAGTTTAATAACTTCCTAAGCCAAAAATATTGCTGTTAGCCAATAAAAATTTATTTCCGAATTTTCGGAGTAAATTATTTATTAACTAAAATATCGAATTTTAATACACAGTAGTTTATTTAATTAGTCATATCTACGATAGTAGCAAGAAACTTTCGGAGTATTTCGGAGTTAGTGCAATTACATATTTTCACCGGCTGACTGGGTAGGCGTTTTAAATTGTATTTTTTATATTTTTGTCACTGATGACTAAACTTTACAAACCCAAATAAAGTGAGAAATTAAAATGGCAACTAGGGAGTAATTAAAACTACATACATACATACATATGTATTGCTTGCCTACATAAGCACTTTGGATGTATTTAAAGAGTGGTATTTAAGTAATGTCTTTCAGACTGTATGTTCTATAAAATATAAAGACATGTATGAATGTGTGTACATATGTCCCTTCAATGCACTGCTATCTTCAGCTAGCCGCCAGAGCGTAGAAAAATTCAAGGAGTGTTGCATATCTACATTGTATGTACCAAGTAAGGTGCCAACACTAGCCGTATACGCCACATGACTATTATATATGTGTATGTGAGTATTTACACAGGCGATTGGCTGAGGGACATCAATCCGTGTGCGCACCCAACAACACCAGTAAGTTGTATGATTTTATGTTGCATAAGGAATATGTGGACATGTGTGTGTGTGTGTCTAGTGTAGACGTTGGACCAGTTGAGAAATTCCTTCATTTGAAATTTCTATGGTTGCAATTGTACAACTGCGCATGTGTATGTGTGCACACTTAGCATTAATATGCATGTATGTGTGTGTGTGTGCGCGTGTGTGTTTGTACGCGATTTTATTTATTTGTTTGCTTTGCTGCGCTTGGCTGAGAGACAAATACCGAAAAGGAGTGGCTTAAAGTACACAAAATTCACACCACTTGCAACACTTCAACTTGCTGCATGGTGTGGCAACGCCAACACACAGCACAATAAATCCAACAACAACAACACACGCACGCATATATATAAATCACGTACTTATGCTGCATGCTATGTGTAGTAAATGCTACAATAATAACAACAATAACAGTACACATTTTAAGCACCACACCGAGGTGCTGAGAGTGCGACTTGGAGTGCCAAGTGTTGTTGTTGTTGTTGTATTGTGGCAGCAGCAATGGTTGGCTAGCTGTTTGCTAACAGGAAGAGCAAAGCAACACACATTGGCGTGGTAGGAGGGCGTTGGTGGCGGAGCAGCGTAATTGTAGAGTATAAAACTGGTTTGTAAATGAATGTGGCATGCAACGACCTTAGAGTCGCCACAGCGTCAATGCTTCAACTCACCGACCGAGAAGCTTTCATCGCAGTTGTTCGTTGTTGTTGCTGGACGCGTTGTCTCCAGCGCGTCGGCAATGTGCCACACGTACATACACACACAAACATACATACATATATACATACATATACTGGGTATAAAGTGGCAATGGAGCTACAGAGAGTGTCGAGTGGCAAGTTGGTGACTCCATAGCCGCGCTGGTGGCAACTAACTTCACTAAAGCGGCGGTATACCCCCTACTCTCGGTGGGTGGCACTACTCTCTACAGCGCACCTAAATACACATACACAAGCACGCATATACAACAATGTTTAGCAGCTGCTTGTGGAAGGAAGTGCTTGTGGCAACGTTAAAAATCATGTGACAGCACCACAGAAAAAAAAAGGTTGTAGGTGCGGCTGTGTGGGTGTGTGTGTGGGTGTGCGCTGCTTGGGGGTATCCTTACGGTGTGGCAGACGGGAGCAGAATGGAAAGCAATAAATAGTGAGTTGAAAAATTAAAAGAAAAAAAATTGGAGAACTCAAATGAAATGTGGCGACGTTGACACTATATAAGATTGTATATGGTGCTACTGACACAAAAAGCAACAACAACAACAATTGAAAGTAAAAAATAAGTTGCGAGAAAAAGAAAAGTCAGCCATAAAAGTCGCGAATAGCTTCAGAAAAAGCAATAAAACTTAGCATGAAATGAGGAGAGGCACACGCGCATGCTGAGACCAGCAGGAAATAGTGGAAAAACGAAGCTGTCAAACTGTCAGCAAGGCATGGAAATGACATACGGGAGATGAAAAAATTACATAAAGAACATCTAAATACATAGACACAAACACATATGCATAAAAAAACCAGAACTGGTGCAAAGAAATGGGAAATAATAATGAGAAATTTTCAGAGGCAGCGATTTGACACATGATACATAGGTTTGAAAGCAAAAATAAAAATCACAAAGGATATATAAGCAAAAATTTTTTTGAAAATTTGCAAAGTCAAGCGGAAAGTAACACTTCAATTAACATTTTAAGTTTTCATAAATGGAAATCTACAAAAAAAAAATTACTCCGAATTTTGCGGAGTTAAATATTTGCCAAAAATAGCTTCAATTATCAAGTTTTAATTATTCTGCAAGCCTAAAACCGTGTTAGAATTTGATAGAACATTACTCCGAATTTTTCGGAGTTGAAAACTTTTACAGAAATAGCTCAAAGCATCAAATTCCATAGTTCTACGAGCTTAAAATCATTTTAGCACTTGGTAAAACTTTGCGTCGTTTTTTTCTCCGAGTTTTTCCGAGTTGAAGCAGGTTAAAAGAATAGTGCAGAATATTATTTGTTGCGTTTGTAAACTCCAAACATTTTTTAAAGAACTTTATTCAATTTCGGGGTTACAAAAATCAAAAACGGTTCCAAATATTATTTTATAAACAAAAAACAAAAATTGTTTGTGCAGTTTACAAACGGGACATCTTGTACAAAAATAGTTAAATTATATTACTTTTAGCAATTTTACAACTTAAAGGATCAATTCTGGGGCAAAATTATTTAAAAATAATAATAATTTTGAAGAATATTGGCTGTTTGTTAGGAGTTGAAAAATTTCTATGAAATATTTGAATTTGCTGCATTAAAATTAAATTAGTTGCGGATTAAAAACATTTAGTACACAGTTAGTAAATATTTTGTTCGCAAATTTAGGAGTTCATAAAATATCACAAATATTATAAATAAACAAATATCACTTAATAGCTAATGTAGGATTACTCCGAAAATTACTTCGGAATCAAAATTCCTTAAAAAAAAGTTAATAATAAGATTTGATGCAGCTCTGCGAATTGAAAACGAAATAAAGACAGATTGATAGTTAGTAAACATTTTCCGATATCCGAAAATAAATCCGAATTTTTCGGAGTTTAAAAATTTCAAACATAGTTCATAATTATTACCTTGTGCACTTCTACAAGTTTAAAACGAGATAAAAAATGAATTTTTACAAAACTTTAATCCGAACTTTTTTTCGGAGTTGAAATTTTTCCAGTTTTACACAGTTTATAATATTACTTTCTGAAGCTTTAGGAGCTGAACACCAAATAAAAATGAGTCAACAGTTTGATAAAATTTAATTCCGAATTATTCTGAGTTGAAAAATTTCCAAAAATTGCCTTAGAAAGTAGGTATGTTTGTAGATATGTTATCGTCTTTGCATTACCTAGTTTCTGGTTCATTAATAATGTCTCAAATGTCTGTGCTTACTACCAGAATAACCAAATTTGTGTCACTTGCAAAATATTTAATAATTTATAAATAGAAACATACTACAACAACTTAACTAGAGGGAAAATTCAAGAGTGAAATAGAAGTCGGTATAAAATATACGTGTGTGCCTTTATGTATATGACATGACTTCAAATACTGAAATCACGAACATTAAATAAATAATTCTATATACTTACATATTCTTATATTTAATGGATATAAATACATATGTATGTATGTACATACATTTCTGCTCTTTCCGGAACATAGCTACATACATACGTATATACATACGTATGTGTTAGTAATCAAATAAAATAAAATGCAACGAACTGGAAATGTCAAAGCAACACAAAATTTCGAAAGCGATAGTTGCGAATAGTTACAAATAGTGAGATACAAATATGCATGAATATACATACCTAAATATATTCTCATTGCCGCCACTTCGAAAGTGCCTGCTATTTTACGCCGTCCTAGTGGTAGTCAGTAAATTTTTGGAAATGTGCCAATTTGCACTTTTAGATGCTGGCAGATGTGCTTAAGCTTGTAAGTAAAAAAGAGAATAAATACATATACGAAATAAAACAGCTTGCTAAGTGACACTCTACCATATATATAATACATATGTATACATGTATCTTTTAAGAAACAAGAAATTAGAACAGTAAGTGTACAGAATATGCGTTTATTTGAAAAGAACAAATCTGCAAGGTTTTAAATAAAAATCAGTAACAAAAATTTACTCCAAAAATTTCGGAGTTAGCCAAAAAGTTCGATGAATTTAATTTATATGCTTCATATATTTCTGAAAGTGTTTATAAAAATATTGGAATTCTCAGAAGAATAAAAAATTCATTCCGAAAATTTCGGATTTCAGAAAAAATCTTAATAATTTGATATATCAAGGCAAAATCCGAAAATTTTTCCGAAAATTTTTGGAGTTAACAACGACGTGTTAACTTTTGAACCTATAAACAAATTCAAATTAAATTTAGAAAAGTATAGCAGGCAATATGTTTTCCTAAATCGAAACTCTAAGGGTTTATCGAAATTAAATATTTTAAATATTTAAATGCAGTATAGAAACAAATTAAAGCAGCAAGCAATTGTACATATATAAGAACATATGTGAAGATTGGTTAGGTTTTGAAAAATTATTAACAATCTAAAAGAAATACTATAAAGTCTTGATTTTCTCTACTCATTCTAATATCTAACTGTTTAAAGAATCCTTTAATCAATATAATTTTGTCAAAAACATGCTTTAAAACGGCAAGGATCATTCATTCTAATAGCATTCTAATATTTAACGATGAAGTATGGACGCAAAAGTTAATCTCCATAGTTTCGCTTCAATTAGTTACCACCATACAAACTGCTTCCAAACTCACAAGCTGCAAAAAACTGAAAAATTGCTTCATCGTTTTTAGTAAAAAATACATTTCAACATGGCAATAAAAATAGTGTAAATTATGCCCAAATATCTGTATACTCGTTAAAACGTGTAGCTTTACCTTTCGTAAACGGAATAAAATTTACTCCGAATTTTCGGAATCCATAACTTCCATAAATTATTAAGACTTTTCACAGTTGCGTTATTAGAGTGGTACAAAATCGCATAATTTATGGAAAACAGATTACTCCGAATTTTTCGGAGTTCGCTGAAACTGTTTAAAACTATAACTTATCACAAAAAACAAGACATTTTCGTTATTTTTGCGTTATATAAATGTATGTTTGAACCATTAATTTATACGGAGTAGTTGGAAGATTTAAAATTTTATTGGGTTCATATATTTATGAAGATTGTATAGTTTTTAGGCAGTTGTTTTATTCATTAGCGTTCCTAAATGCTTACATTTTACTGGTTTTCGTTTGAATAGCTCCGAAAATCTAATTCTTTTTACTTCTGTTTGTCTATGTATGCTCAGCTGAATTTAATTGCGATTCGATCTTTGTACTACCGCAGCTATTGCCGTTTTATAACCTTTCACCGAGCTTGTTAGATATTTATAAAAATGCCTACCAATTAACATTCTTCGCCGCTATACACTCATCGAGGCATTGGTAATGTCTAGTGCTTACAAAGCAGTGGAAGTCGTATATGTATACATATTATATGTATGTATTTATATATGTAAATTGGTATGCAAGTCTATTTGCAAATAGAGAGCAAACGCCAGTCACTGCGTTGTGTTGCCTACATTGCCACCTAAGTAATACTTGAAAATTTGCAAAATCCTTTCAGCACTTCAGCAGTCATTCGACAGCCATTTACACTTGCCATACACGCACAAACATACATACATACATACATACATACATATGTATTTGTGTAGATTTGCCTAGATATATGCATATATAAATGTTTATATAAGCATAAGCAAATCTAGCCACACTTTTACACACCTACCAACACACACATATATATATATATATGCGTGTTTGTGTGAGTGCACTTTTGCGTGTGTTTATTTAACCCTAGGTGCTCATATTTACAAGTGAGTCGCACCATCACACCATTAGGAAAGTGCAAAGTACTCAACAACATCAGCGTATTGTAGTACTTCAGGTCGTATACGCAACAATATGCCACAGCATACTCTATATATACATGTCTATGCATGTATATAATACGCCTTAGTAACCGTATGTGTATGTGTGGGATAGCCTATTAGGGCCGGCACCAACGCCGAGACTTTATTTACACTTCGTTTCATAATGTTGCAGGCGTCTCGGCCAGCTTTTCTGTTCTTGCCTTTGTTGCTTTTGTTGCTTTTGTTAATGTTTTGTTTATTTTTAAGCATTTTTTCTCGCTTTCAAACTCAAATGATTACGAAAAGCTGACTGACGTCGCTGACTTGACGTGCTGTTGTGTTGTTGCAAGCGCATTTGTTGCAACCAGAGTGCAGCAACACAGCCAGGCGTAGCAATAAATTCAAATAAATGTCTGAGCAACAAAAACAGCCAGTTGTGGTTTGGCGAAAATTGGCTGTCGGCTGCATTTTCGTAGAATGTTGGAAATGGACCACCTATATACCCTTTGCCCTCCTCCCACCCTCATGCAGCCACATTTTCTTCCACGCTTGCCATTTCTTCGCATGTTTTTGTTGCGTAGGTTTGGTTTACGCCATTTTATTGCTGCTTTTGTCAGCTTTATTGTTTTTGTTGCCGCGGCGCATTTGTGCTGTTTATTTGTACGAAATTATTCGTGCTCTCGTGTTAGTGTTTACAATCGCACCTCGAGTGTTGACCCGACACGCTGGTAGGCGCTAGCTGATGCGGTTGCTGGCGTTGCTGATGCAGCGTGTGCTGCTTATAATGCTGTTGTTGTTGATGATGATGCCTATTATGTGTAATGATGAGTTTGAATTGTGTGTGCGGTTGTTTACATGATTATTAAATTGATGTAAGTAAAATTACAGTCAATTTTGTTGCTGCAAGCAAATATATAGATGCTTTGTCGGCAAAACTAAAATATACTTCAACTCCGAAAATTTTCGGAGTAAATTGGTTTTTGTTAAAATGTCAGCGGTTGCAATAAATGTTTATTTACTACGGGATTACAACAGAAAATAGTGCGTTTTCATCTGAAATAAAATTCGGAGTTGTTATTTTTAAGTGTAATGTCTGTTCTTTGGCTGGATTTCTTAACTTTTATACATACAAAGCACATATATACTTGCACTAGTGTGGAAAAATTCAAAACTGCGCAGATTTGCTAACTACTATTTGCTACTTATTACTTCTTAATATCTATATTAGCTTTTTTTTAATATTTATACTACGTAATTTACTCATGCCTCTTAACTTTCTTCAAAATTTGTAGTTGGTTTAGAAGTTTAATCATCAATTCAAAAAAACCTCACTCCGAAAAATGTGGGACTACGTTTCTACAAAATGTTTTTAAAATATGTTTTACACTTATTAAAAACTAACTGACAAGCTAAAATTATGTACTATGCATTACTCCGAAAATTTTCGGAGTTACAATGCTGAGTTTGTTTAAGCTTTTAGTTTCAAAATTTATATTTCTGAATTATCGTGTTATTTTTTTGATTCTCCGAATATTGTAATCCTCCCATTTATTTAATTTCAATTTCACATCCTGTTATTTATTTAAACACTCACAGCTTGCGTTCACTTGAATTGTCGATTATACAATTCTGTTGCACGCAAACATGTACACATACATTGAATTAATGCGTTTAAAGTTTGAAGGTCAAATAAGGTTATTGAAAGCTTACGCATTTTTTTGTATCTAAATAAACTGAGTGCGCTTACCATAGTCTGGCTTAACTGTCTGGCATACTGTCTGCAATTTGTTGTTAGTATTATATAATATATATGTATCTGGTATGCATATGTGTGTTATTCGGCAAAATAGCCACGTGAAAGTTATGCAACACATAAATACCGTAAAATTCGCAACACCAGCGAAAACAACTACATGTTGCACTTGTATTGGCAGCAATACAGCCAATAACTGGCTGCGGCATTGACGTCGACGGCGGCGGAAGTCGAGGTGTGTAAAAGTTGCAAACAAATTTATTTTGTGCAACTTTTTGTGGAAGTTTTTGTGGCATTTTTAATACGCGTGAAATTTACAAAGTTGTGATGATTGGTTGAAAAAATTAATTAATTAAGAATAAAAGTAAATAAATAAGAGTATAAAGTTGCTCTTCACTTTTTTACATATGCATGTACACACATATCACTCCCCAAATACTCCCAAATATACTCTGTATCCACTTTAAACTTCGATATATTGAAATAACTGCGCTTAGTAGCTGTCACCAGCAGCGCGTGTCCTATTTACTTCATTAAGTAGTACTCCACAGTAGAGCATCTCTAACTTTTCTGTATGTGTTTGAGCGGTGTGTGCTAGTGTAACACAATTTCATGCAATCAAATATTTTAGGGCAAGGTGGGGCGTTTAATCGCGGACTGGTTCGAATGTAATGTGTGCAAAATTACAGCTACCATGCTTTTTTTTTGTATTTGAAGTTTCTCATCTCTAGTGCTTTTTTGTAATCAAGTTACCCTTTTATCACCAGTTACGGACCACTCTAAATTGGTTGAGTAAAAATCATAACGGCTTTTATTTTTTTAATGGCGTAATTGAGCATTTTGCGTATATGTCGAAGCAGAGATAAGTTTACATCGCACTTTTTAGTACTAATTCCATACTAGTTACGGTATAGCCTCATTCAGTTGATATTATTGTAAAATACAAATTTTTCCAACTTATTCTTAAATTTATGAGTTCAGATATAATACCTGTTATTTTGTTTTTTGGCAATATTCAATATATGAACTGTTGAATTAGGTGAAAAGAAATATCTTTCAAAACTAGTTACGGTTTACACTATATCGGTTGAGTTTAAAATTAATAGAAAGTTTAATTTTAATTTTGTAAATATAATAAACTATCGTGGGTGTTAGCATATGTAGAATCAGAAAAAGGTTTATCACGCCTTTCCACCACTACTTCTGTACTAGTTCCGGCTTAGATCTTCTCAGTGCAAGACGAGCTATCAAAAATTTGGCATTGAAACTCATAACTAATTTGCTTTATTGATGTGCAGGCAATTAACAGAGAGTTTTTCTATGAGTTTTCTGTACATTTAAAATTGACACCTAACTAGTTTTGAACTAGTCCGACTTGAGTTGTTGGAAAATGAAGTTTAATTGATTTGAATATATAGTTTCAGTGAATGTATTATTAAACTTAACATTCATTTGAATTGGAAAATATTATTTTTGGTCTGGTTTCGGTCTAGTTCCGTTAGGTATTATAGAATAAGTGTTTTTTTTTTGTCTCAAACGAATGAAATATTAATTTTAACCATGAAAAAGTATTTGTACGCACTATTTTCGTATTTGTCTTAAACTAGTACAATTTTACAAAAATTGGGAATTAGTTTTAATCTGATTTTATACCTCTTTTCAAGCTAATTTTTTGTGAATAATATTTTTTGGTTAAAAGATAAATTTTTTTTATATTTAAAATAAATAAAATTGAAATACAATATAAATAAAAAAAAAAATCAAATGAAAAAGATACTTTTTTTATATTTGAAATTATATTTTTGTCTGTAATAAACTAGCTTTTCAAACCAATATTTTATGAAAATATTACAAAGAAGACTATTGAAGATATCCATATTACCACACTGAACCGAAATGTGTTAAAAAAGCGGACTTTACGAACGATTTTCTTTTTACAACCTATAGATAGTCATATCTCACTTTTATTCTTGAAAATAACTGACATAATTTTTTTCAAATCGTTAATAACAAAGACTGGTCGGATATGAGAGAAAAATTATCCAGTCCTAAATATAATTACTAAACACTCCCTCCTTACCTAAATCCCCTTTCAAATTTCTGGTTCATGCGCCACAATGTTAGTTTCCGTATGTTTATTTCTCTGTCGCACTGTTTACCGTTTACCAACCTCATTTGCCTCACCGCCCAACGCTGACCGTCAGCATCGCTGCCGCTTACTGGCTGGCGTCATCAGCTTCGTTTCGTCCACCATGCGTCGAGCTGTTTAAATCATCGCACTATTTTCACCGATGACGCTGATGATGTTCTTGTGGTTGTTGTTGTACCATAATAGTGACTAACTAGAGTCGCAGGTGTAAATAAAACTGATGAGCATGGTCAGTAATCCTCCATGCAAATGCAAATAATTGCTTAGGCAAGGTGTTTTAACGAGGACCAGCAGGGTTTTGGACCCAAATTGCAAACGAGGGGTGTCGAAAAATCTTTCTATCACAGCATCAAGGCAATAATCATCACCTTTAGTTCTGTACATAAAATCCAACTATAGCATATGGAGAGTGGTAGAAATGTTACTAGTTTTGAACTACTTCCATTTGGTTGGGTTCAAATTTAATTTGAAACAATTTCTTAACTTTTTTTTTTAACTATAATGTGCTCTCCAAGCAAATGTTGTGTTGTTGTAAGAGTATCAACCGGGAGTTTGAGCTTGTGACAGTCTTCTAATATTTTTGTGAAGGTTTTCTACTCTCATACTCCAGGCAAGTAATATTTAATAACTCAGCATATTTTTGAGTAGATTTAAAAAATTATCGAAACTTTAGAAGAAGCATAGACTTCTATAGACTAAATTTTTTCAACTAAGTAATGTTATATATTTCAAATTAAAGCAATTAAAAAATTTTTTTTTCTTATATCTTATTAAATTTGGTAATAGCATACTCTTAATTGGAAAATATATACAATTTATTTTTTATCATACGTAATGTAATGTAAGGTAATGTTATATTCCACATCCCATATTCATATTTATTTTTCATTTTTTATTTCGTGATAATTTTTATGAAAATATGTATTTGTTTTGAAAATTTTTTTTTCAATTTTAAATAGTTGAGCATATTTTTTAAGCCTACTTTTTAGCTTTATATTTATTAATTAGTTTTCAAATTTTCAACATATTTTAACAGCTAATATTATTGCCCTATGATGTTAATTATTTTTAACTTAATTTATTTTTTCATTTTTAATATTATTATTTATTATTTCTACCTTCAGTGTACCTTCAATTTTGTTTTTTATATTTTTTCGAATATTTTATAAAATAGTGTTTACATTAATTTTTAATTTTATTTGATTTTAATTTGAGCAACAAAATATCGTTTTAAATTTATTTTGTTTGTTTTTTATTTATTAATTAGCTGTTTCATTACTAGTTTTTTACTTTAGCAAATTTTCTATTGAATTAACAATATAGAATTTTTTTAATTTTAGAAGAAATTTGTTTTTGTAATGATATAAATTATTTTCTTTAAAGTGTTGTAATATTTTTATTTCATTTTATGTTGTCATATTTACTTAGTTTTTTATTGAATTCGTAAAATTTTTCATACTTTTATTTCTGCGTGATTAGTAAAATTAAATTTCATTTTTGTTACTATTTTGTTTTATGTGTTATTTTGAATTTTGAAATGAATTCAATTATTAGACATATTTTATTTTATATTTGAATTTATTTAATTTAGTAAAATGTAATTTCATTATTATTTTTTTATTATTTTTGTTTCTAAATAATAATTTGTAATTGTCTTCATATTATGCTGATTAATTAATTACAAATAAAACTGCTTTACTTTTTTTCTGTATTATTAGTGACATTATTATTTTTTAATTAAATCAATTTAGTGAAATTTAATTTAAGTATTATTTGTTTATTATTATTTTGGGTTTGAAAAAAAAATGTATTCTTTTTTCACTTGCCTTTTTAATATCTTAAATAGTTAGTTTTTATTCAATCAATTAAATTTTAAAAATCTTTTCTGTAGAATTAGTAGATTTAATTTAACTTAAATAATTTTATACTGATTTTATTTAATTTACTTTATTTTAATTTGATTTAAATGTTATTCATAATTTCTCATTACTTCTTTTTATTTAATTGATAATTTTTGGCTTCCAAGTCCACTTTTTTATTTTTTGTTAAATTATTTTAACTCATTTACTTTTAATTAAACTTTTTTATCCGCTTAATTTTATTTATTTGTTATTGATTATTTCTCATTCTGTTTTTTATTAATTTTTAAGTAATTTTTTTTAGTTTCTCTCCTTATATTTATAAATTATTTTCTCTTGCATATTTGTTTTTGCTATTCTTCATCTTATTTTAAAATAAATTGTGTACTTGTTGTTGTTTTTTGTAAAGAATTCCATTTGATTTGAATCAATTTCGTTCCATTCCATTCCAACTCACTTCATCACATTTAATTTCTTTCGCATTCCTTAAACATAAAACTGCTAATACCCGCCGCTGTCACTCGCAGCCGACAGCGCCACATACCTACAGACCCCCGTACTTTCATGCATGCTCAGCCAAATACTTATTTAAGCCAAGTTTTGTTGCGCCTCAGTTTGTCACGCTGCCTGCAACAAACATGCCAACACACACACACACACACACACACACACACATGACATACAGTAACCAACTAAGCAAGTATGTCACATTTCGGCTGCTACACCCCTCCCCTAAAACATACTACATATCAACGAAGCAACAAAATAAGTGTAGCACCGCCCTACCTCGCACACAAATGTCATCCGCTTAGCACGTCTGACCATCCGCAAAGCCAACACAACACTTCACACTTACTTTTGCGCTTACTACTCGCGTTGTTGTTGCATTTGCTTTTATTGTCGCTGCAGCTGGCGACGTCGTCGCGCTCAACGCCAACAAACAACCAACCAACCAACTAACTAACGAAATACACAACAATAACAACAACAAGAGTAGCAACAAGCAAAACCAACCATTTTTCACACCGCGCGCTCTCAACGACGCGCTTGCAGCAGCACAGTGTGCTCGCCCTCACCTACGCTAACGCGCCACTACAAACACGTTGCGTTGCAAAGGCAGCGCATCGTCACACTGGCGCGCTCTTTCTCACCATCACCTGCTGGGCGCCGCGCGTCTAGTGCATTGTCACTTTTACACCAATGAGGCGCAACGCGTTTGCACGCTGCCGAACGAATGTGAGAGCGCGCGCATATTTATTGTTAGTTGCGGTCGTTTGGGGTGGTGTGAGTGTATGAGGCGCGTTGATGCGCCCGCCCATAAGCAAACAAAATGCGCCATCATTCAGGCACGCGGCGTACGTGTGCGTGTGTGTGCGCGCCGCTGAGGTGTTGTTTTTGGCACATCAGCAGCGCCGCGCTGCTGCCCACAAGTGTCGGTCGGCGTTTTGTGTATGCGCGTTTGTGGTTAAAGTTGTCACTCAGCGCTTACTTACTGACTGCGCTGCTGATGCTAACTGCGCCATTAGCAGTCTTTTCAGCATTAGCGACGCTTACTCGCTAGTTTCGGCCGCAACTCGCTGGTTCATTTACCATTTGCGCTCTTATTTGTATGGTTAGTGTGGTGCTTAGTGAGCGCGCGGTGTCTTTGTGGTGGCAAGTAAGGAAGCAAAACAGTTGTAAAAAGAAAAGAAGGCAACAACAACGACGCTGTGGTTTAGATTTTTGACGCTGATAGTTGAGAATAATTGCAAATCCAGCATAAATCTTTCACAATCGAATTATTGTCTAAGCATTTTTTTCGCTCCAATTTTAATTACTTTATCTTCTATTTTTCCTCACATTTTCCGTTTCTTCTTTTGCTTACTTCACCGCTTTCATCACTTTTCGTGCTCTAAGCCGCTTTAGCAGCTCTCAAAGCGCCTCAGCTGCCGCTTACTGCGCCTGCAGTGTCTCCCTAATCAGCGCACACGCACACACACACACACACTTGCAACACCACTACAATCAACCAACAACAACGACAACAACTATGAAAGCAAACAAGTAACTAACAATCTGTCACCTTAGCGCATCTTCTACTTATTCTTTTCCGCTAAACGCTGGGCGTTTATGGCGTGTATGAGGCTTTCAGGGGCAGCCTATTGGCTCGTTCGCACACACGCTTACACGCCATAACAACAACTTTCTGTGCGCGCTCCATCTTTCTCTCTCGCTCTCTCTAACGCGCGCACGTTGGGGACATGTTGACCACCGAGCAAGACTTTGGTGTAACTTGTATGGCAAAAATTAAAAAAGAAACAAGAGAATAACAACAACAACTAATTTGTTGTTGCTGCGACACTCGCTATTGTTGTTGTTGTTTCTGCATCAATTTGGTGACAAATTATTGTGAGCGCTTGTATGTACATACATTAGTGTTGTTGTTGTTTTTGTTGCCTTTTGTCCTATTGTCAATTTAAAGTTGTTGTTGTTTTTGTTGTTGTTATTGTCTAACTTTGTCACCGCGTGTGGCTGTGTGCGTTTGTGTGTGCGCTTTGTCGTCGGAAACGGCGCCGCCTTCGTCGCATTCATTCGCACTCTCAGCCGCGCAGACGCGTCACCAATATCATGCCATGCATGCGTGCGTGTGTGCGTTTGCACTTTTGCTGGTGTTAATGTCACCAACACGCTGGCGACAGCACCAGTGACAACAAATGAAAACAATGTTAGCAACAAAAACGGCAACAACAACAACAACAGATAGCAAACCAACTAACGCGCTCAGCTGGTGCCACTGAGCGCCGCTCTCCTTGCAACTGACTGTATATAAATTTGTTGTTGTTATCGTTATATTGTTGTTGTACTGTTGCTTGCCGTACGACTCTTGTGGGTGTGCTCACAACGCTTTGGCAGTACTTCTTCCGTTTGTTGTTGCTGCTAATGGATAATCTGTTTGCTAGTCACTTGGCTTTACGACAACAAGAACAATAAGAGCCCTTATTGCACATCTTCGTCGCTCAAATTGAACTTCTCTGCAGTTAGACAGATTTTAGTCCTGCTCTTAATGTTGTTGTTGTTGCTGTTGTTGTTATTAGAGAAGTTGTCACCAGCGCTTGCTTGTTCAAGTCGCACACTTTCCGGCCAACAACTGCCTCCTCCTCCTCTTTCTCCTTCCCCTTTCCCAACCCCTTCCTTATTTCCTTTTTCTTCTTCTTCTTCTTCTTCTTCTTCTACATCCACAACTTGGTCACTCTTGTCATCTCTTTCTTGTGCGCCCATTTTCACGCCTTTCGCTCGCGCCGCTGTCGCAGCAGCTTAGTGTGTGCTAAACAAAAGCCAGCTAGTGCAAAAAAAAATATTGTCATCATCGCTGTCTTCTTCTTCTTCGCACCAGCGCCGCTACATTTTTCTTATTTTTTTCTCACTTGCGCTTAGCATTTGTCGCCATTGCCAACTGTAGGCGCTGACACTGCCAGCACCTTTCTTCTAATCCGTAGCACCGCTCTCACTCTCACGCCCTTCCCTAGCTTCAACACTGACATTGCTCTCTGCTGCCGCGCTGCCTTCGACGTTTGTCAACTTCAACGTGTGAGAATTTGTCACCCGATTTGGCGTTGGCGGCGTTGTGTCTTGTTTATTTGTTTTATTACGCTTCTACACCACACACACACACACACACACACTAGAGCATATGGAGTTATGCTGCGGCTACGCCATTGCGAAACTGGCTTTTGCGCTGCTTCGCTTGGCAATCTCCTCCTCCTTTCCGTACGGTGTTGCTGTTAAACCGCTTAGGTAGGCGAACGGCAGCAGCAAATGTGTTTAAGCGACGGAAATGTAACAAATTTCATTTTAGAAATCAAATTTATGCAGCTTTAACAAACAAAAAACATAAAAATGAAGTCTATCCAACAGGCGCAATTTTACAAAAATCGCCATAATTTCGGCAGTTTTGAAGCGATTTGCGTGAAATCTTCAGCGTTGTTAGCTGGAAGCTTATGGCATGATAAGCAAATTAATATAATTTACAAATAAGTATGTATGAAAAGCCTTAATTAAAAATGTTAGAAGTGGTAATTAAAGAGCGATTTGTTGAAGCGAGCTAAGAATAGTTCAAAAAAATTTTCTAAAATTGAAATATGCACAAAATGGTAAGTTGGGTGAACTTAAAGTAAGTGAGAGGGTAGTTAATAGCACTCAAACTTTTTTTCAACACTTCCAGTAGTTTGTGGCAAGTTTAACGAAACGTATCTCCACTGCTTTTAAGCTTAAAATAAGCTACCGAAACTAACATTTAGCTTATTAAAACGGAATTAGCGCTCCATACTGCCAAACAGCCACGAAAAGGTTTCCACCACGCTATTCTTAGTTTACTTTTTCATGTTTAATCCGAGCTTACTGAATTGCTACTCGGTAAGAAAATGTAATATCTACCAGTTCAAAATTTTCCAACAATATTTGAGACATTCAGAGGCTTTTAGACTGACTTTGACCACTGTGCGTCGTTTCTACTTTTGTAGAGAAGACTGCGAAGTATAAGTAGCTTGGATGCAACACTGGTATTGCTGTTTGAAAAAGTAGTTAGTGTTGCAACATTTTTAAGCGACAAGCCGAATAACAAATATTTATTATATACTACACACATCTTATATTGAAGTTATTTTGGTGCACCGAAGACCCAAACTCTTCGAATTGCAAATCCGTCAGATTTTTTGTTCCACACCAACGCCCTTACACGGCGGATATTCGATGCACAGAAAATTTTTAATGATTTGCATTTTTTTTCTATATCACGTGGTGCTTTTTCATTGGTCAGATGGTTCTATTTCAATACTTTTTAAATTTTTTTTTTTTTTTGGTTAGAAAACCTGTAAAATGTAGCTTTGGAAGTATGCTGCTAAGGTAGAAGACATGACTTCGATATGACTTCCAGTCATTCTGGCTGATAAATCTTTGGTCGGACCGATATTTAGGAATCGATCGATGAAGCTTTCGATAGGCTGATTTGTTGTTGTTGCTACTATAACCTTGTAACCTTGCTCGACCCGATCGTAAGCTTTCGACAGATTGATTTGTTGTTATTGTAACTGCATAAAATATTTCTCACATAGTTGTAACGAATGGTGCTGTGATGCTAATCCCTGCTCGCACCGACCGCAGCTTTTGCAAATTATTTTCTTGTTGTTGCAACAACATAAAACAACCTCATGCCAGTTTCACAGTATACTCCTGAGGTAGAAAACATGTTTAAGATTTGAATCTGAATCTGAATCATTCCGGTTGCCTGGACCCAGCTCTTTTGGTATCAGCATCTTTCACTCAGTAGTTGTATGTGCTTATACTACGGTATTTAAGGCAGCTGTAGTATAGATTAGATATAATGAAAGTGTCAGTAGCTTCAAAATTTACCCTTTATAGATTCCATGGAGTCTTCCGAGTTCAAAAAAACAAGTACTGGCGTTCTGAATTAGCCTGTAGTAATATTTTTGCGCATGTTGCACAATAGAAATATGTTGCAAGTATTTCAGATAACAAAAATGGCAAGAACAATTAAGTACGCATGCTCTCAAGTGGCCTCCAGTAATATTTTTGGACATGTTGCATGTTGCAAGTCCGTTGCAAGCCTAACAGATACCAAACAAACTCGAGCATACCTAAATTTCTTGATAAAGTATTGAGCCTCTCTATAACTGTCACGCTTCTTATATACATTTCAATCGGAAATAAGTGCCTCTACCGAGCCTAAAGTCACTTTTGTCTCACAGCTGAGCTGTTGTAACCACTCTTAACGTGTTTTTCATGTAAAAATGTCGTTCTTGCGCAGCGCGCAATGTCAAATCAATGTTACTGCCATACACTTATTTCACTACAATTTCAATTAACTCATTTCATTTCTTTTCAACACATGTCGCTTCAGCAAATCAAATGTATGCAACCATTTGCCACTTCCCTTTCGCATAGCATTTCCTTTCATTACATGCCACACTTTAAAATCGCCTACATTAACACTGCAAGCACACACACGCACACACACATATATACATTCGCATTTCGGTAATTCCTTAGCTGCTGCCTCGACTTCATTATCATCACCTTATTATTGTATTTAATTTATTTTATCTGCGCCACATATCGCGGACACTCACTCGCCTGACGCCATCGTCCATCTTGCAGCGCGGCCACGCACGCACACACACACACAAACACTTCTAGTTGCCAGTGCAAGCAAACACCTCCTTCACGCTGTCACTTGTGCGCACCGCACACACGCTCCACACTGCAAACACAAACAACAACAAACAGTTTGACCAACCGACCGTTAGGACCCTTGCGCTTCTTCAACTACTTGCCTGCCTGCCTGGCTGCTTGCTCTTTTGCAACGCCATCACCATTCATGCAACAACAACTCGCCAAGGCAGCAGTTATTCTTTTTCTGCTTCTCTTTTCCTTTTTCGCTTTTCGCTTTTCGCTTTTGGCCAGCAGCAAGTCAGATTTGTATTTGCTTTGTACATCTTCGATTTGGTGTTGTTGTTGCATTTTATTTTTGTCACCTGCACTTAACACCATAGCGTTGTCTCTTTTTTTCACACTCCATCACGCGCCATCTTTGCGCGACGGCGCCGATTTTGAACTCTTAACACGGCCCCAATGTCGTTCTCGACGATGTGTTGCGGTTGCCTCCGTCGCCGTAGTTGTTGTTGCCGGCCTCATCATCAACATCGTCGTCATAGTCGTCGATGTCGTCGGTGTCGTCGTTGCCGCAGTCAACACTTTCACACACGCGGGCGGCTAAAGAGATAACTCAGCTTGGTCGCCTACCACTTGAGCGCGTTGTGTGTGTGTGTCTGTTTCGTTTGCTTTGGTGTCTTTCACACGACGTTGGAACGACAGTGGAACGTTTTGGGAGTAATAAATTGCGATTTTGGCTATATGCCAATCCAAGTTGGGAAATAGATAGCGCAGGCCCCAAAAGTAAAAGAACATATGCGTAACTTAAATAAAATTAAGTAAACAACAAAATGTAAATATAAGAATTTTATCAAAAAAAAATTTTTTTTTAAATAAAAAATTTTCAAAAATAAAATTTTTTTCAAAAATAAAATGTTTTTACAAATAAAAATTTTTCACAAATAAAGATTTTTTCAAAAATTAAATTTTTTTTTATATTTTGAAAATTTTTCAAAAAAAATAAAAACCTAAAACTTAAGGTAAAACATTATTTTGTCTACAAACTATCATTTCTTACTACCCGATATCCAATGTTATTAAGCATCTTATATAGAAGCAATATGCTAAGCTGCTTGGAAGACCATTTTCGAAAATATTTTTGAAATACTTTTACTTCTATTTATACCTAGTGGTTATTGTTTGTAATTCGAATTCTATTTAATGGCTTTAAAAACAATTATTTGTTAACTTTATACTCTTTTGACCATAAACTATATACAAAATATCAAAATAGAAGCGAATTTTGGTGAATGAGCAGAAAACTGGAACCAACAAGTTTTCATAATTTTAGAATGCCTTAAGATGGTTTTTAAATCCAAAAACAATGTTACAAGAAATTCTTTTATTCCTTAAGCCATCAAAAATGCTCATCTCAGGGTTTTCTTGATTTATAGTGTCTTTTGAAGCTTAAAATCCCAAACATACGTAAGAAAGCAGGAAACTTCTGAAAATAACTTTCTGATTAGAACATTTTGCATGATTTTAGAATATATATGAAATATGATTTAAGGCAATCCTCTGCTCGCTTAATCACCGAAAAAGCTCGTCTCCTCCTTCCTTGACTTTATGCTGCTCTTCGGTTACTCTTGAAGTTCCAAAAAGCCTAAGAATTGATATAAGGGAAGAAAGTTTACGATGAAAATTTATGATCAAAGTACCTTTCATGGCTTTAGAACTTACAGGAATTGCGATTTAAGGCAATCTTCTCGAACTTTAATCATTGAAAAAGCTTTTCATGGCTTTATAGCGTCTTACGTTGGCTTTTGAAGTTCAAAAGGCTAATTTAAGATAACCTTTTATTTCTTAAACCATCAATAGAGGTCGTCTTTATATTTTCTCAGCTTTAGAATGCCTTCCGCTGTCTACTTGAAGCTAAGAGGCTAATTAAAATAACTTTATAGCCCTTCCACCATCAAAAAAGCTTTTCTTCACAATTAAATTTTGCTTTACAAATTATTAATTGATAGACTTGTAGGAATATATTAAATAAGTAAACGCTGCCTACACTTTTTTTCTACTCTTCGGTCTAAAAGCCCTCGAAAAAGCTCCTAATTTTTCCCGCTTTCAAACAATTTGTTCGAAGAGAGATTTAGATTTTAATATTTAGAATATGAAAAAATCTCTTCTACGGGTCTCAAGCACAGAATTGAGAGCTACATCGTAGAATTTTAGTTTCTTAGCGCGAGCGACAGCTTTCTTCTTCACATTAAAATGTAGAACTGCTATTAAAAGACACGCTAATAATTAACACAGAGGAACTAAGAGCACGTTAACTGCATTAAGGTGTATTAAGGTGGTGATATCCAGTATCAATCAGCTTTTAGCGGCGCATGCGGAGAGATATGAGAACAGCTGCCGATTTACAGGGGTCTTAAATACTTTAAAGACGTACTTCCACTGCCTAAGCTCAGATTTTGTGGCCATCAGGTGTGTGATATTTAGTTTATAATATTCTTTAGGGGAAAAAATAATATTCTTTCCAGTTTCCAAGGTTCTTTTTGGGAACCAAGAATACAGATTTAAGCATTTCTAATGACAATTTCGCTTTTGCTTTGCACTACAAATCTCATATCAAGATATTCTTAAGGCAAATTGCAAGTGTAAAGCTGCTAAAAGTCTTTCTAAGGTATTGAAACAAGTTTATCAAGTTTATCAAGGAAACATATAGGCTTTTTAAAGACCTTGGAGAACTTTTATGAAGGAAAAACTCAAGTATCGAAAATCACATTTGTAGGGGTTTTTGGGCTTATATCTGAGTAAATCAAAACCTATTAACAAGCCTTCAGGAACCTTGCAATTGAAATTTTTGTGCAAAGGCCTCAACCGTTTTGAGAAAAAAAAAATTTTTTTCATAAAAAATTTTCATATAAAAAATTAATAAAAAACATTCGAAAATATTTTGAAAATTAAAAAATCTAAATTATGCTGCTCTCCTACACTCCCAACATATTAAATTTTTCCCACTTAAAAAAAAAATTAAAATAAATCACAGCACGACCCACTGTCGCTCACATTTATCACACATACAATAGGCAGGCCACAAACACACGCGCATACAGGCGAATGGCCAACACGAAGCCAACCAGCCAGTGCTTGCGAATGCGACAAAACCAGCACACCTACACACACGCCAATACTAGCGCAACAACAATAACAACATGCGCTGCGGCTAAGCTCAGCACCACCTACCTGCGTCGTGGCGGTGTCTCACAGCACCCGCCCGCTGGCCCACACGCTACCAAATAAAGCTACGACGGCCGTTGAACGACTGGCTGGCCACAACACATTCGCGCACACAAATAAAAGTACACACACACACACAGGCAAATATTGGCAATCAGAGCAGCGTAGCAAAAAATATGCGACGTTGTCGCCAGAAAGTGCGAAATTTATGCTGCTTCTTCCTCTTCTGCTACTCAAACTAGCTTGTTTGTTTTTGCTTTTGTTTTTTTTTTTTTTTTTTTCTTCATTTGTTATTACGTATCTTGGCGCTTTGGTGTCACCAGTCTTGTTAGCCCTAACGCTTTTTTGCTGCGCTGCCAGCGCCTTGGCAAACGCGTCAATGCGCGCTGCTTCTTATTGGAATATCGACGAGTAAGACCAATACACACAGTGGCGCAGGCATACCGGTTTCCGATTTCAATTCAATATTTTGCTGGTGAGCAATGTCTTCTACTAGCGCTTCTTATTAGCGCTGCTTGTTTTAGATGCCGTAGCAGCAGCTGCAGCGCGCGTCGTCGCCAGCGCTCTTCCTAAGCATATGAACTTGCCTACACTGGCGTTCAACTCGCTCGTTTGCTGCGCGCTCTTGCAGGCATTACGCTCGCCACTCGCTCGTTGCTGGCTCAGCTGCGCGCTCGTCCATACACACACACACACATACGCATACGCGCTGCGCCGCGTACCAATACGTTGGCTATACAGCGCTCTGCACTCTCCTTGCCGCTGCCGCTGCGCTACGTGCGCTGTACAAGACTGGTTTTTGGGGGGTTGCGCCGCTTCGGCGAGTATGTGTATTTTCCAGTTTGCAAGCGACCGGCGTGTAGTGCGTATCTCGGCTGCCAGTGTGTATATTGAAAGTCAAAATAGTGTTGTTTTTTTTTTTCCGTTCGCAACTGTGTGCGCTAGATTACTCGCCTTTTTAAAATTCTTACTCGATTTCTCGCATGCAGCAAGTACGCTTTTCAAATCGTTGTCGTCGTGTTCGTTTCATAGAAATATTGTGTATTGCTTAGCCGCCGCTAAAACGCGCTTTCGCATTTTTGGCCGAAATCTTTTATTTTCATAAAAAAAGTAGTTGCAAAACTTTTCTGAAGCAAAGCGCCTCCATAGCGCTTTCGTTTTGACACTTTAATGGCGTTTTGCGTAAAGCCGCCGGAACTATCACGCGTTCAATGTCGCTTCGCACGCCACAAAATGCCACAATAAAACCGTGTAGAGCGTACAAAAAGCGCAATTTAAACGCAGTTATATTTATAAAGTGCATTTTTACTAATTTACAACTTTCAATTTACAGTCAAATTGGAAAAGCTGCCGCAGCAATGCAACAAAGCAACAAATAAACAAATGCGCAGCGAAAAAATATGCAAGCGCGACGAATTAAGTGTTAGTGCGAACTAACTGTGTAAAGTAACTAATTAGAAAAAACAAAAATTTTTTTAAGATCTATGCAAAGCTGCAAAAATTAAAAAAAAAATTTGTATCCGCAAAAATATTTTTGAAAATTATGTAAATTTGTGCATAACTCAAAAGCTGGTGGAAAAGTGCAATTTTAACTGTAAGCGCGTTGTGTAAATTAGTGTAAAGGCTGCAAAATATAAACCAGCGTGCAAAAAAAATTTTAAAAATTAAAATAAAGTGCAAAGAAATCAACTTTAAATAAACAAAAGTGTTTCAAAACAATATTGCAAATGTTGCAAGCAGCTGTGCAAGCATTAAAGCAACAATAAATACAAGAAAGCAGCAGCAAACAATTGCAACAACAATAAAAACAAGTGGCAAGTGCATTACAAGTGTAAATAAATTAAAAAATATTTAAAAAAAGTTTTTAAAAATTACAAAAAAATAAAAATTTAAACATAATTTAAAAAAAAATGTCGAAATTGAAATCTAATGCAAAAATTTCAATATACAAATAAAAAAAATTCAAAATATTAAACTAAATAATTAAATTGAAGGCAAAAAGTGAATAAAACCTTGAAGCAAAGCAAAATCAGGTGGAAGAATCTTCAAACAGCGCCGCCGGAAATATAGATTGCTGCAAGAGCTAGAGCTAAAGCTACTATAAACAATAGAATAGAGGCCTAAGGCAGCATTTATTGCTTAAAAATAAACTAAACTTTGTTAAGAAAATCAGGGGACTAAGAAAGAGAAGCTGTGAAAGCACGAGCAGACGCAGCTCACCGTGAAAAAATTAGCTCTAAGCTCCAAAAAGCTGGAAAAGGCGCGCTCCATGAAGCGGTTGTTGAGAAATCTACTGAAGAAAGCTGTGCATGTCAAAACTTAAGAGTCCTGTAAGCGCCTAAGTGACTCTTAAGTTAACCAAATAAGTGAGGTTGATCCGTTAAAAAGTTGAACACAGACAAGAACCGAGCCGCGCAGCACAATTTGTGGTACGAAAAAAGGAACAAAGAAGGGCTTTAAGTGAATTTCCGAGAGCACCTAACCCCCTAACCTAAACACCAGCTGCGGTCTCCAAAAATCAGCTTTCGGAATCCATTGTACCGCTTTCTACACACACTTGCCGCTTTGCGTGTGGCAAGCAATTGCCAAGTAGACGCGCTTTTTGCATCCCCGCTGTTGCTGGAAAGTGTAATGTAATGAGATACGACGTTCAAGAGTTGCTTCATCAGTCTGCTGAGGATCCATTCGCCAGGTTTGCAAATGGGATGGCATATCATCCATTTCTGCAACTCTCCCGACCCACTGACTTCAGCGTGTCGTCGCTGTTGACGGCGGGCACACAGGCACAACAGGCTAGTAACGCCGCCGCTGCCGCAGCAGCTGCCGCAGCCGCAACCGCAGCAGCAGCCTCCGCGGCAGCCGGTGATTTGGGTGCAGGCGGCGGTAATACCGTCTTGAGTGCGGCCACCTCACCCGCACAGCCGCATCAAACGCAACAGCATCAGCAAGCGCCACCAACTACGCCCATAAGCGCTGCAGCGCTATTGCAACAACATCAGCAACAGCAACAGCAATTGCATTTGCAACAGCAGCACCATCTGCAGCAACAACAACAACAACAGCAACAGTTGCTTTGCGGCGCCGGTCAAGCATCACCAGTGGGTGGCCAACAGCCGCCTCTCTTATCGCCTGGCAATAACAATAATACCGGCAACAGCATCGGTAGCAAGTCGGGCAGCAATAACAATAATAGCAACAGCAACCGCAATACACCCACCACAACTAGTAACAATAACAACAACGATCCTCAAAGTAGCAACAATAATTTGTCGTCGCAACAGCCACTAGCTCATCCGGCCGCGTCGCATTTGTCATCGCCGCATTTGTCGCCGCATCGTCAACCGCCGCCGCCGCATCCGCACGCACATCCCGCACAGCCGCCAGCGCCACAGCATCCACATCACTCACCGGTGCCGGGCCACCACGCATTGGGGCCACACCTGCCGCAACAGGCCTACTTCCCGGCTGCCGCATTAGCTGCGCTCGCCGGCAGTCCGGCTGGTCCACATCCCGGTCTATATCCGGCCGGTTTGCGTTTCCCGCCTCATCATCCACACGCCCATCACCACTTGGGCACACCCTACACGACCGCCGAAGACGTGGTGCTCGCATCAGCAGTGGCGCATCAATTGCATCCGGCAATGAGACCGTTGCGTGCGCTACAACCCGAGGATGACGGCGTGGTAGACGATCCGAAGGTGACGTTGGAGGGCAAGGACTTGTGGGAGAAGTTCCACAAGCTCAGCACGGAGATGGTGATCACCAAAAGTGGACGGTAAGTCAAATAACCCATTATTATTCGAAATAAAATAAGTTAGAGCCACAAATTTGTGAGGTTATGTGTAAAAGAAAATGTGCAAATACTAGGTTAATTAAGTTCAAAATGAAGCGGCGTTGCACCCCGTTAGTGGTTTGAAGTGATTATTTCAACACTAAAAGTTCTACTGTTACCTTGTATGTGTTCTAAAAAGTTATTAACGAGACAATTTTGAGATTATGTGTAAAAATTATGGAAATTTGTTATAAATGAGTTATG
This sequence comes from Bactrocera minax, assembly GCA_021498325.1. Classification (NCBI taxonomy): domain Eukaryota; kingdom Metazoa; phylum Arthropoda; class Insecta; order Diptera; family Tephritidae; genus Bactrocera; species Bactrocera minax. Next base: position 495,307 of record JAKEEE010000079.1, on the reverse strand, counting down.
AGATCATATTGAACCCTGTTAAACGGTTCAAGTAATTCATCCAATGCCATAAATTCTTTTAGTAACCGCATGTGTTATATAACCGCAATCCTAAAAAAATATGGAAAGTGGCTGAAAATGAAATATGTGCCTATTTTGAAGCCCGATGGCTTGTTCAAACGATTCTTCTAACTCTGAAAGTTCTTTCAGTAATCCTATGTGAATTCTAAAATGTTTTTTCTCAAGTATTTTGAGAGATTATGTGTTAAACAAATAGTACAAAGAGGATATAAGTGATTTTTACGCCAACGTTCTACCCCGTTACACTGTTCAAGCCATTCTTTCAAAGCGGAAAGTTCTTTCAGTAATGGTACGAGTATGAAAATTGTGCTTAGTTAGGCAATTTTGAAGTCATCTGTAAAAAAAAAAATTCATTGATAATGGATAAGAGTGAAATTTGAGGACTACGTTGAAAGCTTTAGACGATTCTAGTGTAATTCTTCGGAAGCTTAATATTCTTTCAATAACCGTTTCTACATTCTAAAATAGTTTTCTCGAATAATTTGTGAGGTTATGTGTAAATAGATTTTTAGAAGGTGGTTACAAACGAATTTTTAGACTATGTTGAGGCCCAAGTGATTCTTCCACCGCTAAAATTTCACTCAGTAACTATTATAAGTATTCTAAAATGATTTTTCTCGAGAAATTTGTGAGGTTGTGTGCAAAAAAATTATAGAAAGGGAATTTTTAAGCTACATGGTACCCAGTTAGACTCATGAAGCGATTCTTCCAAATCTTAAAGTACTTTCAGTAGCTATATGTGTATTCTAAAATGATTTTCCTCGAGTAATTTGTGAGGTTATGTGCAAAAAAATTACGGAAAGTGAATTTTGAAGCTACATGGTGCCCAGTTAGACTCATCAAGCGATTCTTCCAAATCTTAAAGCACTTTCAGTAGCTATATGTGTATTCTAAAATGATTTTCCTCGAGAAATTTGTGAGGTTATGTGAAAAAAAGTTAGCAAATGTGGTAGAATAATGACAGTTGAGGCCGTTTATAATGCCGTTATGTGAGTTTTGCAACTCTGAAGCTATTTTTGCTACGTTCTTGCATATTCTAATAAGTTTTTACCTAGTAACTTCTGGGATTATGTAAGGAAATTTTAAAAAGCTAAGTTATAAAGTGATAGTTGAACGCCTTAAGTGTTTTAGGCATCTCTAATAGTTATTTACAGTACAGTAATGCTTACACTAAAACACTTTCAGCTCGAAATTTGTGAGGTTATGTGTACATTTTTTTTAGAAAGCTTAACTGATTAGTGAAAATTGAGGCTGTTGAGAATTCTATAACGGTATTTAGCTGATTTTTTCCACGTTGCAGTTACATGCAGTAACTTTATGTACATTTTCACATACTTTTCAACATTTTCAACGCCTCTCTAGTGTCCTTCAGCGCTTTACACCATTTGCCGTCGGTAAATGGCGTACTTCGAAAATCCTATTGTCGAGATGGCGTGAATTTAATACAAATTATATATGAAGCTTATTGCAAAAAACAGTGTATTGCGTGTTCGTGTCATACTTCCACACACCCCTTAAGTGCCTACCGAACAACACTAACAACCCCATCGTCTGTTCGTCACTGCAAATGACAGCCGGTATGCGGCAGAATGGTGGAGGGATGGCTGATGTTGATAAATAATGCATTTTATAGGCGCTTTATACACACAAGGCAAATGATTAATCAAAGTGGATTTTAGTGTGATACATGAGCACAAACATACAGACAGTTGTAGACTATGCTTGTATAAAACATAAGCCTGATGCATAAGTGAAATAATTGTCTCAAATGGTTCACCGAAGTGCATAAACCAGTTTGTGAGTGCGACGCAAAAGCTCGGCATTTCAAAAGATCTCTCGTATCTGTCGTTTTTTTTGTATGAAATCGCTTGAAATTCTAGGTTATGTAATTCGATTGTCTATTCTTATGAATAAGTCTAAAAGTTTCTCTGAGAATATGTCAATAATTCAAAGAAAATCAGATGGACTTACGTTTCATAGCTGCTGCATGCGGCTCCAGGCATTACTGTGTAGATCTATCGAAAAAAAATCAGGTTCCTGCACTTTGAGGTTATATTTTCAATGAAACACACACCTTTTATCACTCAAAACACATTTTTTAAATCTGAGAAGAGAAGAAAATATGTGTAATTAAAATAAGATTCACTATTCAAAATACATTTAAAATAAATCTACGACATTCTGAATAGACTTATGACAGTCTTTTTTTTACTTTACACGACAAAAGCCTTCAAAATACAGATTCTAAAATGGATTTCGACCAAATTAATGTTAGTTTTTACAATCTCTTAATTTTTAATAACGAAGTTTAGTAGAAATATCGGGTTTATGGTACTACCAGTCTTTAAAAAATTTTCGAAAACATCAGAAAACCTCCAAATTTTTTTACACGAGTTATTGGCTGAAGGCAATAGCGGCTCAGTTTAACACAACAGACTTTAATATGAATCCCAATCACTGTTAAATGGCTTCTAAGAATATGTTACTAATCCTTTTACCGATTAAATCGTACCAGCGTACCAGAACTTTGATTAATCAATACCACGGTTATTCAAAGCTACTTCTCGAAAAAGTCTTGTAAACTGAGAAATCAAGCAAGAAAGTTTATAATTAAACCGAATCCAATGTTTCGTAAAATTTCTTGAATGAATAACGCTTAAATACTATACATGAAAGTGTTCCAGCTTTCATCTAACCTAACTTTCGGCATAAATTTCGCTAGTCGGATAGGGTTCGTAAAGAGTTGAAGTATATTTTAGTATATTCTCTCGAACTCAGTCTCAGCTCGAGTTCATCTCAACTTTAAGACTCTTAGCAGGTATTTTGAGTTGCTCTATAGCAAATTTTATGGGCTTTATAATTAATATATTTCTAAGATGGTTTTCTACAAATTTTGTGGAGCGTGCCATGAAAACTTTTTACCACTTAGGTTTCTAAAATAACTTTTCAGTTGTTCTGAAGAGTGTTTTATTAGATTCTTTTAGCTTTTCAGTACATATGTAAGACCTTTACATGTTGCATGTGTTTCTACAAGTTTTGAAGAATGCTTCGAGACAGTTTTCTACCATTTGTGTTTCCACAATAACGATTTAGATGTTCTGAAGAGTTTTTTGTTAGCGTCTTCTTACTTCCTAGTTCATATCTTAGTATTGGATGTTGGCGAGAGTATTTTAATGGTTTCTTAAGGCTTTCAAGCCACTGACACGAATTTAATATGTGCTGAAGCATGTTTTACGCGAAATTCCTTGCTTTTATGCTCCCAAACGCCCTTTCAGTTGTTCGAGAGCATCTTTTGTGTTCTTGTGTTGTTTTTTCGCTTCGCTGGGTCTTTCATAACTAAGCTCTTTTTTACAGTCGAGAAGAGTATTTCGAGAGTATAACAGTAGTTTTGAAATGCTCTGAAGGGTGTATCTGAAGTTGTTCTGATAGGTCCAACATCTTTAAGTTGGTGTCTGTGACGGTTAAGTAAGATATATTCCAGAATGTGGTCAGTTTTTTGTAATTTTTATGTTCCCAGTATACCTTATGCGGTTCTAAACATTTATTTCGACAAAGTTTTTAATCTCGGAATCATTTTGTTCTTTTTAAACTCAATTCCTTGAGTATCGAGGTACTTCTTTTTGAGTCGCTTGACTAATTAAGCAGGAAAATTAATCTCATTGCTCAGATCAAACGATGTTTCAAAGAATTTTATACATATCTTTGTGGACCTACAGTTGTCTCAAACTCTATCTTCAACATATTCTATAGTCAATATTGAACAATAATTTTTTCTAATCTAATCTGAAAGCAAATCAAACTGAGAAGAAAATACAAATCTATTCAATATATTCTATTCAATATTATACAAATCTTCACCTGGCAACAGCTCGCACATATCTCCATTCTTCCAACATCGTGAAAAATTTGCACAAACTGCTCGGTCGCCAGTTCATGGTCATTCGCTGTTTGCACCATAATTTTTTCCGTTTTTTTTTTAACGAAATGCAATTATGGCGTTTAATTTAATTTGCAGAATACAAAAAGCCAAAAAAAAAAAATGAAAAAAAATAACGAGTCTTAAATGACCTTCCGAAAATTAGCTTAACCCTTAGTGTTTACACCATTGCTATTTAGGTATATAATTAATTTCGCTGATAGCCATTATCTATTGCAAATTTTCGTGTTATAAACATGCGCACACACACACACACACGTGTAACGTGGAGCTGCCAGATTTTATCAACTCAACCGTTCGGATGCCTTCACTTTCGCTTTTTGGCTCCAGCGACCACAGACAGCTGTTGAGTTAATATTTAAATATTTGCTAGTATATTTAAATTTATTAGCTTTCAGTGGGTGTTCTGCATTTTGCTTTATATAATTTACAGTTTTTTTTTTTTTTGGAGTTTTTGGTTTTCATAAGAATGTCACTTTCGCAAGCGTTTGCTCACTTGAATTACAATATTTGCTGCGCACAAACAGTTAAACAGATTTTTATCTTAATTTGCGTGCAATTTTTAATTTAAACTTTCAATTTTATTTTTTTTTTATTTTTATTTAATTTTTATAAAATTTTTTTATTATTGCATTTTTTTTATTTAAAATTTTGTACTCAAACAAATGTTTATAGAAAAAAAAAAATTTTCTTTGTAATGCGTTTTGTTGAACAGTGCTGAAAAGACAAATCGTCGCCCAGAGTAAAAAGTACACCGTTATGTGTGCTTGTGCTAAAATAAACGCAAAATTCGAAGCAGATAAGTGCATATACTGTCTGCTGGACAAGCAAATAGATATACATTTTTTGTTTGCAACGAAGTGAATATAAGCGAAATTATAGCGAAAATAATGGAATTATGAGTAAATAAAAATTTACGTGAAAATAAGAGTGAAAATAGCATTTAAAATTGAAAGAAGAAAATGTATATGATACAAAACAAAAATTTATAAGAAATGTAAAAAAAAATTTTGGATAAAATAGAAATATACAGTACAGTTACATATAAATATGTAAGAAATAAAAGTAAACATAAATATTATCAGAATAAAAAATTACATTTAAAAAATAAAGAAACTGAAAAAAAATTTAAATTAAACAAATTAAAAAAAAAAAATATTTCGAAGCGAAATAATTAAAAGTAGCAGATAAATAAAAAATAAAGGAATAATTAAAAATTAAATATAAAAATTTGTCACAAAAAACATTTGTTTTAAATGGATAATTTGTATTATTTATTAATTATTATTTTGCAAAGATAAAAAAATATGGTAAATAAATTTACAAATTAAAAAATAAATTAGAAAATTAAATAAAACCAAAATACGTTAAAAAATACAATTTCAGTGAAGAATTTATTAGCGTACTACATAAAAAAAATATCTAAAAAAATGAATAATAAAAAAATTACAAATTAAAGAAAATATACAGTATTTTTAGAATTATTGAACTAAATAATTACTTTTTTAATGAAGAGAAATTATTAATAAAAAATAAAACTGAAAGTGAATAATTAAAATTCTGGTGAAAAGAAGTCTAAAAAAACCTAAATTAATAAATCAAAGAAGAATATATTTATAAAAATATGCATAAATGATAGGAAACTAGAATTGAAAACAAGCAAATAAGCAAATTTTCAAATTCTTTATTTGTTATTGAGAGAAAACATTGTACATTTGTGAGACTAAAAATGAAAAAATTAAAAACGGGAAACACAACAAAAAAATTTATATTAAAAAAAATTTTCAAAAATATAAAAAATAAAGAAAAATAAAAAAAAAATAAAACTTAAAAAAAAAAATTTTTTAAATTTAATTTGTGTAAAATTGCAAAGAAATCAAAACTTCACCATAACCTTCGAAATTAGCGCCATTTCAACCAAAAAAATTAATTGCGTATATAAATTTGTATTTCAAACACTCTTCATATATCGCGGCAGGGATACTCCTTAATTGCTTCATTAAATCTCAGGCATTTTTGTTACTTTAATTTTGAAATTCACATTAAATATCAAAATTAAAAATTTTTTTTATTTAAATAAATATTTATTATAACGCAAACATTTATTAGAGCTGCATAGAACCTCGAGTATACTTGCACTACTTCGAAGTTTTACGATTTTTTATATCATATTATGCTAGCTTGAGAACCCCTCCCGCATTTCTAGAAACCAGCAGTTAACAGCACAAAAGTTGCTAAACTAAAAACTGTAACGCCGTTAAAATCAAAAGCAACAACAAAAATTAGTGCAGCACATTCAACAACAACAAGAAGCTGTACGAAGGAACAAAACAAGAAAAAACAACGAAGACAGAATTTTTGTTTAGCAGAGAAATTTTGTAAAAAAATATAAAAATTGTTTTAAAAAAATTTTTATTAAAAATAAAAAAAAAGAAAAAAAAAATAATTTAAACATTGGAAATTTAAAAAAAACAAAAAACGAGAAATTTTCTTTGAAAAAAAAAATTGATGAGTTGCTTGACATACGCTTGTTTAACTCCGTCACCGCCTTGTCACGCGGACGCTTGAAGTCTTATGTACCGACTGTCTATGCTTACGGTTGCCTAGCTGTCCGTTAACTGTCCGCCGGACATATTGCTTGCCAAGATACGCTGCAAAACGCCGTCGCTGGCGCCGTTGTCGTCGCCAAACTGTAAACATAACGGGCCGTCAATACCATAGGTACCCAATTACCCATTTGCACGGCTGTCCATCATTCTTATTCATACACATATACATATATACATATATACATACATACACATACATTTATATACATAAGCATAACTGCTTGCAAATGTATGTATGTGTGTGTGTGCGGCTTGCTATTTGCAACAATTATCGCACTCACCGCTTGTTGGCAAGGCAAAAGTGTTGGCAATAGTTGGCGTTCGAGGCGGTTCTCCATTCGCACGCGTTGCGAGCGGCTACGGCGGTCAGAATAACAAATTGCAACAGCAATAACAGATGCCAATTGTTATTAATGCATTGGCAGTTCATTTTATTAAAACAATAAAGGTTGTTGTTGTAAATCACTTGCAAGTGCATGACTACAGCTGCAACAGCAACAAACACAACAACAACAACAACAACAACATGGCATAACTTACTTCATGCTCTAACGGTAGGTGTCTTACTTGCATTTTTCATGCGCGTCATATTGTTGTTGTTTTATTAGTTTAATGTATTTGTTGTAGTTGTTGTAGTTGTTGTTGTTCGCGCTTGCTAATAAGCGCATTTTAATTATGCGCGTCGCGGCTGGCGGATTTTCGCGCTGCACACTTTGTTGCATGTTACACACAACAACAATTAAAAATTTGCAACAACAATAGCAGCAACAAATTGTATTGTATGTGCCATGAAATCATAAAAAGCGCCGCCGTTCCGACAGCAACACGTGTAATTGCATTTCCAACCGAATTTGAAAATTTGCAACCTTCTGCTGTGCCGTTGTTGTTGTTGTTGCATACAATGTTGCATACCAAACAAAAATAAATTGCAGAAAAAAATATTTTAAACCAACTACATATTTATGACTTTTTGTTATTTTAATTATTTCATTGCGCTGGCAATTGTTGCCTGTGGCATTGTGCACCTACATGCAACACACACACACACACACTTCTATGCGCGCGTGTGTGTGTGTGTGTGTGTGTGTATGTGTATGCAATGCAGCTGTCGATTTTTATGCGCTTTTATTCATTTATAGTTTTTCCTGCCACCCTGTACACCCTGTATGTAGTTGGCAATGTGCGTGCGCTCACAATTATTCATGCAACAATGTTGAATTGAATTAATTTTGTTGTTTTATGTGGCACCTCGACGCCGCAGCGCACTGCAGCGCATTTTAATGAATTTATTTTATTGAATTTTATTTCGCAATTTTTCCACTGCATCTACATTTTATTCATGCAATTTCAACGCGTTGCCGCTGCAGTTGTTGTTGTTGTTGTTCGCAATTCGCATTTTGTTATATTGCTTTTGACATTAATTAGTATTAATGTGCGGTCAACGGCAAAGGTGTCGGCGTAATTCCGCCCCAAAAGCGCTTGCCAACCGGCTGTCGAATCCTGCCCCTCACCGCTGCGCTGCTACCCCGCTTGCCGTAAAGCATGGTAAGATATTCTAACTGCGAGCGTTCGGCGTTCAACTCGTTTGCACGTTTATCGATTGGCATGTCATTATCGTCGATCGTTGTTGTTATTGTTGTTATTTTTTTTCTACTGCATATCTACAACGGCATATCTACAACAACGTAAGAGTATTTGTCAGCATGTGATACCCGGTTATTAGCTATATTAAGTTGTAGTTGCCGTTACTGTTGTTGCTGTTGTTATTTTAATCATATAAAATTTGCGCTTAGCTGCAAGATTTTCTATGCTTTTAATTTAATGGTGTCAACGGTGGCAAGGCTATCAATTTGAGTGTTTCCATTAATTTCATGGCGTTTGCTTTGCTTCAAAGCGAAATCTTATAAATTGGCAAGTGATTCGCTTTAATGGAGAAAGAGATATAGCAAAAACATAAAAAATTTTCAATAGAAATATTTAGGAAAAAATTTAAAAATTAAATAAAAAGATAAAAAATAAAACTCACGAAATATTTAAATAACGGCACAACAAAAAAATAACAATTAAAGAAAATTAATAAAATGTTAAAACAAATGAACAAAAGAAAAATTAAAAGAAAAAATTGTAGGAGAATAAAACAAAAAAAAATTAAGAAGTAAACTATTAAAAAATATCTAAAATCATATTTTTATACAAATCGCATAAAAACAAAAAAAAAATTGAAAGAAATAATAAAAATTATTAGAATTATTTAAAAAAATTTTGTAATTAAAAAAAGTATATAAAAAAGAATAAAAACCAAATTAAATTAAAAAATTTTTAATATTTAAAAAAATTAAAAAATTAAGAAAATTTTAAAGAAAAAATATAGGAGTATAAAACAAAAACTTAAAAAAAATAAAAAAATTTTTTTTAAATAAACTAATAATGTAAATTGGAAATAATAAAAGTTGAAATGAAAATTACAAAATGCAAGTAAATAAAAAAAAAAATAAAAGAAAATTATGAATTTTATTTTCAAAGTTTTCGCAAATAAAGGAATTATGTAAAAAAAATTAAATAAAATAAAATTAAAAACTTTTTTAATTAAAAAACTATTAAAATAAAAATCTTAAAATCTAGCTGAATTTAGTAATTGATTTTTTAAACAAAAAAATTTAATTGCCTTAAAAAAATTGATTGGAAAACAAATATTTCGCTGCACTCCAAAGGTGTCGAAAAGAAAATGTAAGTGCAAAATTAAATTAAATAAAAGAAATCAATTATTGAATAAAATTAATATTAATTATTGAAATCTTATTGCAATAAACCTTTATTGAATGCCTAAAAAGATTAAAAATGCGAATGGGCTTGAAAATAAATGAAAATGAAAAAATAATTATAAATTAACAAAATTGAAAACCTAAAAAAATTATGATTAAAAAATGAAATTAAGTTGAAATTAGCCAAAAAATCGAACTAATTCAAAATTTTACAATTTAGGAAACTTAAAAAAAGCAAGCTGAAGAGTTCAAATGTCATAAAAAATAAATAAAATTTAATAAGAATAAGATTTTAATAAAAGAAATAAAATTTTATAAAAATAAATAATAATGAATAACAAATAGTAAATTATTTTAAAAAATAAAATTTTGTAAAAAATAAAAGAAATTTTATAAAAAAATTAAATATTATAAAAAATGAAAACTAACAAAAAATATGTAATAAAAGAAATATAAAAAAATAGAACAGTTAATATTAATTTAAAAATTTTCTCGATTTTTAGTTGTAAAAATTATTTTTATAAAATTGGAAAAAGTTAAATATTTCTTAATTTAAAAAAATTTTCAGTGTTATATGTATTTCAGCAAAAAAATAAAAATATTTTCTTTAAAAAAAATATTTTTTTAAAAGCCTCTTTACTAATTGATAGATATTACATCACTTTAAATTTTCCGGTCATTAAATATTTTTATTACAAAATATTATTGCAACGTAATTTTTTTTCACTTAGCTCAACTATTCAATAACTTATGCGCAAATGCGTAACTTGCCAACTATTTTGCTATTGTTGTTGCGCCCATTTACAGCTAAACACTTGACCTTTTCTCATTAGATTTATGTAATTTGGTGGCGTAAGCGCGAGAAAGTTGTTAAATTTTTATTAGGTTTTAATAACGGGTAATTTTCATGCGCTTACACGGGTCTTTTTTGCCTAGTTCAGAAAGCTAAGACGCCGCGCTCATTGAGCTTTGATTGTAAGGCTCGTAAAATGAAAAGTACTGGTGACTTGTATTAATTGTTAACTGTATACTATAATTTATTTGCAATAAATAGTTTCTTGAACTCTGCTTTCAAATTGCGCTGAACTCTGATTTAGTTAATTGAAAGTTTTAGTGTTGAAACAAATGAATGGAAATTGTTTCCAATTTATAACTGCTAATGAGAGAGTATTAATTAAAGAGTATTATGAATGCGCCAGGGGCTGGTGTGGAAGACACGTGTTTAGGTGGAGAGCTTTACAGCTGTAACTGTAACTGAAAAACTTGATTAGTTCGGAAGCAACTCACGTTTTAGAAGGCCCTATCACCTATATGTTCCGGTTTCAGGGAACTAAAGAAACACAAAATACCACTCTATAGCATAGAACCTTATTAAAAAAGATTTTTTTTTGAAATTATACGCCTTTTTCAAATTTTTATTACCTTGAGAACCCCTCCCGAATTTCCAGAAGCCAGCAGCGACTGGCATAAAAGCTGCAAAAATAAAAACTACAATGTCGATACAATCAAAGGCAACAACAAAAGTGAGTGCAGCACATCCAACAACAACAAGCAGCAGCACGAACGAACAAGCGAAAAAATGCAGGCACTGCAGCAATTAGCATTTCATTTATGAAAATCAAATCAAATTCAATTTAAGCGCAATGAGCAACAACAATAATAACAGCAACAGCAACACTACTAACAATAACAAAAGCGACGATCTGCGGCAATTGAAAATGTCAGCAAATGCCTTTCAAAAAATCAAAACAGCGACAGCAACAAAAAGGGGACAAATAAAAAAGAAGCACAAGAGAATAATAAAAAATACAAAAACAAATACAAAGCGCGCACCACTTGCTGGTGGGAAAATGATTTAACAAGGCACGTCCGGATTTTCCATGCCGAATTTGCAAAGTTTTTTTCAGCGCTGCCAATGTTGTTGTTGTCATTGCGCTTGCAGTAGTTTGTGCGGCTGGCAAGCGCGAATGTGTACGCGCGAGCTAGTGTGAGCGCATGGGGGCGCGAAACTTGCCGCTTGCAACACAGCATGGCGGCGGCGGCGGCGGCGACCATACACTGAGCCAGCCAGCGGTACAGCGTGCAACGTGTCAAAATGTGTCGTCAATGCGCCATAGCATAAAATTAAAATCATATTTCTGTTGCAACAACAAATAAAAATTTTAAAGACAAAAACCAACAACAACAACAACAACAACACAATGTTGCAGCGCATACATGTGATTGCTGCAAGCCGCAAGAGGGTACTGGCTGGCAATCTATAAATTGTGCACTAACCGTTTGCTGTTGTTGTTGCCGTAATTTTCTGCATTTGGCAAATTGTCATTGTCAGCCGTCATTAATTGTGTGTGACTGTTGCAACATGCGACATTCGAATGTGCAAAAATGCATTTTTTTCGGAATTTGTTTGGTGTTTCACTTTAATTGGTTGTGTTTGTGCTTGTGTTTGTGCTTGTGTTGGCGTTTGCCACCACGGGTTGCATGTGTTGGTTGGGTCTTTTGTTGCACTTTATTGCAATGATTTATTTACCCTCAAATAGATCAAAGCTTGTCGACTTGCGATACACTCAAGCGCAAATTGATGTGTGAGGCTGTGCGCATTTTCTTGTGGCAAGTTATTTATTTGCGAAGAAGGACGGCAAAGGTGTTGCGGCAATAAAATTTAAGTTTATTTGTTCTGAAATGAACACTTTTCACATACATACATATTTTTGTTGTTTGTGTTGCAAGTTGTTAAAGTCGCGCTCTAACAACTGATAGCACCGTTATTTTACTTTATATAACAGTTAAGTTACAGTGGCGTGCAAAAAAGTGCATTTTTTAATAATTTTTCGGCATGTTGCAAGTATTAAAAAGTGCCAAAGCTGTAATTATTGCTTCTTAAGCATTGCAAGTTACTCTAATTTCTCTTGCTATTTCGTAGCAAATCATTGCAGCAATAAATAAGCAATATATATGTAAGTTGCAAACAAAATACAGTTGTTGCAAGTTGCCATGTGACTGCCTAGTGGAAAATAATGCACTAAATTTACTTTATATGCATCTAAGAAGCGTATTTTTTCAAACATTTAGCTGCAACAGGCATGTTGCGCATTTGTATGTTGCAACACCTTCGGAAATAAATTTTTTTCTAGCTCAAACGACCATTTCACTTTTAAAATTAATTGTTTGGCCTGAGTATGCCACTTTGCAATTTGTTGCAAGTCACTATATATATAAATTAAAGAGCAACTTAAATCATTTTAACTGCTCTGCACTCAGCAGACATCATTGCGCACTTGCTATTTGCATGCATATTCCACTTAAAAGCAACATGCCATAATAAATTTTCCAGCATAATGCTTTAAATCGTACTATTGTTGCAACATTAGCGACTCAATTAAGTTAAATTTGTAGTGCAAAGTTTACTTGCAATGAGGTATGCATGTGGCACACATTTAAATGCGCGCAGTAATGCGTGTGTAATGTTAATGTTACCAACAATAATACAGAACACAGCAAAAATTGCATGTGGCAAGCAAAAGTGGTACGCACGAGAGCGCGCTGTGGCAATGCAAATGTGTATGCTTGTGTTGGTAATAAGTTGATTAAGGTATGCACACGAAAAAAACTGCTTTAAATGAGAATTTTCCAGCGGCGAAAAAGGCACAAAGCGCTTTTACAACAATAATGCCACAAATTTGTTGTTTGCGCGAAAGTAAATTAAAAATTTTGCGCATTTAATTTTTCTCGCAATATTTTTGCACGCAGCGCTGGTTTCTGTATTTTATTAATTTTTTTTCTTTCATTTGAAACGTTTATTTTACTGCCACAGCGCTGCTAGTTACGCGTACTTGCCACAAGTTGTTGCAAGTTGTGCAAATTGTAAATTTGTTTTAACGCCACAGCACGCAAACACAGTTACCTGCACACACACGCACTCGTGCGCGCACCAAAAACTGGGTGGCGACTGCACAATCCTGCCACATCATGCCACACAGTTCCCTCTTCATATACAGCGCTGCATTAAGGGCGCTTAATTTTTTTGTGATTTTAAGTTTTCTGTTGCGTTTTTTGTGGAACAGCTAAAATAAACAACGCTGCGTATTTTGTTGCAACAGCGCTGTTGTTGTTCTTGTTGTTGCTGCTGCTACATGCAAGGCGGTAATTGTTTTCGCCGTTACTTTTTCACGTTGTTGCTATACTTCATTTTCCGTCGCTGTTGTTGTTGCTATAATTTTCATTATAGCCAGCTACAACATTTTGTGGCATGTTGCATGTGGCAAGTAGCACACACAACGACCATACGCAATTTAATTTAACACACTGCGCTGTTGTTGTTGTTGTTGTTGCTGCTGTTATTGTTATTGTTGTTTGCTAGGCATTTTCACTGCTGTTTTCGCGCGTTTGGGGAATTTGCGCGCGGCAGCCAGGAGGCAAGCGGCAGCCGCGTCTGTTGCACTTCAAAACTTTTCGCAAACTCAACTTCAATTTTGCAAATTTTTTGTATTGCATAATGTTTGTATGTGTGCGCGCGCTTTTAATTTTCATTTTGCATTCCTGTTTAACTTTATGATTTTCGCATTGTTGTTGTGCTGCTTGTGTTCATTTAATGTTGGCGGCAAGTGAATTTCCACCGATACGAGACGCCTGCGAGACGTTTGAAGTTGCGGTAGCAGCCCATAGCGGGGAGTGACTTGAAGCGACGCGGCAGAGTTAAGTGGGGATCAGCGTGTAGGGGGGTTCGACAAGTAATATTTTGTATATAGTGGCAAATCCTGCAGCACCCACCCGCATACCATCACTTTGACTGCGACAGAAAGTACTTCTATCCCGCCGGCAAAACTATTTCGCAAATATTTGCACAACAAACTACAAATAAAAAAGGAATGGAAGCGAAAATGGCGGCCGACCGGCTAGCCGCACCACAAGTGTATGCGCCGACAAATAAATATCTAAGTAAAGAAAAATTTATTTTCAAAGTAAATGGTGAAAGTGAAAAGCGGCTGGAAAGTCAAGAAGGTGCGGTGAGCCACTCGGCCGTAGAGATGATAATAAAAAAATGCTTAAAGAGGCACACGAATTAGGCAATTATTGCAGTGGCTCTATTATCATGAACTTTCGATTTTTAAAGAATAATAATTGCGCCAACACCCCTACAAATTCAACATAATCCAAGCGCTCAAGCGTAGTTCGCACGCAGTGTTTAAAGTCACATCTTCTATTTGGTGTGTTTGTGTCTTGGCTAAGTGTTCCACAAGTTCAGCAGTACCTTGAGTGCACGTTGAGCGCATCTGTGCGCAAGAGAGCCTACTTAAGTAGCGCGTTAAGTAGATGCGTAGAGATTGCAGTGCAACATGCGTGCCGTGGCGACGCAATGCGTAGGTGTGAAGCATTTAAAGTATTTTCACACCTTTTATAAGGTCGGAGAAAAGCTCGAAGGATATATTGTGACAATTCTGAAAGCGGTATGAAACTTTGATGTTAAAAAGCGGACAAGTAAAGAAAAACCAAGCTGAAATAGTAAAAAAAGACAGTGAAGAGGTTGAGTATAGTAAAAATATGATAATTCGTTCTTCGTGTGACTCGGTTGATAACTTTGAAAACTCGCAAAAAGCTGCTTCATTTTAGATTAGCTTTAAAAGAATTTTAGAATTCCAAGATTTTTCTCACATTAGTGTCAGTGAACTGAAGTCCTTAACACATTGACTCCGAGTTCGGCGCATTCACCCATATTTCGTGGTACTTTGAGGGTAGGTTTGAAAAAATAAGAAGAGAAAAGTATAAAAATATTATATAGTGATAAAGCTAACAAGAGTTTCAAGTGAAAAAATTCGCACCAGCAATTCTTTCAAATCTTCTTTTTTTTTACCTACGTAAACAATGCTATGTTGTTGTATACGTTGTGGCATAAAAATTACTGACTCAAATATATATATATATGTATATTATATACACAACGCACACGTGCTCAAGTGCATTTCCAAGGCGAATATGTGGAAGTCCAAGGCGTCTAAGATGATAATGATGATGTTATTGTTGCAGAATGTTGCAGTTGCAACGCAATGCATATGCATGTTGCAGGCGTTGCAACACTGCAAAATAATAGAATATCTTTATATGAGCTAGATATATAAGAAAGTTTGTAAAATTTTGTGAATGCATGACCGCTGACGCGCTGACGCGCTGAGTTACAAAAGATTACATAACGGTGACTCGCCCGCTAAGGCCGTTGCTGCAATTTAGGGGTTTGAAAATTTTAATACTTTCGTTGAAACTACATCGAATTAAAGCTTTAATAGAAATTTTTCTTAAACTTCATATTTTGCTTAAACTTCTCAGAGGGCTTATTCCAAATTTTCATCACTTTGAACAAAATTTTTCGTTCAAGAATGTTTCTTGATGTTATTATCATGTCCTTGCTCTATTTGCTGCTATCTGAGCATATTCCCAACATTTCTCTGTTAAAAACGTCACGGATAACCCTTCGGAAAGTAACTCTATTGTTACCTTTCCGTTCAGATCCACGTACAGTCCTACAGCGGTTAATATATAACAGAGCTCAGCTTCCAAGTTAAGCGCTAATTCTGAGCAAGGTATATATTCTTGAATTACTTGAATTGCTGCCTTCATTTAATTTGTTCTGATCAAGATCTGTTTAAGATTTCTACAGCCTTTTTTAATGTCTTCAATAATAAGGACAACAGCTCTATCATCGCTCTCGGCAATAACACGGCAAGAGTAACATCTGTTTTTTCGATACTTAATATGCATCGAAATCTTTTTCCGTACGTCCACACAAACCATAAATTCTTGTATGCGCCAGATAATCAGTTCGAAAGTCAAGTGTATAAAGTAATAACCCTTGGGAGGCTCCACATACTATCTTCGGAGGCTCAGTTTATGAGTCCGGAAAAGGTATAGATGGGTTGGTCTTTGGTTGTTCGAAAAGCTTACTTGGGAGATCCAGTCTATCAAACTGAGAAAGGTATAAATCCTAGGGGTGTCCTAAATGCTACTGTGTGAGGTGAAGGTCCAGTTGATCAGCTACCGTTTTTTGAGTTAGCCACCAGCTTTATTTCTCAAATTTACTGCCATGTCGAAACGGGTTTCAAGCGCCTCGATGAAGTTTATACATTTAAAACTAGTGAAAATATATCTCGCCGCTACAGTGGCGAGTTTTAAGGGTTTCCTGGTACAGTGAGCTTTTTTCAGATGTTTAAAACACATTTCGCTTCATTTCAAGCTGGATTTTCATGACCTGAATTCGTACTACTTAGCGGACATCGGCCTGTTCCAACGAGTGTGACCACGTTTCGAGGGTTATGTAGTCTTACAGGAAGTTTTAATGCAGTACTTAGTAAAAAAAGTATCGGAAGTTTCGATATATACTGAGTGAGGTCCGATTTACTTTTTACTTTGATGGTTTCTCGGTTCGTTAAGCTTTCTTAGGTTATTTGGTACACATTTGCTTCATCTCAAGCAGTTTTTTCAAACCGTGAAGCAAAGCTAACTGTGGACTCAGTCGCAAAATTTATTGATTGTTCCCTGGTTGTGAGATATGAGTGGTTTTTCTGGGATTTAAAGCAAAGGGTCGGTTTTATTTTTTGTTTCGCAGATCAGCAAATTTACCTTTTTTTTCTTGAGCCAGCGATGAATACTTTTTAGGTAGAGCTTGCTATATAAATGTTGAGTACTATTTTTGGAAGCGCTGAGTTTAAAACTTTCTATATATTTGCCTGCTGTTTCGAATCAATTCACTACTTTCAAAAACTTCCTTGAGGTATATTTATAAAAATTTCCAAAAAAAAAGTTGAAAATTTTTTCAAAAAATTTCCAAAAAAATTTGAAAAAATTTTCAATTTATTTTGAACGCCTCACATGAGTTATTTGCCACACATGTGCCATAAATTGTCTCTACGGTATGCAATTAGCGTACAAATAAGCTTAATCACTGCCTATATGTTTTCTGCGAATTCAAACGAGTTTTTGCAGTGAACTTCGCACACTACGCCAAAGTAGAAACACTAACAAGCTTATTTACACACAATGCAATAATTGAATGCACTTCATATGCCTCATAGTTACATTTATAATAAAAATTAACCGACCGCTGTTACTTTCCAGTTGATGACAGCTCATAAATGTCAGTGCAGAATAGCAAACAAGCGCTGATTATTTTCGCATTAATGGAGAAAAATGCAGCTATCAAATATTAAGCTGATAAATGGTTGGGTTTGTAGAGAAAAAATAGCAAAACAAAAAATAAAAATATACCAAAATGAAAATATTACAACAAAACCGTTAGCTAACGGCACGCTAACGCCCATTTCATGCAAAATTTACAGTGTGCGCAAAATTAAAAGGCAATTTGTGTGCAATACCGTTAGACACACATGTGGTTATGGTATGCAAGGGTTAAGGCAGGTCCTGCGCCATTACGACTACTCAAAAATTTACAAGACGCATAATTTTTCGTTGATTTGCCGGCAATTTGCGATTTACGTAAATGCTTGCAAAATAGCGGGACAGTGGCAACAAATAACGGTAGATAGATAGAAATAGAGTGCGAGAGAAAGAGTGAGCGCGAATGAGTGAGCGCGCGTGTGTTGTCTGCTTAGCCACACGAAACGTTGCAACTTCAAATCGAAATCTATTAATGTTAAAATAATATATATTTAATAGCTGCAACTTGCAACATTCTTGTTGTTATTATTTGTTGTAATAAAGCCTGTGTCACATGCCAATGCAATTATTGTGTAAATACTTAATGGCTCCGAACTGCATATGGTCAATTGCCGGTCGATCAGCTAACCAAATGTGGTCAAATAGTGTGGCATTCGTACGCACTTGCAACACTTTGGCATTTTTGTTGCCTGCCATATTGGTTTATTGTTTGGGCTTTCACTCCCACTTGCCCGCAGTTTACAACTTAACACATTCATAATTTTAACACAATTACAAAACGCCCACCGGCACACATATGTGGCCCTCAGCGGTGCTTGCCTTTTAAATTTCCACCCCTGCCACGCATTCTTATCACAAAAACTTTCCGAACTTCTAATGACTGCCACAATTTCATTTAATAACAGCAACAAAATCGTTTCAGGTAAACAGTTTTGAACGATTTCCACTGCTAGATTTGAGCCGTTGAACTTTTTTTGCCACATATGCCTCATGGATTGCTGGAAATTTCAACTTTTGTGCCCTCTTTAACGGCTCATTACAGTTAGAACTTGTCACGTTCGTGCGCCAACCAATCAAATACTTAACAATTAATTAGTTAATTGTTGTTTTTGTTTCGAAACAGTTGTTGCAGTTTCCACCTAAGCTTGTAAGCCTGCGGGAGTTCAGCTGGAAAGGGCGTAGCACGCTTGAAGTGCACCTGAAAGTTCTCATTATACTTGGTTATGAGTCTGAGAAGTGCTAATGAGAAGCTACAGCGCATTGAAGTACACTTACAAGCCTGCGAGGCGCCTGCTGTTGCTTGAGGAATAGTCTGCTTCACAATAACTAGTTCTTTAATATTTTCTGGTACTATATCAGGTCTCTTCAAAGTGCTTTCCATGTCCCTGAGAAGGGAACTTCACTTTATTCAATTGTTTTGTTAACTTCCAGTTCCAAATGATGCCTCTTTAAAATCCTTTTTTCCCCTCAAAGAACTCAGTTTCATATATTCTTGCTTAACTAACCTTATTCCTCGCCTGAATTTTTGTCTTCTCGGAAGCCGTTTCTTCGATGTGTAATAAGTTTTCTTTAACTTCTCATACTTGAATACTTTTCTCTCAACTCAAGTCTTGTTTGGTTCTGATATGCAGTTCTCTCTATTTTCTTCAAGTATTCTGCTCTTCCCTGAACAAATGTCTTCTTTCAATTCATATCCTGTTCTCCCAAAGTCATCTTATAAACGTTCCATTTCCATCTAAGTGTGTTAATGCGCTCTTCCTCCTCATACCAAACTATTTGTGTCTCTCTGAGCACTCCAGCAATGTAATTTTCCATTCTTTCGATGACATACCTCTTTCGGCCAAGCAGTTTTCGATCGAATCCTTCCTTTGTGCCCATCGTAGATTCTTTGGTTCTCACGGAAACATTTTCATTGAGTTCAATGTGTTCTAAACTCTCTGAACAGCAATGTTCTGGTTATCTCGGCAAGTAAATGTTTTGCTGAGAGTTTAGAGAGGCTTTTAGGGTTCTACGTTATCCCAAGTAAAGGTCGAAAGCTATCGGATAATGCTTGAGTTCCTCTCAAAAGCTTCCGAGCCCTTTAAGAACCTTTTAGCATCGTGGCAAACTGCTGAACAGACGCGGAGATGCAGCAATCTCCGGGTTTTTCTGACTAAGGAGAACTAGTAAATACGCCCACATTTATGAGTTTAGCATTTGTGCTTCTCTTTCATCAACTCTTGCTTTTGGAAATGTGTGAAGGATGGTGAGAAGCAGGTGGTCTCAGTATTTCCTGCTCAGTTGCTTGGCTTCTAGCTCATTTTTATTTTTTGCTCAATACTAGTAAAACAATGGAGTACTGGAACCTAACCTAACCCCAAATTTTTTCAATTATCTTATTTATTCTGAAAAGCTTATTACTGCGGACCCCACTTTTGGTCTTATCTGTCAAAATTTTTATGTATTTTTTAAGCCTGAAAGGTTTTGTGGTTTCTACCTTTAACCTCTCTGATGGTCGTGAAGCTTTTTTGAACGAATTTGTGTGTTTCGAGTGAACCTAACCTAAAAATATTTTGATAAAAGTTCGGAAACAGTTAATGAGACACGATTTTACCGAGGAAATCGTGTTTTTTCTGAGAGCAGAGAGTTCTCTGTAAAGAAGTTTCGAACTAATCTAATCTAAAAAACCTAAGCCTAACCGAATGAGGCACGAGATATCTAAGGAAATTTTAGTTAGAGCACTTTTCCGGGAGTGGGTTGTTCTCTAAAAAGTCTATTCAAACAAAAATATTTCATTAAATCAAATTTGTTAGTAAAATTCTTAAGAACAACGCAAAAAGTTTACTCTAACTCAAAAAGTATAACTGTTATGAAATCACCGCGTGGTCGCTTTCAATTTATTAAGCACAAAAGAGATAAAAGTGCAAAAATAAATAAAACTAAATGAAATAAAAATTCAAAAGTACAACGAAAGCAACCAAAGTGCCATAAAAGCATGGGGGTATACGGCCATAAAACGAAAAAATACGAACAACATACACACCCACACACACGCACACATATTTGTCCACACAAAAGGATGCCCTTTATAAACACATGATGTTTAGGGGAGTACTTGCTAGCGAAAACCAACCGGTTTGGGGAGGGCAAAACATGAAAGGCAACTGCCAAAGAAGCGGAGCGTCTCTTTGGCGCCAGGCTCCACACATTCGCTGGTCATAAAAGTTTAAAAAAGTGCACATGTGTACACACATATGCGGCCGGTGCTTGCGCAGAAGCATCAAAGATTCCTTTTTTCGATTGTCCAACACGAAGCTGCGCTCAAGATGATGGCCAGAACCAGCAGAAAAACAAAAAAGAAAAGAAGAGAAAAAACGAAACAAAAAAAAAAAAGGAATATGTAGAAAGGTACAAATAATAAAATGAGCCAAAACGAGCGATTTAACAACAAGCAACAACAACTGACGCTTCAACGACTGCCAAATGATCAGAACAATGAGGAGTTTTGGCGCAGCAAACAAAAAGGCTCGCTGATATCTGCCAAACTGACCGCTAAAGCCACTAAAGACACGATTTATACAGCACAGCTTACAAAGCAAGCAGCAAATGACCTACAACAATAACAGCAACAACAGTGAAGAGTCGCTTATGAGCTTTGCCGGCGCGCAGCGCAAATTTGTTGGTCTTTAAATGTGACAAACCAACGAAAATTGAAGTAGTTAAAAGGCAGCAGGCATTAATATTGACAGAAATACATTATATGTGTGTGTATGTGTGTTGGCACTTTGAGGGCACTTTTCACATATCAAAAGTAATAACAAGCTTGCGCTCGTTGAGTGTCAGGCATACAAAATGCGCTGCAACCGCAAGTCTTGAAGGGCTGATGAGCGTAAATTGATGGAAAAAAATTAAAGAAAATAAAAAAATTACGAAAAAGAAATGATATGAAATAACACAGAAAAAAAATTAAAATAAAAAAAAAATATTAGAAAACAAAAAATCTAAATAAGAAAAAAAATAATTAAAGAAAAATCAATCTACAAAAAAAATACGACGAAAATTATTAATAAATTAAGTTTAAAACCTAAAAAACTAGAATGAAAACTTTAAAAATTTTTAAAAATAAAATAAAAAATAACAAATTAAATCTTAATTGAATGAAAATACATAAAATGAAAATAAAAAATATTTGCATTAATTAATTTGGAAAACATCATGGTATTATACAAGTACTTAAATAACATCATATAAAAAAATTAAAAGAAAATAAGCTTTAAAAATTAAAATTTTTAAATTTGCTTAAAAACACATAGTTCAATTTAAAAAATTTTTATTAAATTAAATTAAGAAAAATTTAAGTAAATAATCAGATAACAAATTATAATATAAATAAATTTAATATAAATAAATTTAAGTCAAATAAAATAAAAAGTAAATTCTTACAAAAATTTAAATTTAAACATTTTTAAAATTTTCTTTTAATTTTTAAATGAAAAACAATGCTATTATATAAATACTTACGCAAAACGCATTGAAATAAATTTAAATTTATAACACAGAAAATGTTAATTTTTAACAACGATAACAATTGAAATCGATAAATTTTAATACAAAAAAAATGTAAATACAGAAGAAATGTGTGATATTATATTAATACTTGCATAAAATGTAACAAAATAAATTATAATTCATCAAAAACTAAAATTTGCTTTTAAAAATATCATGAAATGAAAATCAACCATTTTAATGTTAATTAATTAATTAATTTTAATTAATAATAACGTTAATTAATTTAAACTCTTAAAAAGCAAAACTCTGTGAATGAAAATTAAAATAAAAATAAAAGAGAACTTCAAAAATTTAAAAAAAAATATTTAAAAAAAAATCTATAACGTGAAAAACAACATAAATTGAAGAGAAAAGTTTCAATAAAGCTAAGAAGGTATTGTTTAAACCTTTTAGCTTTAATTATAATACACTTATTGAAAAAAGTAAATATCCCAAATAATTATTTTTTATTTAAGTACGAATTAACAAAGCATCAATTTAAGAAAAATATATCCATTTAAACTTTTTATTATTACCTCATTTATAAATTTTCTTATACTTTTTCTTAATTTTATTTTATACGATTTTAAAAGTTAAATTTTTAGATAAAAAACTGAAATGAAATACTGAAAAAGCTAAAGTAAAAAATTCAGAAACAAAAAGGTTGTTAAAAGATATGAAAATTAAGAAAAAATTAAATGAAAAATATTTTGAAATATAAAAATAAAAATTTTAAGCTTAGTTCATTCGAAAATGAGGAAATTATTATCAAAAATCAAATTAAAAAAAATTATCAAATTTCTAATTTTCAAGCAATAAAATTTTTAAAATGTTTTATTTTTTTTTTTTTTTCATTTTAAACAAAATATTGCTTTCTGGTTTGGTTTATATTAATATATTTATACATAATATTCATACAAACTCGCCTAACAACTCGCTAAAGAAAATTTGCCACAAAACCAGCAACACAAGTCAAAAGTATTGATGACGGGAAATGCGCAACAAATCAATACGCGCACGCGGCAAACTGCCGACCGCCTTTATCAGCGCGCTCAAGCGGCAATTGCTTATCTAGTGGCCACAAAGACACACATATTCGCACGCACACACTTAAATGTGACTTAATAAAAATATATTGCAATGAAAGTGAAAAATGATACCAAATGCGACGCACAACTACAACAACAAAGCTCGATTTTAATGCAGAAACGCGGCAGGCAGCCAGCGACTGCAAACTCTTTGATCTGTCAGCGCGTATCTAGGAAATGTTTGTCACATTCATTGAACCGCTAATTCATCGATTTTGACATTTTCGCCTGTGAAGATGCGAAGATGCGTCGTTGCACGATAAAACAACAAAAAACATAAAAAAAAACTGCGTCTTGTGGCAAATACGCAAGAGTTGTCTTACTTTTGGCTCTCGCTTTTGCCTACGACATTTGTCGTGGAGACTTTTTGCGCCTGCGTAGATTTGGCCGTTTTGTTGGCGCCCTTTGGCGCTTATCGCAGTCGGCTGTAGAAACGGTGAAAAAAGCAAACGAAAATCGGTTGCAACATTGAATTCTGTGTTTTTCGGTTTCAATTTGGTGCGCGCGCATCGCATAATGCCACTTTTTTTCGCAGCAAATTGTTATGTTGTACAAAAACCACAACAACAAAGTCAATAAAATGAAATACAAAAGTTTCACTTGCCCTTGGCGGCGCCACAGGTAGCGCTCGCTGTCGCAATGCCGTGCAGCAACTTGTTTTCGGCCGAAGAATGCTGCCACAAGGCAATGTTGTACATTGTGGTAACAACACATCAGCACATTATTGGCGTCATAATGATTATTGTTGTCCATCATGTGCTATCACACGCAGAAAAGCTGCAGGAGTTGCCGGCGCGCAGGCGCAGGCGGCCAGTGAGCGTGTAGTACCTAATGATCGTACCTAAATTTCATATAACGACCCAGCAATAAAAAAAAAAACTAGAATCGAAAATTTCAAAATATTTGTGAAAGTTTCCAAAAATTTGGAAAGAAAAAAATCACAAAAATAAAACAAGAAAAAATAATTATTATTTTCACAAGAAATTTTAAATGTTGAGAACACGAAATTTTTAAACCAAAATTTTTATCAGAAACACTATTTATAAAATTTATAATAAAGTGAACTTTTTTTAATAAAGAGTTTCTTAAAAAAAATCGCATTATGTTTTGTTAATGGAACACCTTTTCATATACTTGAATTGTAAATTATGAATTGAACATTATGTAAAAAATGTTGGTATATGTACCAATATATATTGATATTTAATGCATTTAATGCTCCATTTCTAAAAAATTTTATAATTTTTGGCTAAATAAAAAATTTCTCATATAAAAAAGAGAAAATAATAAGGACAGAAATTTCAAAAAAAATAAAAAATTTACAAGCAAAAATTTTTAATTATTCATGCATATAAGAATTTTCCTCCGTAACTTTCCATAATAAAATGTTGTAATATTAAGGAAAATTTCCCTTCTACTCTAAATTCATGCATTTAAATATGTGAAACCATCAAATTTTATTTATTTTATGTCCGCTAATTAGCTACTGAGTTCATTTGAAAGGGTTCACTGCATTTTGAATTTTTTCTAGTTCTTCCTATTATACTCAAAAAATTGTGGTTCGGAATTTTTTATATTCTTCACAGTTCCGTAAACTTTATAGCTCCATTTTAGTACTACTTTAATATTAATATTTGAGATTAATCGAAATAAAATCATAATAAATAAAAAATAAAAATTGAAGAATATTGAAACATTTAAAACGAATTAATTAAAAAATTTTAAAATTATAAACGAAAAATAGTAAAGTAAATGAATCAAAGAAAATAATTAAAAGAAATAACAATAGTAAAAAAATTGAAATTCCCAAAGAAAACAGAAAATTTCAAAAATAAAATTGCTGAAACAAAGAAAAAATCTGTAAATATTTTACTGAGCTGAACTGAGCGTAAATTAAAAAAATTTTAGTTTTCAAAATTAGTTTAAAAAAATAAAAAATTGAAAAAATTAATATAAAAATTTGATTTGCAAATAATTAAAAAAAATTTATTAAAAAATATTTTAGTTGTAAAAAAAATTTTTTCAAACACAATTTGGAAAAATTAAACCAAAAATCTAAAATTTTATTTCCAAAAAACTTCTTGTACGAAAAATATTTGAAAAAAATTTAACAAATTAATAATGTAGGAGTAGAAATTATTACTCAATGCGCAATAAAATTAAAAAAAAAAATTAAAAAGAAATTATCATATCGATGTAGGAAATCTTACATTTCTTCTAAGAAGCTCACTAGCTTTCAAGCAATACCTCACTTTTGCTAAAAATTTTCGGAATAATCACCCTTTCTCAATTCAACTTACTCAATTTAATTCATTCAATTAATTTCAGTGTGCACCAAAAGGGTTTCTTCCCCCAATTAAGACGCTGCTCTCACATTAAAACGCACAGAAATGCAAATTTATACTTTTCAATTAGATAAAACATGCGTTAACCAAATTTTTACAACCAAAAAAATATTTATGGGCATTTTTACCTTTCACTAATCGCAAAAATTTCGGTTGCGGCGCGGCCAGTGAGCATTAGGACATTTAAATTAATTAATTAAAATTAATATGCTATGAAATTTCGGTTGCTGCCGAGCGAGCAATAAATCAACGCCTAATTAAGTGCGCAGGCAATGCGGGGGAAGACATACAAAAACAAAAAGCAACAACAACAGTTAATTTGCACCGCTAGCTATCAACGGCCACTCATCAGCACATCAAGCGGCAGCAGCAGCGTTAGGCTTTCTAATCTTATCTCGCGCGCTGACTACCCCCATCCGATGCCTGCTACCTGCTACCTGTGGTGTGGCAGCGACTCAAGCGGCAACGTGCACCTGCGCGCCGCAGCACATTTCAAACATTTGCATTTTATGCGCGGCAGTTCAAAAGTTTTATCATTGCTGCGCCGTTGTTGTTGTTGATAGCCGGAAGTTGCGTTTAAACGCTACTAATTGCCAGCTAAATATGGTGAGAAATTAAACGAGCAAAACGGCAAATAATAATAAAAATAATAATGGTCATAGTAGTTTGAACATTATAATTGAGAAAAAAAAAGTTTTTTTTTTTTGACAAAAATGCCACTTGCTTTTGTCGAAGCGGGAAACTGAAATCGTTTGGAGAACCTTAAATGGTTTGGCAAAGTATAAACGCCGACAAACGCCAACGCCAGTCGCTTCTATCATCGCTGCGCTGCTAACAGTAAAAACACAAACAACACACACCGTGCTGCTCTAAGCATATTCGCGTTGCCAACAGCGATGAGAAAGCCATTTTATAATTATAAAATTATGCAAAAAAAATAATAATAAAAGTAAGATTAAAAAATTAATTAAAATTAAATTAAAGAAAAAAAGTATGTAAAAAGGGATATGAATATTAAAAAACTTAAGAAAATAAAAATAGTTAAAATTTACTTAAACAAATTATATGAAAAATAAAAATAAATAAACATTTTAAATTAGTTTAAATTTTTAATAAAAATTATTTGAAAAATATGTTTATATGAAGCACTAAAAAATCAAGAATGAAATTTAGATTTTCTGTAA
This sequence comes from Bactrocera minax, assembly GCA_021498325.1. Lineage (NCBI taxonomy): Eukaryota > Metazoa > Arthropoda > Insecta > Diptera > Tephritidae > Bactrocera > Bactrocera minax. The sequence goes on along the minus strand of JAKEEE010000079.1, from coordinate 468,629 downwards.
TGTAATATTAAAAAAATATGAAATGATTTGAAAAATAAAAAAATGATACAGTGAAAATTTAATTAATAACAAAAATATGTAACATAAAAAAATAATGATATCAAAATTAAAACTACAAAAAAAAAAAATTTAAATAATATGTATGCAATTATTTCAATTAAAAAAAAATAAAAAAATTGAAAGTACTCTAAAAAAATTCTTTTTCAGTTTGAATTAAGAAAAAATTTACAAATAATATTTTGATAAAATTTTAACAATTACAAATAACTGAAAAAAATAGAATTAATATGTAGCAATTTTATAATTAAAGAATTTTATTTTCAACAATAAATAAAAATTAAATAAAATTAAAAAGATGTTGAAAATAAATTAAATAATAATAAATAACGTATATCTGAAATATTAATTAACTATAAACAAATAAAATTGTTAGTAAATAAAAAAACATAATTATTTCAAATAAATATAAGTAAAAAAACCATAAAATTTTATAATTTTTCCAAGAAAAAAATACAACGAAATTAACAACAAGAAAATAGAAAAAATAAAAGGATAAATAAATAAGCATATAAAAAAATGGAAAAGAATATAACGCTTAACACAAACTAAAAGCAAAAATTAAATAAATTTTAATAAAAAATTCTTTAAATTTAAAAAATAAAATAATTGAAAAACACTATCTTTAAATATTAACAGCAAAAATTATATTAATGAAAATTATTAAAATAATTTTAAAACGAAAATTCGAATTATAATGTAGAAAAAACTTATTTATTTATATAAATTAAGGCACAAATTATTGAAATTAATTAAAAAATAAAAATTAAATTATTCCAAAATGAATAAAAATTAATTCAAATCTTTTTTTTTTCTTTGCTGCCTCTGTGTAGTGCTTCTGCACTACACAACACTGTAGTCATGCTCACGTTTCCCATTTACAATACCGTTGATAACTTGTTGACGTTGATTTAATGAGGTTGTTAACAAAATTGTTGCAACAAATACACGCATAGATAAATAAATAAGAAAATTTCATAGAAATTTTTCACAAATTAACATCTCCAAAGCCGCTCAGCCGTGCAGCGCCTTTGCCCCGCCTATTTATAATACATAAAGTAGGCAGTCGCTCGCGCGCGCGCTCCTGTTGGTGATAAGTGATGCGCGATAAGCGCGCTTTTGCCGGTGTTTAAGCCGTTGATTTCGTTAGTGTTGCGTTTGTTTTAGCTGCTGCTGCTAACTGAAGCGTGCAGCCATTGAGTGCAGTAATTTTTCACAGGTACGAGATATAAGTGGAAATACGATAAAATTTTTGGAGGGTTAGCAGCTGGGAGTTATGTCTTGAAGGTTGTTGATGGTTATAAGTATATATAAGAGTTCGTTTTTGTTGTTCTTGTTGAGTGAGTGGAAAGTTTAAGCGAAATTAACGTACTAGGTCCACTTGGAGGTCCAAAAAGTATCGATTTAATTGATTCTGTGGGGCTCTAGTATTAGAAGAATGGAATAAATTCATAATTTCTAGGTTATGTGACCATATCATCTTCACCACCAGAATATTTGTGATACTTTTCGAGCTTCTTTTTGCTCTTCTTGCTCAAAAAGCATTTTTAAGTCTTTCTCCTGTCTAAGCAATCTTTGGAGAGGGTTTTGCCGCGACCACTAGATCTCCATTGGAAAACTGCGTTACCTCATAGTACTTTTCCCTCATACTTCATTTCATTTCAAAATTTGTGTTCTTAGAGTAAAATGTTAGGCATCGGGTGCATAAAGCCTTTTTTGGTATTTCTTGCTTCCAAAAGGTTCGTGCCAGTTCGACTGGAGCTTTCGGTCTTATAATGTATCATTTTACAACTTCCTCTATACAATTTTAGACTCTCGAAAGTGACTCTCCACCAGAGAAAGAGATTTATGGAGTCCAGATTTTCTGTACAGTAAATTTTTTTTCGATTTATGGAGTCTAAATCTACCCTGTAAATTTAATTCTCCCTATAGTTGTATTAAATAGACCTTATCTGAGTGAGAGAGTTTGAATTTTTATATATTTTTTTATATTATATCTTTTCTATAGTCGACGGAATTTCATAAAGTAGACCGATCCCAGGGCAGCTGACGCTGACTGCTGGATTATATTATTTGGATTTCTATGAAGCGAGTTTTCGTTTGGCCATAGAGCTTTAAGGGCTTTAATTTTTAGAGTTTAATTTTTCTCCATACTCTAATCTTCGGAACTTAACTTAACACTTACTTGTGTTTCGATGAAGCGAGCTTTCATTCGCCCGTAAGAGCTTCAAGAGCTTTCACTTTTTAGACTTGAGACCGCCATATTTGATTGTACTAGTTAGTTACCCTTCGTTAGTAGCCTTCGACTACTGCAGCTTTTTGTATATTTTTTGGAACCTGTTAGTGTTCTTTGCTGTGCCTCATAGTCGTCAAAGTTGCCAAGAACTCAACTTCCACTTTAAAGAATTAAGAACTGTAGTTTTTGCTGGAAGAAGCAGATTTTTAGACATTTGATAGAGCTTTGCCACTATTTTGTGGCGAACGCCCTTGGCTTTGTTTGAAGAAAGATAGATTCCTACAAGCTTTCAGTTGCCTTAAGCAAAGCTTTTAGGTATTCAAGTGAAGATTTTTACTCCATAAATATTTACAGTTTCTAAACTGTTTACCCAAGAGTGGTTATTATTAAAATACAATAAATTTATATCAATGAAAATGTTGAGCTATGAGCGTTGAAATTTGAGGTTTGAGCTCACGTTCCATGGCATGTTATTTCGAAAGCTAGCGAGCTTTTGCATTTATACAAGACTCAAATTCTCGTTGCCGCCAACTTAAAATAAAAATTAGAATATATTGGAAAATATTTTCATATTTTCGTTTCTTTTTTTTGTCCCAAGCGTTCCTAAAGCAGCTGCCCGCGGTTTGAAGAATCTCTATAATTCAATAATATATTCAGATGCCTTTCAAACTGCTATCATTCAATGAAATCAATGCTAGTTCAGCTTGCGCACAGTCGCCTGCGCTGCTGTCCGTTCAAATTTAGCACACCTCATCGTCTTGCCGGCGCTCTGGTTTCTTTGAAGGTGACTTAGAAGCAATAGATTAGGGCATGCGAAATGAAAAAAAAGAAAAAATTTTTATTATTGAAAAGTAAGTTCAAATAGCCTGCGAATACCCGCGAAGTGACATCGATTAGCAAATGAAGCGCATGGCTTAAATCCACACAAGTGGCGCGTCGTCTCCAGGCAGCGTTGTATCCTTGTGCAACTGAAGCGCGAATTTGCCACGAGTCAATGCTGTGTGGAAGAATAGAAAATAAATTTAGAAGTGAGCTTGCAAAAGGCGCCGCCGCTGCACTGAAAATTAAAAAACAAAAAAAAAAAAACAAAAAACTGCTTCAGTTCATTTGCACATCCGCTGGCAACGCTTGTTTTCAATTCAGTGAATTCGGCGGCTGAATTGATTGGTGGGCTTGCTAAATTTGTGCGATTTGTTTATATTTAGAAAAGATAGATACCTAGAATTAACGCAAAGGGTGTAGCGCTTTGTATAAAAGGGCTTAGAAAAGCTTTGTTGCCGTAAAGGTGTTGTGTCTTGTATGCAATTGAAAGCAGTTGAGGGTTAAGGATTCAAAAAAATTTTTTTTCAGCTTCAGTAGCTTTATAAACAGTGTGTTAAATAATTTTTGCAAAAAAAATTGTTTGACACTTCTTAACCCTTACATGACATCACGTGCTTATAAGACAAAAGAAAGGTAAGATTTAAGGCATTCAAGGGTTAATTTTTGTTCTATTATTCTTGTTTTTTCTTTAGTAGATTTGAAATAGTGCTCATATTCGTTTTGGAGAGGAACCTGGTTTTTTTTTAAGCTTCTTAGGACTCTTTCGCCATTTTGTGCACTTAAGGGTTAATTAAAAAAATTTTTTGTTTGCTTTAATAGCTTTTTAAAAGCTTTAAATAATGTGCATGTTCAGTTTTGAGAGAGAAAAATTTGTTTTGGAAATTCCTTAACCCTTCTACCCCATTATGTGCACATATGAGACAGCGCATGGAAGGTTAACTGTTAGAGGCATACAAACTATATATTTTCTGGTAGTGACAGCAACTTAAGATGTTGCCACGTATTCTAAAGTTCTTGAAACTTCAATTACATATTTTATATAATTATGTATTTTCCACCATAGTTGCAACACTTTTAGCGCGCACTGTGCTCTTCAAGCTTTCTATGAAATATCTATATAGTGAGTGGAATTTTCGTATATCTAACAATTTGTCCACACTTTTGTACCAAATAAACTAAACGCTTACTGTCTGCACCGCATGCCGCGCACCGCTGCGCACTAAGCCATCACTACTGCTATCCGCGCGCGCAAACCGTTAGCGACCGCCATTAACTGCTTCGCGCTCAGCCACTCACGCATTTAGATTTGCATTACAGCACAATAAACGCGCCTTTGATGTCTTTGCGACGTTGCCAATTCATTACGGTTACTATTATTACTTTGCCATTATACATATATATATATATATATATATATATATATATACAATAAATATTTACATATAATAGCGCATGCTTTGGTTGGTTGCTTGATTATTGTGCGTGGTCAGATTTTTTGTATTTTGCAGCTCAACCAATGAATCCAGTCAGCGCGCCACTGGCTGGAACGTGTGACCGAGCGCGCCTGCCGCGCCGCGCCGACAACACCCACCAGCGCGCGCCCACAAGCTGTTTGTGGCTTTGCTATTTAGCATTATTTTTTGGACTTTTCTGTTTTCAACCAACATTTTTTATTGATGGCTCAGCAATTACATTAAATTGGCAGTGATGCGTAGCATATGCCGGCTGCTTTAATGAGTGCGCGCGCACACAAACAAATATGCGCTGGTTGTAACAGGAGTTAGCCACAAACGCGCCACAAAGCAAGCGAGTCGGTCTCGCGCTTTTACCAACTGCTGCCGACTGCGGAAAGCGCATTGAAATTGAAATTGTAAATCTAGTGTGCGCTTGTTGCTGTTGTTGTTGTATAAAAATATGTGCGCGCACGCCAAACGTGATCGTAATGAAATGTCGAATTTGCGGGCGCGTCCAAATCAGTGCAGCCGCCTTGATGGACACGCAGCACTGAATATGCTTTTGAGTATGTATGTGTGTATGTGTGCTGGTGCTTGAAATGTGTTAAACAAATCCAAAGTAGCGCATACTTATTTATAGAAAAATGGCTGCTAGACGTTGAGCCGCCAATGCTAAATAATGACGGGCGAGGCTTAAAAAAAACGAAAAAATACAAGAATTAAAAACAAAAACAGCAACAAAAATTTATAAACAGAAACAACAAAAAAAAAATATAAAAAAATATTACAAAAACTAAAAGTGAAAAAAATCGTAATAAATTAAAAAAATAAGCGCGCGTTATTAAAGCTTTAAATGAACTCATTCCTCCGCTGCTGTTGTTGTAGTAGCAATTTCAGCGTCTCAGCGCTCTTGGCAGCTTTGGCAGCGTGCTATTTGAAATTTTAATTAATTTGCTTTTATTTCGTTTTAATTTTGCTTAATGGGAAAAAAATTCAATTTTTTGCTAATTTTTGTTATTGTTGCTTTTTCGACTTATTTAGGCTTTTTACTTTTATTGTATGTGTCTTCTGGATAGCTTGTTATGCAACGCAGGTTTGTTTCGAAAAACGAAAATATTTTTTTATCTAAAATTTTTTCCTCACCCGTCATGCTCGAAAATTTTTTGAGACTATAAACACTTAGGCGTTTCATGACAAAATTTTTTACTTCTCTGGACGCAACAGAAATTTGGATACGGTACGAAGACCAGAAGAACTCTCTGAATCTAATTTTAAGAGGGCTTTAAGGCAGTTTGAACACCCCTGGAAGGTTTAAATTCCCAACTTCCTAAGGTTAGGTTAATTCAAAGGTTACCTAAATCCCAAATTTTTTTAATTTTGGATTTGAAAAATTAAATTTGTTTATTGTTAGAGTATGTTCGCTTGTTAGATAGCTTTTAATTATTTTTTTAAATATCGGAAACAAATATTTTTCAAAAAATGGATTCAGTAATTTTTGAAAATTTTTTCAGAACTTGTTTTGCGTTGGATATTGATCACGAAATTAAAATGTATAATCTCTTTAAATGTTAAAATAATTTGGGAAAGAAAATATTTTTCTTATCTTGAACGTAAAGAATTAAAAATTTATTATTTTTCGAAAATTTTATTAGAGAATTTTGTTTAGTCTCGAAAACCAATTTTTTCAATAATTTAGAAGTTTGCAAAAAATAAATTGCGTTTAAAAAATATTTGTGATTTTTTAGCTATTGCGAAACTAAAATTTAGTTGGAAATTGGACATCGTTTGTACTATTTATTTCGTCAACTATTCTAATTTAAGTTTGGCAAATAATTTTATTTATTTCTTGCTTTAAAGCAAATTTTTTCACAAGTTAAAAAATTTTTGTTCCTTCAAATATAAATCAATAAGCTTTCGAAATCGTACTAAAATATTAGAAATTTGAAGGAATTTGCACGATTTTTTTCGAATATTTGCTGTTATATTAATATTGTTACCAAAATATACCAAAAAATTTTATTTAAAAATTTACTAATGAACATATAATTTTTTTAATGAATTGGTTTTCTAAAATTTTAATAGTCAGGAAAAATACAATAAATTTTTTTTTATTGTTTTTAAAAAATGTTAATTTGAATGAAATTTATTTCAACTATCAAAAGTTCTGAAGGTTTTTTTAAACAAATATATGACAAATTAATCTACTTTAATAATTTTTTTTACTAAATTTAACTCAAAAATTAAAATTTTTTTTAATTTTTGTTTTCTGATTTTTTTCCTTTAAAATTGTTTTAACAATTCAGAAAGATTCTAAACAATTTTAAACAATGTTAATTTAATTTTAATTGTTTAGTACTTCGCACACCTTTTTAATTTGACCCAATTTATGTTGTTGCTATTGTTACAAAGAATCAAATTTTATGACTACTTCTCAAAAACGCTTCCAATTAAGAATTTTCCAACACAACGCGAGGCAATTACAGTTTTTCCAGTGAATTTCAGGCACACAAACTGAGTGGGACTGCCAACAAACACACACACACACACACAGACACACACACATGTAACTCTATTCAGCACTTGTTGCCTTAGTTATGTTTAATATGCATCATGTAGCATGCCACATTTATGAGCATTTCTTTTGCGTCAGCTAATAATGTTGCTGTAGTTATTGTTGTTTGGGATTTTCGACGCTTTAATTTAATAAACCATAAAATTGACGCGACAAATGTATGAGACGTGCGCTGGGTGAGTGGCAAATGTCGATGTGTGTGTGTGCGAGTGTGTATGTAAAATTCTTTGTGTGGGTGTGTTTGGTTGCGTCCAAGCTGCTAACTGCTTGCTTTAAGCGTAAATGACCTTTTCCAATTTTTTTTTGTTTTTTTTTTGGGAAATTAGAGACGCGTAATTTCCGAGAAATCCGTTCAAATTCAGTTAACAATATTTTAATAGTTTTGATTGTCCAACTCGAATTGGTATCTATTGAACAAATATTTTTTGAAATATATTTTTTTAAACTAAATGTTTTCGAATTTTGTAATTTCAAAAAAAAAAACATAATATGTATAATAATTTTAAAAAATCTAAACAAATTTAAAAAAAGTTCAATTAAATAAAAAGTAATACAGAAATTCAGGAACTAAACTTAAAAAAAAAATAATAAATAAAATAATATAAGAAATAAAATTTAAGAAACGGGAGCTCAAATTTTTATTCTTTTTGAAAATATCAATTTTTTCTAATTATAAAAAAGTAAAATAATTATTTAATTATTTAATTCTTCAAAATAAGAAAATTATTACGAAATTGTAAATTTAAAACAAATACTGAGAATTAGAAAACAATGTTTTTTTAATTTTAAAAGAAAAAAAAGAATGTTTAGTTAAACTAAATTACGAAGTATTTGGAATGTCAATATTTTATTTGAAAATATTTTTGTTTTTCCAATTTCCAAAAAAATTAAATTTTTAAAATTATTGAAAACTAAACAAAAAAATATTATAATATTATAAAAAATTACAAAAAAAATAAGAACAACGGCGAAAATATTAGACTGAAAATAAAAGTTTTCAGAAATTGCAAAACTACTAAAACCAAAACGTATTAAATATTCCAAAAAAAACTGGAATTACCAAAAAAAATTTTTTTTATTGTGCCATTTACTAGATAATCATGAAATGTTTTTCAAATTTCCAAAATAAAAATGAAATATTATTGAAGTGAAAAATTTACCTGACAGGCCAAATTTGTTTTTTTCAAAAAAAAAGCCGAAAGTAAATTTAGCAAATTCAAAAAAAAATTACAAAAAAAAAATTTAGAAAATTGGAGATAATAATTAGACTGCATCAGCAAAGCAAATCACGAATTTTTATTTGAGAAAAATTTAAATGGCAGATATAAGAGTATTTACAAATAAACAAAAAAAAATTTCAAAATATTCGCGCTGAAATCGGGGCTTAAGTGCTTTTCAGCCAGCTCATCGCGTGTAGCTTAAAAGCGAGATTTGTTGTGAATGAATTTTTTATTAAATCATATTTTACAGCCTTGCTGTTTGTGTGTGTTGCTGTAGTTGTTGTTGTTGTTCTACACATTTTTTTTCTGCATATATTTGCAGCATTGGTGTTACCATTTTTGTAACAGGTCTGGTATTGTTGTCGTTGTTTTTGTATATATTGTGCTGTTTCAACTTCAATGCGCGTCGGCAATGATAAACACTAGTGAGTTTTTGTCTTTGATTTTTCGTATTTTCTTCGTGCGCACACACACACACACACACACACACACACACGCCTGGCTTCATTGTGCTCCGCGCTCACTGTGCGCTATTGCAAGTGTTGTTGTTAGTTATTAAATTATACAATTAAATATTCATAAAGCGTTTTGAGTTAACAAAAAGTGAGTTGAAACATTTTTTGATACATATGTACATAAATACTCATACTCATATATACATACATGACAGTACATATGTATTGGTGAAGAGTCATCACATATGTATGTGTGTTTGAAGCGCACAACCAGCCAGCCATTGAAGCTATTTTTGCTTGTGTACACACACACCGTTAACCATATAGCAACAAAAGCATATAAGTACGTATGTATGTATGTACGTATGCATGTGTGTTTGCATTACCATTGTCTGCTGTTGCCTGATGAGACATCATAAACTTGTCACTTTGCCTTTGTTGGCGTGTAAATATTGTGAAAATTATAAAAACCAAAAAGCAAGAATAAAAACACAAAAACAATAACAACATATGCACACACATATGTACGCATATAAAACAGGTGGCAAGGCTGGTCAGCCAACGGCAAGCGCTGTGGCGTGTTCACGACTGTTTGTTGTCGCGCGCTGCGTGGCTTTTTATGCGATTTTAAGAAATGCGAAATACTTGTAATATTATTAATTTAAGGTAAATGGGCGTGACTGTATGGTAATTTGCAATGGCTTTCAGTGTTGTATGGCGAAAAATGGCAATTTGGAACTACTATTTGGTGTTATTAAAATAGAATTAAATGTAGAAATATAGCGAAAAATGCAAAAAAATTATCTGAAAGTTAGCAAAAATGGCTATTTTTATACTTTTCGTGATTGAAAGCCTATTTACTGGAAATTTTACTTCACTTTTGTTTAAAAAATATGGAAATTTAGCAAGCGGTTGTATAGGCGCTATATGTTATAGGCAACCGATCTTCGTGATTTTTTGTGTCAGCATTCTGTATGTGACACGTGAAAGCTGCCTAAAATTTTGTGCTGTTAACTGCATAACTGTAGAAATTATAATGAAAAACCATAAATCTGAACAATCCATTATATAGGCGCTATATGTTATAGTCAACTGATCTTCACGACTTTCTGCATCAGCTTTCTATATATGGCAAGCAAAAACCAGCTGAAATTTCGTGTTCTTAGCTGTATAATTGTAGAAGTTATAATGAAAAACGTGATATCTGAGCAATCCGTTATAAGGCCGCTATAAGTTATAGTCAACCGATCTTCATCATTTTCATTGCACGTATTTAGTTCGCTTAAAAGAATAAATTCACAAAATTTTCAGTTCATAACTGCTAAATTCTGGCAGTTACAGCGCAAGGTCATATAACTGAACAATCAGTTGTACGATCCAATTTGCCATAATTAGTAAATTTATAAAATTTTGTATCTATAGCAGCTCAATTGTCGTAGTTATGGTTTGAATTCGCGCTTCTGCACAAAAATGTGTATGGGCACTATATGATATAGTCACTCTTCTCTCTTCAATCCCAACATATGTTTAAAATATTATAAAAATATGCGTCTAAAACCGATTTCAGCCAGTTTAGTTTTTCCAATATTATAATAATTGACATTCAAACATACAAAAATTGGTTGGTCAGAACGCCTTGTAACAACACATTTCTTTAGAAACCGTTATATTTGCGTTACGCATAAGTTTAATATAGGTACTAGATTTAAAATACTCAACAATTAAATAAGAAAAGAAGTATATTTGTGTTAGAAGATGCTTCATATGAAACCTCAGATCTTGTTATATCTATCTGGGCCTTTTTTTTAGGGGTAATTTAGGTGTCAAAGACTTCCTTTTTCAAATATTTTCCATAGATATTCGAAAACAAAAAGCAAAAAAAAATTCGAAATAAATGGGACTTCTTTAAAAATCTTTTCCAGAATTTTTTCTTAATAAACAAAAAAAACTTCCTAAAGAATTAAATAAAAAAATTTTAATGAAAGAAATTCTGCAGTTTTAAATAAAAATTAAATAATACAGCAGAAGACTAAAGCACTACTTTTTAAAATTTTCTTCATAAATTGAAAAAAAAATTCTGAAAAAAATTCCAAATAAAATTTAAATTAAAAAAGGGTCCAATAATAAATCTAAGATGCCTTTAAAGTGCAAACCATCGAAATAATCTAAACAATCCTGCCAGCAATTGTCCTTCCTTTATCCCACTTAGATCACTTCCTTTACTTTACCTATTAGCTGAAATTAATGAATCAACAGTAGCTTTAAAAGCTATTGACCACCAATGATACTGAAGCTATGAATATTCCGATTTCATGAGTGTGTGAATATGTGTGAAAATGCAAAAAATATTTCTCCTTAATTTTCTTGCCACAATTTCTCTTAATTAATATTTAAAAAAATGTTAGACAAATTCAAATAAAACAAATTCCGTAAGAAAACTTTTAAAATTCTGGTAGATTTCCTTCTTTATAATTAATTAAGTAAAAAAAAATTAATTAAAAGAATTTCTAAAATTGTATACGAATATTGAAAAAAGGCAACAAGAAAAAAACGCGACTTATTTTTTTGATTTGTTTTTCGAATTTTTTTCTAATAAATATTAAAAACAATATTCTAAATAAAATTTAAGTTGAAAAATATTCCAAAAACAAATTGAAGGTGCCTTTAAAGTGCGTTTTTTGTGAAAACGAGTTAAAAAATGTGAATAATATTTTTTTCGGCACAATTTTTCTTAATTAATATTTAAAAAAATTCAAAAAAAAATTAAAAAACAAAAATGTGTATAAAATTCTTATAAATTTCTTTTTTCATAAAAAAAACAAATGTGAATAAGAACTTATAAAAAGTGCAAAAACTCTCAGCGTAGCAACAGTCAACTTATCTTAAACACTTTTCACAGTCGTATGGAGCACAACAAATTGCCACATGCACAAACGCTGTTATTTTATTATTCATTTCTCTTTCATTTGCAACTTCCTTGAACTTCGTTGAATGTGCGCTGGTCAATAGAAATGGAAATTAGAATAATAAAATTGCAACAAGGCATAAATTAAGAAGTTTACTGTAATTTCTGCTTGCTAACAACTAAGCAATTTCAAATAGCATAGCGCCGTCATTACATTGAAGCACTCATGTTGCACGCACATTTTCAATATGCCAATATTAGATTTAAGTGGGCGTGTATGTATGCACTTGGATGTGCGCCAAATATTTTTGAATTTCCCAAACGCATATAACACCCATGTGTTATGCAGCAACAGCAACAAGAACAACAACAACAACAACATTAATAATAATAACATGCCACACATAAAAATTACCATATAAATTACTTTTCAATAAACACCCACCTAATGGCGGGCGTCAACGGCTAGTAGTTATCTAGTGTATCTGTATGTGTATGTATGTGTGGGTGTGTGGGCAAGTGGTAAGTGCGCACAAGTGCTATTTAAAAGTTTGCGCTTAGCAGCACTAAACTACAACTTGTGCGTCTGTTTATTTATACTCGTACCTGCCACATATGGATGCACGCGTGTGTGTGTGTGTATGTGTGTGCGCGCGCGCTTACACAATAACGTGTGAAAATTTGCACGTTCGAATGCATGATAACGCGTTCGCACCCATTCGTAAGTTGCAATGCAAAAGCAGCGCCTCAGTATGCAATTGCAAATTTAAAGGCCGCCGCGTTGTTGTTGCTACATTGCATGCGCACACAACACCGACAGGCACACGTACACATACATTTGTACATGTACAAGCAAACGAATCATCATCGACACACGTAACATCAGTCAAATCATTGGCATAGCCAAAGTTTATGCAAATTTGTAGTTGCAACAACGTGCTTCAGGGCAATTGAGAAGGTGCGCATTACCAACAAACGCATTTGCCGCACACATACGCACGCACAAGTGTATATATGTGCGCTTGCAGCTTATAAGCCGGCATACACATCGATATTTGACACGGTCATTTGCATGCAAAGTGCGGCTGTGTTGCATGTATGTGCCGCTGTGACCGAAAAACCAAATGCTGCCATTAAACGCAGTCGCCGCAAAAAAGTACGCGCATACGTAAATAAATTGAAATCAATTTTCAGCATTGAGTAATGCAAAAAACACCTGAAATGACGGTGCGCGCTCGCTTTGATCTCGTTATGGTTACGAAGATACCCCACTGTGTGGCCTCTAGTTAGTGCCGCCATCAACATGGGCAACATATTTGTCGTCGGGGTGTGCTATTTGTGCCAGTAGCAATTCTTCAAAGCACTTTTGTGGCTAGAAAAATTATAGTTTTGACAATTTTCGGCTTGTGGCAGCTGATTTCGGGATCGCGGGGGTGTTACTGAGGCAACTGGGCACTAGAAAGTGCAAAAAAAAGTAATTTTTCAAAGATTTACAGTGAAATCTAATACTTTGAAAGATTCTGGTCGAGAGGTTTTTCTTGGAATTTTTTTTTTAAAAGGTTGTACTCTAGAATAGTAGGGGGGTGCTGAGTAGTATTAAGAAATAAAACAGTATTTAAATAGCTGCAGGGTTGTGTGTTGTGTTGGATATAAACAGTATATATAGATAGTATATGAGTAGTTTGAGTATTGTGCCAGAGGAGTTCGGGATCTTGAAGGTGATGCTTAATGAAATATGTATGAAAACAAAAAATTTTATTTATAAACCAAAGCACACTAAAAGTCCAATGTTTTCAAATTCTTTTAATTAAATCTAATAATTATTAAGCTTTTCATATTCATTCATAAAGCTTGTGCCAGAAGAACTCAGGGGTGTACAGAGTAAGAAAAGGTTTTGAAAAGCCTGCTGACTTTTTGTTGGTTAGGGTGCTCTTGTTAGGGTACTACTTGCTGTTTAGGGTGCTCAGAACTGATATTTTGGCAACTGTAAGGATATAAAATTAAAGGTGTGTCTATTAAAATGGAAAGTGTTATAATAAAAAGTCGAAATATAATCAAAGGGTGACTAGAAATAAAAATTCCTCTAGATTTAGTGTTCATTAATAGTTTTTTTTGTCGAATTGTTTCATTTTTCTGCAAATAAACTCCATAATGTGCGCTATCAAGCAACAATAAAGATCATTTTTAATATCCTACTACTTGAACGATCCCAACGAAAAGCTTCGATTTCTACAAAACGTATCTAAAGTTTGAAGTATCAAGACAAGATTCTAGAAAGTAGTTACTCAAACTTAAGAAATCTGCAAAAATTCTTACCAACAAACAACACTCGGGCTCAACAACACCAACAAGTCATTCGCCGACCACCAACTAAGTCGTTTAGCTGCTTAGGCTATATGCAGCACCGAAAGCAAAGAAAATACAACGGACCAGTGCATAAAAAGAATGGATAACAGCGTGTAGCCGCACTTAGGAAAGCGTATAAAACAACAAGTGAGAAAAGAATTGTAGTAAAATAAGAACAACGGTAGCACTAATCCCATTGAAGTTAACAATTGGCAAACGCCGCCAAAAACGAGACAGGCAACAATACATCAAGGCGACAGGGAAGCCAACATACAGACATATTAAATGTGGTACAACTTATTTAAGAAACGGTGGAGCCGTAGCGTAAAGTGGTCGGTCACTGGGGAGTATTGGGTTCCATTATATTGAGTGGCACGAATTTTCTGAAAGTTTTGGAGAAAGCATATTTTTTAAATGCTTAAATATTTTGCTAATTTTTATTGGAAAAATTTTCGTGTCTCTAAGAATTCTTATTTCTACTTTAATGTTGTCTTACGAAGGCGCATAACCTCAAACCCAGCTTTTCTTTTTTTGCTAAGGTATCATGTCACGAAGTGTTGATGCACTTAACACCATCATTTCGATGGCGTTGTAGCACCTGCTGGATTTCTTCATGAGTACGCTGTAGAAATTTAGAAGTTCTATAGAGAATTTGAAAAATTTTAACCTAGAAAATATTTCAAAACTTTTTTGCTGTAAAACAATTTTTACTTCGTAGATGCGAAAAAAAATCTCCTATATATCAATATTAAAAAATGTTTACCAAAAAAATAAATGGAAAAATTGAAAAAAAAAAACTAATCTTCTTTAATATTTTGTTGAAGAAAAGTTTAAAAAAATTCTAATATTTTTTTTTTTTTTTATTTTAAATTTGTTTTATTATTTTCTTTTTTTGACAAAAAAAAAAATTTTTCCCATTTTGTCATTTTTACTTTTAAATGAAAAAATTTTTTTTTAATTTTTCTTCAGAATACAAAAATTTTAGAATTTTTTTAAACCTTTCTTCAACAAAAAATTAAAGAAGAATGAAAGAGAAATTTTCTGAACAAAAAATTACAAAACAAATTTAAATATGAAAAAAAGTAAAAACTTTTCGGAAATATTTTTTTTATAATTTCGGAATTTTTAAATACGACAAATTCAATACAGCAAGTTTTTTTCTAAAATTTTAGGACTTTTTCCAGCAAAATAAAAAAAAAAAACATTCCTATAATTTTTCACAGTGTATTTCTACTCGCTCTCGTTTCACATGTGTAAAAACGCAAAAAAAAATCGCAAGGCTCTTTTATTCTAGTACTCAGCAATGTGTAATTCATTCACACCTTTTCTTTGCGTACAATTTACTTGCAACACATACTACAATGGACTTACTAAATGACTGACTGCTGGCTGACTAACTGACTGACACTTGCTACTAACAAGCCATGCTAACAATAACAACAACAATTAGCTTGTCATAACATGAAGAAGAAATGTTGCAGAAAATGCAAAAAAAAAAAAAAACAAACAAACTGAAATAAAAAACGACAACAACAAAGCACAACAATGCGAATTACATTGTCTGACAGTTCAGGAGATAGTTAAGGAGAGCAGGCGAGAGCGGCGGCGAAAATGCGATGTAAAAATATACATATGTGCGTGTAACTTTTAGGGCACTTTGCTTATATGTGTAAAGTTGGCGGCGATTATGGGATTCCATACAATACAAATGTGCATTTTTTTTAACATTGTTTGAAGTGGCTTAGAGCCGTTTGGGGTGTGGTTAACGGTAGGTTTATGAGTTAAAATGTTAACTTGAGAGTGCGGAGGAGAACATAAAGGGTTAAGTAGTTTGATAGATATAGCATTTAAATAATAAATGTTAGGGCCAGAAAAGATATCAATTTTAACTAAAAAAGCAAGTCAAGTTGAGAAAACGTTCGAGATTGTGTTGAGTATGGCTTGAGATTGGCTTGAGATTGGCTTGAGAAACATCTAAATGCAGCTGGACGAGATTGTAAGCGAGTTGATATTGAACTAAACAGTTTTCAAACCAGCTTTAAAAGCTTTCGTTGAGGTGAAGTTAAGAAGAACTTGATTTAGAGTTGAAATTACTTTGAGTAAGCGTTGGGAACAGTTTAAATTTAAAGGGTGCTATTATAATTAAGAAGACCTAAGGCAGGCTTGATATTCGTTTGATAAACACTTGATAATGTATTGAGAAACATTCGAATAAAGTTGAAAAGGGTTACAAATGAGTCGATATTGAAATTAATTATTTTAAGACAATTGTGAGAAAAACTAAAGGTTGAAGAGTTGATTCAAACATTGGGTATAGGTTGAGAAATATTTCAGGACTGCTCTAAGAGCCTTTGATAGAGCTGAAACTAAAATAACTGAAAAACGATATTTTTAGACTGGTTTAAGTTGAAAAATGCTTGGTATAGAGTTGAGATATTTTTGAGATCGCGTTGAAGAGTAATAAAATATATAGTGAAATCAATGAAAGAAAGAAATTACCAAGGTAAAAGTTCTGGTAAGGTAAAACTGTTATAAAAGTGAGTTAAGAGGTGAATGAAAGTGATGACCGAAAATTTAAGGAAGCTGTAATGAAGGAAAAAGCAAGAAGAAAGGGTTGACAAGTAAATTTGGGCGAATCTGGATTATATAGGCTTGAGAAAGTGCTGAGAAAATTTTGAGTTGAGAATGTGTTGAGAAAACCGAAGAATGTATTTAACTATTCAGAGTTGAGAAAAGTTTTAAAGGGTGTTGAGAAAGCATTGGGAATGTGTTGAGAAAATAGAAATGAGTCTCTGTTGATATTGGAAAATGGTAAGTTAGAAAATAATCCACAATAAATTTAGTCACCAAATCGGTAAAATAGTATGCACGAAAGGGTTAAGCATAAATACACCCTTAGTTACACTAATACACGCCTACTTTATACAAATTCATGTGAACTCAACTATTTAGAGTGTTCTTACCTTGAGCTTGAAACTCATAACATGCGCTTCGTTAGCGAAAATTCAAAGGCCAATATGCATAAGTATAGCGCATATACATATGTATATGTATCCATAACAGCTAGTATGAATATGTTTGTGACAATGCAAAACACATTTATTTATATTTACATAAATTTGCAACTGCAGTGGCCTGCCACCACATATGTGGCTTAATGAAGCCGTTCGAGTGTTTTTCCTGCTTGTACTCAAGCACCATGGCACACATAGCATTGCATATTTCTGTTGGCATGAGTGCGCATATTTCGGTGGTTTGTTGCTTTGTTGGCCTTGTTGTTATTGTTGTTATTATTTCATTCATTCATTGTATAAAGTGCGCTGCTTTATCGACTGCATTTACTTTTGGTTGCAAGAAGAAGTGAAGAGAAATATTCTTGGAGGTGAGGAAAAAGTTGACAGAAAAATTTTTGTTCTTAAAAAAAATTAATTGAAATACTAAAAAAATTAAATGTAAATAAAAAAAATAAAACAAAAAAAAAATTTTGCAAAATTTTGAAAATTAAAAGGAAATCTAAAAATTAAAAAATTAATTAATTAAAAAAGTTGCTGAAGCTAAAAATTAATTAAAAATTTAAATTATTCAAAATTAGAAACCTTTTTAATAATTTTTATTGAAATTTTTAATTTTTTTTTTTAAATTTTTTTTATCTCTTTTGTCATTATTATAATTTCAAAAGTTACTCTTTTAACCACACAATACATTTTACACATTTACGTGTACAAATTTAGCTAACTAGCAGCAGTTGCCTAACTTTACAGATCATTCGCCTTGGTTACAACTAAAAATTTTTAAAATTTTACTTACAAATTTTATAGCTAAAATATACAGTAATACACCTGCAAAAATTCAGTATTGTACAACTTAATTAAGCAAAGTTATGCGCATTTGAAAGCAAACGGCCCCTTGGGATAGACTACATATTTTACAAACCGTTCGTGTTTCAATGCCATTATCGATTTTCCATATAAATAAATATTTTGTAACAGACAATAGTAAATAAGCATCAATAAAAAATTCACACAACAACAACAACAGCCACCGTTCATGAAATATTTTTCTGCGAAAAAACTTGCAATCGCAAACCAATTTAATTGCTACAGCCTGATATTATTCACTCAACACTTTGTGGCACTAGTTTTTATATTTCTAATTAATTAGTTGTTGCTTATGCAGCGCAAAGCTGCTGTTTTAATAATTGTTTTTGTAATATTTCTACTTTTGGCTGCAACGCGTTGAAAAGCTGTTTTCAGTTGTTTTCGTTGTTGTTGTTGCTGTTGTTGTTGCTGTTGTTGTTGCTGTTGTTGTTGCTGTTGTTGCTGCTGTTGTTGTTGCTGTTGCTGTTGTCAACGCGTCAGCGCCCCGTTAATAGCCTGCTGTCATCTCGTATGTTACAACTCGATTACACAGCGTTTGCCGGCGGGCATAGACGCGCGTGCGGCCGCCACTTCGCCTGTTTCTCGTGCAGCTTTTGCTGCCACAGAATGTATTATTAATAAATTTATGTGTCCATACAAGTACTTACAACTCTAACTGGTGCGGTTACAAGCAGTTGCAAAGCAACAACAACAACAACAACAACAACAAATATTGTATGGCAACAACCCAAAACAGCGCTGTTGCACATCCGCTAACAGCAACAACCAAATCCATTTAGTTTAAAAAATAAAAAAAAATTAAGCAAAGCCTGCTTAGCGTACCAATTAGCCAACGGCAACATCAGCAACGACAACAACAATAACAACATTAACAAAAGCAAGCTGAATTGAAAAAATAGTAAAACCATTCTTTACCACTCGCTGTTGTGTTCACTGCTGCCGCCGTAACTCACTATTGCTGACAACAACAATACAAACAAGAATAATTACAGCAAATGTTCGCTTGCAAACAATTAATTTTGTACTGCGTTGATTGCCATTTTAATCATTAACACCGTCAACGCGTTCATTTTTCATGCATGGCTAGTACTAGCTCAACAACAACAATAACATGACACGAGAGGAACAACAACAACAACAGAAACAAAAAAAGATAAACAGCAACTATGTTGCAGTGGTAGAATGCATAAGTGGCTGATTGTAAATCAACACTGCAGCGCCCCAAGTGTAGCTAAGCGTGAAAGCTTCGTGGCGCCAAAGCGGCAGAAGGGAGCGCGTAGGGTGTAGGAAAGAGCGGAAGAGCGTTTGTCGAGTGAAGGCAAGCAACTATCAATTATGAGTAATGGTTTGCTGATACTTGGAAGACTTTCCTGTGGTAAGGAAATGCATAATAAACATAATGATCCAGTGTTTAGCATGTGAGCATTGAAGTGAAAGTAAAAAAAGAGTGAGCTTAAAGCTCCGACAATAAATTTATTTGGTTTATTTTTTTATTTTTTTTTAGTGATAACCACAGTATAAAGATTGAATAGGAACAAAAAATTCAGAAAAATTCCAAAAAAAAATAATGCGGAGCTTAAAGTTCTAAAGACAAATTTGAATTTTTTATTAATTAAATTTTTATTAATAATTATTTAATTATTAATTTAATTTGTATTAATTAAGTAGTGACAAGCGTAAAGCAAAGTTCAAATAGGAACTCATTTCTGAAAAATTAGAAAAAGCTATATGAGCTTTAAAGCTCTTCAAAATTGCAAAGTTCATATTCAAGTTCCTGGACAGGAAATTTTGTATAAATTATAACTAAAATTGTTTAATCACGTTTTTGTCGAAAAATATTTTCTAAAGCTGTAAAGCTTTTTTAATATTTTTGCAATTGATGAAATATTTTGTTTATAAAAGGTTTTAGCAGCACAAACGCTTGGATACATTATTTCCCTGTGCTCGTTTTTGAAATTATTTGTATAGGAAACAAATTTAGAAGCTTTCAACGTCTTAACAAACTTTTTGTAAATGCTTCCAATTCTTAATTTGGTTCTTAATTTGATCATTGAATTGCTCTTGTTTGCTTTTAAGTACCACAAGCTGAATTTGTTTCGATTCAAAGCATGTAAATAAGTTCTAAAAGCTTAAAAGCTCTGCAAAACTATTATTTCGATAACTTTCGAACTCTACATTGGGGCTTGACATATGTAAATTCAGCTTTTTTGATTTTGAATGAATAAAACTGCAGAGAGCTTTCAATATCTTCAAAAAATCTTTTTGAAGCTTTTGAAATTTCGTGATTGCTTTTATAAAGATTTAAAGACCAAGAAAATTTTAAATAAACATTATCAAATTAAGCTTTCTAAGCTATTGTTGAACACATTTGAGTGCTAAAAAAGCTTCAAAAAGCACTAAAGCTTGAAAGGGCGCTTTTAGCATATCTCAAAAGCAGCGGAAATATGAAAAATTTTTATTTTTAACACATACCATCACGGGTATTTAGCGCTAAGTAGTCATAAAATGCTGCCAAGCATTGCACAGCTTTCATTTTAAGACTTCTCGCGCTGCTGATTGCAACAATCAAATATGA
The DNA here is from genome assembly GCA_021498325.1 of Bactrocera minax. NCBI lineage: Eukaryota > Metazoa > Arthropoda > Insecta > Diptera > Tephritidae > Bactrocera > Bactrocera minax. Next base: position 448,109 of record JAKEEE010000079.1, on the reverse strand, counting down.
TTATGAGCTTAAGCTTGAACTTCAGCAGTCGTTTCCTCTAGCCACCCACTGTGCCTTAACAAGCTTATTGAAATAAAAACAAATAAATTTAAATTAAATGAAATCGCAGCAAACTTGCCACAAATCGTTTGCCACAGAACGCGCATGCGGGCCACTCACTCTCTCATTCAACGCGTTGCATGTGTTGCATTAATAAAAACGACACAATCACTGCCACCACTCATAGGCACAGGCATAAATATACAATTTACTTTATTGTTATCATCGTTGTTGTTGTTGTTGCTTCTTCGTTAAATCAGCACAATGCAACTGGAACTGCGCATGCGCGTCGCATTTAGTGCTGCCGCTACCGAGTTTGCCGCATACACACGAGTGGTGGAGTGGGCTTACCGGTCGGACAGTGGTGGCTTGGTTGCAAACCAGTTGCGGTGCAAGGAGGGTTGCGAAACTAATAAATTTTAGTTTTTAAAAAAACATTTTTTTCCATCAAAAGCTTGAAATCGAACTATATTGTTGCACATAATTTTCAATTTCACGTTCTACTTGCAACAGCGCCCCTCCTGCAGCGCGCACTGCCTTGCCACAACGCTTTCGCTCTTCATGCCTCGCATTTGCTGCCGCTTTAAAGTGTTTTTTGTTGTCATTCAGTTTTTTCCGTTAGGGATTTCACTTTAGCACGTCATTGTTGCTTTTGTTGTTGGCGTGTCTTTGATATCGTTTGGCGGCAATGCGACAATTGTCGCAAATTTATCATTTAAACGCGTTGCACATAACAGATTGCCACCACAATGGTGAGTTGGTATGCATTTCACGGCTTGTTGTTGTTGTACGCGGTTACTATTGCTAAAGCAATGTTGTTGCCGCAAGTGGCGTGGCGTATTTCATGGTACATTTCATAGAATGAAAATAAAATTAATAAAAGAAACCTTTGAAAGCTCACATAAAAACCTTTTCCCACAAATCTCAAATTTTCTTAATTCACTTAATTTCCTCCTTTAACATATACATGCCACACCACTGTGCTGTTCTTTTGAGTGTTCAAAAATTTCGTCGCTTTCCCATCATACTTCAAAGCAGAAAAGTGGTGTTCCTCTCCCTTGTATTGTACATGCAACATTATGCCCGTATATTGTTTCGCCAAATGCGCATTCCAAAATAATAAAAACAAAATCAGTAACGGTTTAATTAAGCTTAATTAAGTGGCAATTGAGACGCGTTAATAAAAGCCGAGAATTGCAACTCGTAACAGAATTTGAAGAAAACTGATTTGCAAAGAAACATACGAAGTTTGGCGATGTTGGTCACAAGTTAACTTATTTAAGGCAATTTATAAACTTTTTACTGCTAACCCAAAGAGTAAAAAAGTGAAGCCTTTGATTTAGGCAAGTTTTCGAAAGCTTTTGAAAGCTCATTAGCTGGAAAAGCTCGAACAAACGCTTGACAAAAACGTCTGATTTAAAAACTATTACAAAATTAAAGCAATATCAAAAGTAAATATTTTCAGTTAGTAGAGCTTTTGAAAGCTTGATGACTTAAAAATTGCAAGTGCTTGGCTGAAGTTCGATTTTCAGACGAGATCTGTATTGTATGCACAATTTGCATACAATGCGACTAAAGCTTTCATTGAATTATGAGATCAGCTTATGAAAGCTTTTAAGCATGTGAGCTGTGACAGTTAAAGTTTTCGTTAAAGTACAACTTTTAAACTTTGCAATGTTGTACTATTAAATCAGAAATATTTAACAATTATACACTTGTATTTCGGCATAGTTCAAAAGTTTCAAATAGAAACTATTTGGCTGAGCTTTTTTAACATTAGATTTTATAAAATTAATTCAAGTATTTCTTGTTTGAAAATATGCTTTGCAGCAATGCGTAAGAGAATAATATTTATATAGTCATGTGTGAAACTAAAGCGAAAGCTTATCCTTGAGCTTTATTTGTTATACCATGAGTTTATGATAATTTATTGGATTTACGATTTAAAAATCTGTAAAATCTTAGAACTGCTAGAAAAGTTAAAAAGGAAAGGAATTTGATGCTTTCTGGAAAAAAGCTTTATCTGCAAGCCAGCGAGCCTTTAAGCTTCGCACTTCGCTCAATCCTTAATATAACAAAATATATATTTTTATACTTCAATTTAATGTACTCATGCAACTTAAAGAATACACAAGTGTCTTCGAGAGCTTTAAAGCTCCTGTTAGCCAATTTCTTTACAGTGTAGTCACAAATATTAAATTACATTGATAAAACAAATAATATGCGTACACGCAACAGCGCCGGCTTAGAGGTCAGCAATAAACAATGGAAATGACCGGTTCAATGCAACAATAGCAGCTGTGGCAATCAGGAGCCAAGACGAAGAAGAAGCAGCAGCAGCACTAAATAAATGCAATACAACATTTGCTGACTGTCACTACAATTTGTTGCACGTAACGTCAATTTATCTCCACAAAACAAATAACAAGAACGTTTATAGCGTTAATTGCTTGCGCATCTTTACTTGGCCCATTTCATGAGTTCAGCCAACAGGCAGCAGACGAACGGACAGACGGACAGACGGACCGGCGAACAGAATTGTGTGTGCGAAACGTGTGTACTGCCTTTATATGGTTATATGGCTTGTTGCAAGCCCCCACCGTGAATGAATTGCTACAACCTGTGCAGACTGGCGCCCGAAAAGCACGCTACCCGTCACCAGCAGGGTCTGAAGATCCTCAACAAGCGCTCGGAAATTTAATTTTTTTTTCCCGGCTCTCAACGCTCGCTTATCCACATTATTACTGTTTTTAGTTGCAGATATATGCGTTTATTATCGGTTTATCTGCAGTTTCGTGCAACACCCGCTCCGCGGACACAATATTTCAGCTGTCCATCTGCGCACACGACGACCCGTTCCAGCCTCCGCTGAACGCTCGCTCAATGCGCACGTCCCAGTTTGACTGTCTGTTTGTTCAGTGTCAACTCCGCCCACTTTTCAACTGCTATTGCTGTTGTTGCTGTGACCGTCGTGTAGCTACGTGTTCGCTCGTATGGTAACTAAATTACTTTTGAGTGGAAGATTATTATGATCCCTTCAGGGCGACACCCCGCTTATTACGCCACGATCTGGCACACATACAAAAGGTGTATATATTTGCTGTTGGTTTTTTGTTTGTTATTGTACTTTTTATTTCTTCTCTTTCAATGTTCTTCGCTGCCGTTTTTGGGTTTCCTCTGCAACTCTGCGATCTCGCACATCGTTAATCATTGCGCGCTAACTGTCCGTCCGTCCGTCCGCCACGGCCATACACATACACGAAGGCACTCAATCATCCATCCGAAAATCCATTTACTGCTACTCATTTATGCTTGCTGTCTCTGGTAGATCACTTGGTTAGCCGTCGGGTTGCTAATCAGGAAATGCGCTCGAAGGTGACCCCCAACCAAACAACCAATTAACAAAGTAGTAAACTCTCTTGGCGAGTGGGAGAACAATAACAATGCTCACGAAACCCTTAATCATCATCATTAACATGTACTTAACCACCGAATTTTCAAAATATTTACAAAACCCTAAACAAATCGCGGTGCACTGAATACTCAGCAACATCAAGAGCTCCAGCGCTCCAAAGATCCATGCGCGCCCACCACCGCATTCGTTTACCTTTCAGCGCTGCTCCCTCACATTAAGCAAGTCATCTCTCATGCAACTACAACTCACAACCTCGTCTGTCCTTTTGTCGTCTTCTTCTGCTTCGCTCGTCTTTTCGTTGTTGTCCTCTGCTCCTTCGCTGGCTGCCACAAATCAGCACATTATTAGACGGCCAATCAACGTAAGTAGTCTTCTTCGTATTGGGCAAATATTCATTTTAATTCAATTCAAACGATCTTGCTCCGCGTACCTGTCATTTAGCTAATCCGACTAATTTCTGCTTTGTGCGCACATCTTTAGCTTAGCTCAGCCTAGTCGCGCCGTTGTTTGTCATGAGCGGCGACAATTTGTTCCATTTTGCATGTAGCCGAGCTCGGTTGCTTTGCATACTAATTTTTTTTATCACTACTCTGCTGCTTGCTTTGTTGCTTTGTCTGACCAGTGATTCCCTTTGGAAGTCATTCTTCTGCTTAATCGTTGAGTTTTATTGTCGTGCGTCTTCGACTTTGAGCGCCTTGACGAACCAACCTCTCATTGGTTTCGTTTCACTGACCGCCATCTCACTTATTATCTAATTGAACTTTAACCGATCAGAATTGCCCCCAGCTCGACACTTCTTTGGAAATAACTAAGCAGCAAACTCGACATTTTCTCAGTGAAAGTTGCGATTTTATTAGATTTCGTAGCTTTTGTGAATTCCAACTATGAAACTATTAAAGTTCCACTCGAATTCAGAGGAACTTTTGTTCGCTGAGCTCACTTAAAACCGATAAAATAGATGGTTTAGATAGCATCGCATAGATTTAGATAGGAATAGAAAAAGAATAACCGAGCTTTTAATTTCGATAGGGAACTTTTGTCAAGACTCATGTGCTCTTGGAGAGCTCAATAGGTATCTCCGGAGAAAGAGAGAGCTTCAGAGACCGTCATTATTTAGCTCCTGTAGTATTTAACGGTTCGTGGATGCTTCAATTACAAACTAGAACCTAGAACTAGAACTAGAACTGATTACAAACAAGAACCAGTCTGAACTCGTACAAAGGTTCAGAAATTTTTGAGCTGCTTCAAAGCTAATTTCAACATCTACATATGAATCCGTAGTTCCTGAGTTTATAAATGAGGTTTTACCCAACTGACGGATGTAGATCCTATTTTCAATAGTTCTGTCCAGATGGGTTTCTAACGGTCTTAGTGATTTATGATATGTGGGCATTTCGTTACAAATTCCATTCCAGTCTGGCTCGTTCAAAACTCCCGATATCAATCAGCTGCTTTTGAAACTTATATCATATCTTCATATCAATCCCGAGCTCCGGAATTTTATAAATCGCTCAAGGATTTACCCACTGGACGGATGTTGAATATATTTCCGACAGTTCAGTCCAGTACAGTTCTAGTCGAGAGATCTTTGATACGGAGCTTCCTCTGTGAGCTTTTAAGGTTTGTGAACGTTTCATTAGAAATCCAGGACAGCAGAGCTCGTTTATGACTCCGGAGATCAATCAGCTGTTGTCAAAGCTTATACGATCTTTATGTATCAATACCGAGTTTCGGAAGTCTATAAATCACTCAAAAATTTACCTAGCAGACCGATATCAAACTCATTTCCAATATTTACTTCCATTAAGACGAACATTTATGCCTAAACTGGAGTTCCCACGAACGTCTAAGCAGCTTTCATTGAAAATACAAACCGGTGACTTTCTGAGGGCTCCGACTCCTTCTCACAGTGTGCGCATTAAAGTTTGAGACACGTCGTCCTGCGCCCTTCCTTTGTCTCCGACAACATTTCTCTCATCCTCGGCCTACCCTTCTGGCGTCTGCAACAGCCATTCTTGCTGTAGATCTTGTCTGCATGCCGGTTGTTTGTTTTCCTGATCGTTGAGCATATTACGAAGAAAAAATAATGGATTATTTCACGATCGAGCGCCAGCATGGACAGCGCACGGAGGACAAATCGTACGGAAACAAGAAGGAAAGATAAAAAAGGAGAGACAAAAAATAGAAGAGCGTTGTCTTCGTAGGGGTCAGCAAGCGAACGAGAGCTCAGACAACACAACATACGAACTTGCTGCTGCAGGCGACCAAACCAAGATCGTCTGCATTGTAGCGTTTATGTGCGTGCCACTCGTTTGTAATATTTAAAGAGTTTGAGTTCGGTCGCCGTCTATCTCGGCGCTGGTTAGCGCGAGACGTTCAAATAGCCGCAAGCGCTCGACACAATTGTTTTGTGGCTGGCAGGCAGAGACCAGGCCCGGCTATGCCGGTTGATCATATGTTTCCTCGCTTGTTTGCTTGTCTTAAATTATTTTATGTGTATTAATTTTGGCCGGTGTTAGGTGCAGAAAATCAACAATGAACACTTTAAATGCAATGTGTTGATAAGGACGACCACGTCCACTGGGCGTTTGCCTCGTTGTTTCTTTCGTTTCGTTGTTGTTGCTGTACACCGTTTACTTTTCTCCACTTCATTTGCTGATCGTGGCTTGGTGTTTGGTGATAGTCTGGTTGCAATGAGAGTACGATCGCGTCGCCTTTCGATGTGATGAGTGATGAGCAAGATGTTGGCTGTTGATGAAGATGATTGCTACACGCTTAGGTTGCTGCGGTGTGAGGCGGACGGTGAATCGGAAATGAAGTATGCGTTGCAGCCTACAAAGCTGTTATGGCTGGGAATTGATGACAGTCTGAATGAATTTGGAAAGGTGTAATGAGGTGCGCGTTGAGCGAAAGTGTGTGGGTTGATGGTGGACGACTAGGTGGAACATATTCCCTTTAAAGAAATTAGCGCCTTCAAAAGCTTTCATAGTAGTGAAGTGTGTAAACCCGATCTTGCAGTCAATTTGAATCCAGAATGAGTTCATAAAATCTAAACCAAGATTTTTTTAAGAAAGCTTCCTTTCCGAAAAGCTCAAAAGCTTATATATATGAAAACTTTAACGCTTTTAACCATATAAAAATATATTTTAAAAGAAGCTTGTGCCAAATTAATAGATTTCTACCACAACTTTTGTGTATTTTCAGAAAAATTTCCTAAAGCTTTCGACCTAAAAAGCTTTTTTAGAACTCGAAGGAGTGGAAAATATACAAATAAACTGAAGTAGTGTAATTTTTTCAGAAAATTTTATGAGAAGCATGCAACAAGTAAATAGAAGTCTACCGTAGTTTTCATAAAGCTTGTAGAGCTTTCGACTTTAAGAGCTCCTTGAGAAGAGTTGAAAATTAACAAATATGCCGAAAAAAAAATATAATACTGAAGTCTTAGTCTGATAGTCTATCTTTTCGGGAAAGCTCCTGCAGAGTTTTTAGTGTGAAAATCATTCTTAGAGAGCTTTCATATAAATTTTGATAGTCAAGCTGCAGTTTCGTGAAAAGTAAACTTGTAATTATTTGTCTCAGTTAGGAAGTAAGTAATGAAATTAGTTGCCACAATACAAAATTCATTCTTTTACAACAGTTTTCAAGAGCTTTTTTTGCTAAAAGCTTTATTTAACATTGCGCTTTCGGGGTTTACTAGTATTCAGTGAGCTCGCTATGCCACAATATTACTCAAAAAGATATGGAGCTGCTGAAAAATGTCGCATGCGCATTAATGCACTTTTGCAACACTTGCCACATGTGGTGGCGACATAACAATTTGCTAATTTGTCAGCTACTGTGTGCTTAGTTGACACTATTCTTGTGTATCAGCCTAATAAGCGGCTGCTGTGTTTAATTTTTATTATTTTTTGCCAATGTTGCATGCAACACACTGTATGGGTACGAGGTAATAAAAGGTTTACACTGCTTATGGTGCTACTGAATTTTCATTTTTATGATTTGCGCTTTGTTTGCTGTAACTTTTTATCACTTTTGCTTTGTATTGTTGTTACTGTTATTGTTGCCACGGTGTATTTAATTTTTATAGTGCAGCTATGCTTGCAACAATGATGTGCTACTGTGTTTGTTGCAATTAATATGCTCATCAACACTTGACTAACACCAACCGTTTGAACAAGTGCTACTTACCACTCGCTATTTACTAGCTGCCACACTTGCCACACTATATTATATGTGTCGTAGTCGCTCGGCGCTCGATGCTGTTTTATGCAGCAGACGGCACATAAATTCACGCGTTAGCCATTTGTTGCAATAGCCATGGAACGACACAACACTATTACTACAACGACTTGCCACAATTTGTTGTTAACCACACGCATGCGTGTTGTGCAGCGTAGCGCTACCGGTTTGTCAGCTTGTGCGTTTGACAACTGACTACCTTGAGCGCAACTGTTGTCGCTTGCACGCAAGCGCATAACAAAAAGCAAAAAAAAAAAAACTGTAAAGGAAAAATACATGCAACAAAAATAATAACAATAATAATAGCAAAGTGCAACAACTACATAAATAAGCCACTTTGCTACTTGCCACTCGCTGCTAGCTTTAGTAAACTGTGCTCGTTTGGGGTGCGTGTTGCTGTGCAGCAGCTGTGCTGCAACTTGCCACTTTTGCCACATTATTGCGCCTTGCCACAAGATTATTAATAACAGTTATAATGCTACTATGCATAAATATTGATGCTACCACTATTTGCGCCAAATGGTGCATGTTGCATATACTAGTTGTTACCTAAATGATAGTTACCAGCACCATTTATGCCACATATGTATTTGCAGCAAGTAGAAAAACTAAAAAAAAAAAAAATACCAGCGTAAACACCTAACGCAACTATCAATTTGGCGACGCGTCCGTGTGCTGCATTTGTCACAACAGTAAGTTGATAGCTATATATGTATATGTACATATGATTTGCTGGTGGGCCGCAACATCCGCTGCTGCTGCCACTGTGGTGTTGCAACTATTTTGCTTGCCACTAGTCAACTGTATGCTGCGCGTGCAAATAATTTCCGCGAACTTGTTGTCTTGAATTGATTTATTGCGCATAAAATGGGCATCGTTATGACAGGATGGTGCTGCTATGGGTGTACTTGCAACTTGCCACATGGTATGAACACTATTTACTGTATTGTTATCGTGATACTGTTTACTGGCATCTATTAAAATTAGGTTATTACATAAAATCATGATTTTTGTAGTTGCAACATGTATACTTTTAGTTGCAACAACTGTTTTTTTTTATTGATTTGAAAGCGTAAAATATGCCATGATTGATTACAAAAAAAAATTGGTTGTGTTGCTAGTTGCAATTGTTGTTGCAACAATGCGCTTTCAAAACAAAAACACACTTGCAACTTAGAAGAAAATGGCATTACTTGCAGAACTCTCAAAGTAATTTAAAAAGTGTGACTGTACTACTGTTGCAACAATACGCACATATTTTGTTATTGCTACTTGTAATAAAATACAGTTGGAAAATGCTTAGTTATGTTTTAATTGTACTTTTATATCAGATATAAGCGGTTTTATAAACAGTGTGTGCTTAGAAATTTGGTTGTGTACTAGAAATCCAATGCTCATTTGTGTAGTCACAGCCATATTGAAGTTGCAACATGAAGATAATTCATATAAATTGTACTTGAAATTAAATAATTATTGTTGCTTTTGTAAAAACAAAATTACTGAAAGGTATTTTGTGTGCTTGCAACATTACTTGTGAAAAGTACTTGCAACAGAACTGAGTTTCAATATGCAGTTTTGCAACAAGTGAAAACTTTGTTAGCTTTATATTTAAATACCCAAAAGTCTACTTTTACCTATAACAGTAAAAAATCATACTTGCAACATTCATGGAAATGCTTGTGCAACGAAAAACTTTACTTGCAACTTGCACGATTCTTATGTTGATGTACCAATATAAAGTTAAAGTTCATAAGTATAAATATTATGCTTGCAACATTGAAACCGGTTTGCAATAAGCCCATTATGCGCGCCATAAGCGCTTGCCACACATTAGTTACACCAGTAATGCTAACAACGACAACATTTTTTGAAGCTTTTGATACATTACCATTGATGCCGCAGTTGCAGACGCATTGACTTGCTTGCAACCCCCTACGCACGTATTGGCCACACAGGCGATGTATCTGTTGTTGCTGCTTTTTTGTATATGTTTTGTCTCGCTAAACGCGATCTGCTGTGGCCTAAGTTGCTAGTTACGTTATACACCTATCGTTGCAACATTTGTACCTGCCGTTGTTTTTGCTGTTGCTGGCGCTGCTGCTGCAGCATATTATCACTGCCGCGCATCGCTCTGCTGCCACATCGCCTGCTATGCATATACAATGCAGCATTACTTCAATTTCAATTGTTGCTTGCTGCTTGCTGCTTGCCACATCCTCTTGCAGCCTTGTTGCTGCTGCTGCGTGACGATTTATGAGCGTCTGCTGGCGGTGATGACTGTTATTAGTTGTACTGCAGCCAATACAACAACCGCTGCTGCAGCAACAACAGCAATAACAGCTTGCTGTGTGTGCTTGCCACACACACAGCCAACATGCGCGCTGCTGCGACGTCTTTTTTGCCAACACCAATTTTTTACTTCTTGCCAGCATTTGTGGCGTGTTCTTGTTTTTGTTGCTATTGCATCTCCCGCTGTTTGCCACATGCGTGCAACGCATCCGCTGCGTCATGTAGGTGTCCGCGCGCCCACTTTGCCAGCCGCGCTGGGGCTTGTTGGCGCTGGGGCTTGTTGTTGCTATTTGCGATATCACGATATATATTGTAACTGTGTTTATTTTGTTGTTGTAGCTTGTTGCACGTAGTTGGATCTTGCCGATTACCTTTCGTTGTTGGCTTTGTTGGGCGTTTTTTCGCTTTGCTGCATATTGCACAATTAACAGCAACGGCGCATGTAAACGATGTGATAATATTGACGATGACAACAATAACAACAGCAACAATAAAAGCGCAACAAACCCACATATTTCATATGGTTGCTGTGTTTGTTGTTATTGCCGCATGCTCGTTCATTTCAACTTATCGATCGCCGGCGCTGATGAGATTCCACGGCTAGGTTGGCCGTTGGTGGTCATCTGCGCGCCTCACTTCTGGCCCCCACTTGACTGCCACCACTGCTGGCTCTTCTACTCTGTTTTGCTTAAAAATGCGCGGCGATGTTGCCGATATGATCGTCGTCGCCGCTGCAAGCCCACAGGCGCACCTGTAATTTCCTTTGAATTGCCCGGATGAGCGTCGCGCTGACCGACGAGTGTTGCTTGCCACACCATAAGCACCGTATGTGTTTGATCATATGTTGTTGCTGTTGCTGTTGCTGTTGCTCTAGCTGTTTATGGCGCTGATGTGCTTGTTGACTTTGTAAATTTAGTCATTCGTTGCACTAATGCCAAATTGTTGTAGCCCTTAGGCATCATGCCACAGTTGGGCATTTACATAAATTTTAATTAAAACTAATTATTTGTTGTAATTGGGTTTGGTGGCAAAGTTTGGCAACGCAGTGTGCCAGGAAGTTATGCAAATACACAGGAAACCGGCTTTGCTAAAGTGGAAATGAATTTTTCTTAAATGTTTAGTGCGCTGAGTATTTTTTAATGCATGCTTGATGCTTTCTTGGCATGCTTGTTGAGCCATCAGTAGTGTACGACATTTAAAAGAATGCATAAAAGCTGTAGTTGTTCAATTTATGAAGCAGTTCTTACCAATATAGTATAAAAATTAAAATATTATGCATGCTTGAACATGATTGAGGTACCGCACAGTACAATGCATTACTTAAAATAAAAAAATTTATGATTTTTCGGGAGTAATGTTGGCATACATACTAGTAATAGGTGACTGAGCGCATATTTACAATGCTTGAACATGATTGTTTTGTTATGAAATATTTAAATTCGCTGTCAATCGATAACGAAACTCATTAGTGTCAATAAAGTGTAAAAAAATAAAATGTAGCGAATTTAGCTTGATTTAATTTATAGCTTGAACATGCAATAAATGTCGAAACGTGCCAATGAATCGATAAACACCCGCTGCTCAATGCCGCCTAGTCGTTTTTCACAAAAAAGTTATTAGAAAACTGAGAAAAGTTTAAATTTTATGCGAACATTTAAAGGCTTGAATATGCTTGAATAGCGCAAATCACTTTTATTTTAAAGATTTTAACAATTATATCATTTTAGTGTAGTAAGAGATATAAGTTAAGAAATGTCATAAAAATTTTGCAATAAATATAGTTTTTACTGTGCTTGAATATTGATTGATGGCTCCATTTATCTTTAAAATCAACACCACATAGCAGTTTTGATATTAAAATGCCTTCTTACATTGCATCACTATTTGCAAAGCGTGATTGATGCTTGTTGTATAGGCTTGACAGTTGATTTTTCGCACCTTGAGGCACATATGAAGTTAAAACTTGCAATTTTAAACATCAAATGGCTAAAATTTATCAAATTTTGTCATGCTTGAAGGCTGCGCCAGCAGAAAAAAAATTATTAAAATATTTTTGTAAATATTTCGAATTAATGATGAGCACAAGAAATATTATTAAAAGTTAATTATCCAAAAAAATAACTAACTTCTGCAGATTCTGAAATATCGCCAGGCTTCCGCATTTTCAAACCCTCAAAGCACATTTTTTGTAAAAAAAATTTCAATTACAGACAGAATACAGCAAAAAATTAACTTTCGTGCAGTCAATCGAATTGCAAAATCAACATTTACACATTGCTTGAATGGTGGCCAAAATAATCAAATAAAAATCATTGGAAAGCAACAACAAAATGTACAAGCTACCAAATGAATTAAAAAAAAAAATGCAAATCATATTAAACCGCTGGGCAAATAGCGCGAAAATTAATAGGAAGAAAAAAAAATGTGTATGAATAAATACAAAACAAGCAAATAATCGCTAATGGCGCGCACAACTTAAAGCGCCGCCCGTAATTTTATTGGCTTTCGCAAAACAACAACAACAACAACAACAACAGCAACAGCAAAAATAAAGTAAAGCAAAAACATTGAAAAAGTTTATAACAAGCGAGCAAACATTTGCAGCTAACTGAGAATCTGATTAAAAGCAACAAAAAAGTTAAAACGCAAAGCGAACGGCCAAAAATAGAAAAAAGCATGCGAGAAAAAAATTTGAAAAAATGTTTGTCAGCGCAAAAAAAAAGGGAACAAATTAACACACGTAAAACTTTCAACGCAAATGAATAATTGCAAATGACAGCCTGTCTATGAGAAGTGAGTGAAGGTTGGTAATTTTTGTGTTGGAGGCGGAGTGAAGCGCAGATAAAAGAGTAGGAGAAGTCATAAAGCGAACTGAGACAAAATTAAATCAGCGCAGCCAGTACGCTGAGCGAAATGTAAGACCATTTTGAAGCAAGCAATAATTTAAAACAATTCAATCATGCTTGAAGCATATAATAAGTGCGCTGACGTAAAATAGCTGCGTAAATGTTTAATAAAATCAATATAGAAGTTAATTGTGCACAAAATTTGAGCGACTGGGGGTCTCCAGCTGGTGCTTGATACATGCTTGAAGACATTTGGAAGCAACTGGAGCTGTATAAAAGTAAAATTACCAGTTACCAAAAGCAGCCAAAACTGCATGTGAATTGTTTGTTTGGAATAATTCGTTATGCTTCAAAAATTTCAATAAGCTTGAACAGGCTTGATCTTGTTGCATAGTTTTTAAAAATGAAATGTTTAGTTAACAAATTACAATACTTGTGAAATAAGACTTTTTGCCATTTAAATTATGAATTGTGCACATGCTTGAATAAGCTTGTTGTTGATTTGTTTCCCAAAATATGTCAATAAAGTAAAATAAAAACTTTAACGAATTGAATAACTCCATGCACAAGCTTAGGCATACATTTTATGTGTGCTCGAACATGATTGCTTTTTATTAAAACTCTTTAAAACTGAAATATTTTGAAATTAAAGCAAAATATGTATGTAAATCTGAGCTTATAGCAACAATTGCGTGATATTTGCTTATGCTTGAAAATGCTTAGCATGCCATATTGCTATGTAAAAGTGATAAAATATACAGCTATTTATTTGTAATAGCAATTAATGAATTTTCTGTACTCTCTGCTGCGTTTTTGAAATGCTTGACTATGCTTGATGTGCGCAAATACACTAAAATATTGATAAAACCTGCAGATAAGTATTTCTAGTAGCGACTCATGACGTTTTTACATATTCCCTTCTGTTTTTACCATGCTTGACAACTTTCGCTTAACTAAGGAAGCAAATTTTCGCTGCCAAAAATTTTTATAAAGTGTTTCACACTACTTAGCATCAATCTAAACTTTCATTCACTGTGTATTTCTACATTTTTGCGCTCCAATGGCGGCCGCCAAAAATAAGCGACACGACAGATATGCCAAACAGGCAACCAACCAACCAACCAACCAACCGAGCAGTCTGTCAGCCAGCCAACCAACCAAGCAGCCAAAAAAGCACGTTTACACACAACAAAAACATTAACTAAACGCAAGTGTTTATTCGATGTTGCCTAATGAATGCGCTGTGATGCGCATAGATATGTGTTAGACACAGAAATAAGCAATAGCAACAACAAAAATTACGAAAATTGGTAACTGTGCGCGCGAATTAAAAGCGACAAGCAAACATATAAGTCAAGCATTCAAGCATTCAAGCAGTCAATAAGTTGAAAAATACGTAAACAAGCGCACATAAGTCTGTGTATGTGTATGTGTATATGAAAGCGTATTTAAATAAACACACACACACATCCTCATATGCGCTTATCTGCTTGTCTGCTTGTCTGCTTGTTAGCTGCAAATATTTATGTATGTATGTGTTAAATAATTTAATTTAATTTTTTTCAACTGAAAATGTGTGCTGGCAATGAAGTGTACACATTTTTTACGTGCTCATACGTACAACACCAGCAAATGTGCGAGTAAATTAAATTTTGCCAACGCCATGGCAGACATCACAAACAAATATAATAAAGATATTTAAAAATACCAAAAAAATGCATATGTGTAAATAAATATAGTTGTATATATATTGGTATATGGTTGTATATAAGTTGATAAAACGCGCGGAAAACGAGAGTGAGCTCGCAATGCAAATAAGTAGACCTAACGTACACATATAAACATACAAATAAGTGAGTAAATATGTATGCTTATATAATATACACTTATATATACGTGTATATGTGACTTTTATCTACTTTTTTGCGTTTTTTATAGCTCCAACATACTTGCTGTGTCGCATGAAATGTGTACACAGCCGAAAAAGGTGGCAGCACTAGCAGTATTATGCTATATACATACATAATATGCCCATATACATACAGAATACACCTATATACATACTTTAAATACCTATATACATACATAATATACTTATATGCTAACAATATATACACATATACACCCATATATACCTACATATAGCCACATAAGCCCTTATGCACATAACACACACACACATACGCTCGCATTTACACTTATCTGTCCGCGTGGGTGGTAGTTGAAGTGGTTGTCATGCGCAGAAATGCGCACAGCATCCACACAGCTGCCGCCCAACCACCAGCAAAAGCTTTTGATTAACTTTTTTTCGCTACAAAATTGTTCCAATGAAATTTTTTACATTCCCCTGCAATAAATTTTTTCACTTTTTCACCGATATCTCAGCAAATTGGGTTGAGTGGCGTTAGTTTGCTTTTCTGTTGTTGTTGGAGTCAACAATTTTTGGATGTAGTTGTGCTTTTTACGCGACAAAATTGTGTATACTCGACTTTTGGTGTTATATACAGCGGTATATGCTTGAGCAGCAGTGTTACCATATGGGTTTATAGATATGTGTGAGTGTGTAAATGTGCGTAAAAAGGCAGTGCGAGCACTACTAAGTGAAATGTGTGCTTTGTGTATACTGATTTTTGATTTTGGGACAAGTGCATACCGTAAATAAATATAAATTTGTTTCAATAATTTTATGATAAGAAACTCTATTATGTTTTAATAATTTGTATTTAAATTTCGTTATTTGTTACAAATTTCTAATTAAAAATTTTCAATCTTCAAACTTTACACAGCAATCTTAAAAACTTTTTAAATCGCGTAAAAATTACACAGAATAAAATCTGTTCCCAGTTGAAACAACTGTTCCCACTTGTCCAGTTCCCTTTTTTGAGACTTTCTAACATTAAATTTTTTTATTTCAAGCGAAACTACTCAGCAAAAAACTGTTCCCACTTTAATATTTGTTCGCAGCAGCGTAGAAGTATGCATATCGCGTTATGTATTAAACTGTACACAATATTTGGCACGCGTAATACAATCATTTGTGCACTATTTTACTCACGAACAAAAAAATATATAATTATTATAACGAAAAAATTTTGCTTTTTTGCAGCACGTTTATGTGTGTCTGTGTATAGACACACTTTAAAATATATTTGAAATAAAACTTTTATGCACTTTACGTTTTCCTACATTTTTTTACAGCCTTTTGTTAACTATTTAATTATGCCACTCATTTTGTACGCGTCGCTGCTTACCAAATTGTGCGCATTTACGCCATTAATTTGCCTTAAAATCGACTGGCAATGCATTTTTTATCAGCTGCAATTCATATGCATATTTATTTATTTATTTCCGCATTTATTTGTGCGATTTTTACTGAGCAAATGTTTGCTTTTAAACATTTTGTATTTTTTTGTAATTTCAATGCTCTGGATGGGTGCATTGCAATTTTTTAAACAATTCATAAACGCGTGTTCGCTGTTTTGAACCACTCAGGTGTGCATGACTCTGAAATAATCTTTTTTAATTTTTTAGAATTTTTTATTTCAGTTAGTTTTAAACTAAAAATAAATGCTCATTTCTGTTCGTGAACAAATGTTTTTGTAATATAATTATTTAGTACTTTTATTTTTCAGCATACCCAAAATTTTAATAATTTTTATAATTTATTTTTATTTTTTAGTATAGTAAGATTATTCATATTTTTTATACTTTTCTTAAACCTTTTATTTCTTAAAAAATTTTTTTTTAGGTTTTAAAAGCAAACATTTTCTCATGCTTGTTAGTGAATAACTTTTTTGGAATATAGCTGTTGAACACTGTAATTTTTCCAGTTTGGTTACTATATTTATGCCTCCTTTTTATTTTTCTTAAAGTTTCTCATTAAAATTTCTACTTATTTGATAAATTTTTTAAAATTTTTGTTCGAGAAAAATGTTTTGTGATAAATTTATTAAGCACTTTTATGTTTTAGTATAGTAAGTTAGTAAGTAAGTTTTATTCAAAAATTTTTTCCCATGAAATTTTTGTTTTGCATTTTTAATTGAATTTAAATATATTTATTTCTCGTCCGGGAATAAATTTTTTGTTCGTCAATATTATTTTGAACATGTTTATTAAAGCAATTTTGTTTTATAATATATCAAACATTTTTCTTTTTTTCTAACTAATTTTATTATGGTTTTTTTCATAAAAACTATTCTCCTCATTTTTTAATTAGTTTGATTAGAATTAAATTAAAAATTTTTTTTCTAAATTTTGCTCTGGTATAATATAGTAGGCATGTTCCGTTTTTTTTTTAATAATTTTATTAAAGTTTTTTCATAAATTTTTTTTTCATCAAAATAATATTAATTAATTTATTTGCAAAATTTTGTAGAAATTTTTCATTACATAGTTTAAAAAAAATTTCCTTCATTATTTATTGCACATCACTTCACGCTTTTTTCTAATTACTTTATCGCCTTTTTCCGCGCTTTCTTCGCTTTCCTCTCCGCCGTACGCTCTCTTCCACCACTTGTGTCCAGTTATTTGCACTATGTGTTGCATATTGCGCGCAATTAATTAAATTGCACGCCTTGTTGTTTGCATTTTTCGTTTGCTTCTTTTCTATCACAACACTGTTGTTGTTGTTGTTGTTGTTGTTGTAATATTTTTATTTGCCGCCGGCATATGTTTTTATTAGTTAATTTAGCATGCGAAGTTTTTTGTCGAGTGTGATTTCTCACTTCTAAGCGCGCGTATGTGTGAGTGTGTGTGTGTTCGCTATGGCTTTTGTGGTGCACAAAGCAAAAAATGGCAAAAAAAAGTAGCAAAAAAAAAATTCGCGCACATTCTTGTTGCTGTCGTCCGCTGTATGTATGTTAATTCGCCGGCACAGTCGTCATCACGCCATTTTGGACGCCGCCATCATTTACGCTCAATTGACAATAGTCCCTTTATGCCATTTGTGTCTCACACGTCCACACGTCCACCCGTCCACACGTCCACCCGTCCACTCGTTCACTCGTGGCATGGCTTTATTGGCTGGCCAGCCGGTCGGCCACTCGTGCAACACTCTTCACGCCCTGCCGCCGATGCGTTCGGCGCTTTGTGTTTGTTGGTTTTTTAACAGTTTTTTTTTTTTTTTGTTTTCGGCAAGCTCGCTTTTGTTCAGCCGCTTGCTTTGCTTCCTTTTGATTTTATTAACTCCTTCCTGCCGTAAATTGCGCTACCTTTCGCGCGCCGCGCCGCCCCGCGTCTGCTCGCTGCCGTCCATTTGACATTTCACCCACTCGGCGCGCATTCATTTCAGCGCCTGTGATTTTTAGTTGATTGTCAAGTGTTGCCAGATTTTATTTGCTTATTCATTTGTCACTTGTGCGTGTTTTTACATTTTATTTAAATTCATTTCAATTGAATTGATTGCAAATGTATTGGTTTGTGTTGATTTTAATTTAAAACTCACGCGTTCATCACTTGCCATTTGCGAAGTTCGTGCGGTTTTTCGTGCATCTGCGCTTTTTATGTGATTGTTGAAAATAATTTATAAAAACAAAAAATTGGAAAAATTTTCAAAAAAGCAAAAAACAACTTTAAGGAAAATTTTGAAAAAATATGCAATAAATAAAATCTAAATAAATAAAAAAAAAATTTTTTTTAATTATTAAAAAATATACAAAAAGAAATTTAAAAAATATTAAAAACGAATTTATAACAACAAAATATTAAATTAAAAAAATTAAAAATGTGTTTATGATATAAATTAAAAAAGTTTTTAATCTTTTCATACAAAATTTCCAAAAAAATTTTAAATCTGCCTCTATCAAATTTATATCATAAAAATTTCACACATTCGTTTTCATAGCTTTTATCACACGTCGTCATATCGGCTTACTTACACACGCACAATTTGATTTTTCCACTTTAGTGCCTCTTTGTTGCATATATGTGCATAATTCACTCGAAAACTTCACAAAATTCGCCACTTGTGCATTCACAACTATATTTTAAATAAATAAAAGCAATTTTTCTGCATATTTATTGCCACTTTGGCGTGTTTTTTGTGTTGCTTTCACAGGAGCTTGTGTGATTTTTCGCGCAATAATCATCACAAACAGCAGTGGCAATGAAAATTCGCAAAATATCTTTTATTTCTGTTAAACTTCGGCGCCTACAAATGCGCGCGCACTTGACACTACCGTGTGTTTAATGCCAATATTTTCTTCTTTCTTTTTGTATTTTATTTCAGCTTTAGAGCAGCGAAGTCAGCCTATTATTTGCATAAAACAATTTTATAATTTTTGTTGGTGATTGTCAGACAAAGAGGGTGTTTTAATGGTATTTTGCTGTTATATAGAGCTTGTGCCACAAATTTGGAAAATATTTTAGTATTTTTTTAAATAAAAAAAATAAATAAAAAATTTCTGAACTGTCTAATAAAAAAATTAAAAATTGCTCTTTAAAAATAAAATGAAATTATTTGTAATCAAAAGTACCTCCATAAAAAATTAATTTCTGATTCTAACGAAAAAAATGCTAAATGAAAAATTCTTGCAATAAAAAAAAAACAAATTTAGTTTTTCATCGGAATTTTGAAACTAATAATTTTTTATTTAAAATTTAAATTATTAAACTGAAATTGTGATATTTAATAAAATATTTTTGGTTGTAATAAAAAATGTAAAATAAAACTTATTTAATAATAAATATTCCAAAAAGAGAAATAAATTCAGGTTTTAATAAAAAATTTAAAATGGAAAATTTTTTAATGAAATATACTTCCAATAAAATTTTATTTTTATTTCAATGAAAAAATCGTAATATTGCTTTATAAAGCGTTGTTAAGAAAATTGTTAAGAAATGATTTTGACATTTTTCCGAAAAATAATAAATATTAAAACATTAAATATTTTCAACAAATTTAAAAGTAAATGAAAAAGTGGTTGTGGAGGAAACTTTTCAAAAACTAGCAAAAAAATTTTAAATTTAACAAACATTTAGCCCAAAAAAAATTTAAAAAATTTTAAATTTAAAAATTTTAAAATTCAAAAATTTTTCATAATTTTTTTTATTTATAATTTTTTTCATATATACACTTTTTATACATACAATAATATACGTGTTTAATAACAATGGAACATCTGTTTAATAACAATCAATAACTATTAGCTCATTATCGCTGACAGCTTATAACAATACATATTGTAGCACAACATTTTTGTTTCAGAATTTATTTATTTTTGTGTAAATCACAACCGCTAAACATAACAATTATACGCTTATCAAATGCAGCATACAACACAATTCATAAAAATTGTCAAACGTATCACAGAGTTGAAAGTTCAAAATGCGCAGCAAGCAAGGCAGACCGCGCGGCTCCCACGAGAACGTGCAACAAAAGAATTTACAAGGTTTTTTAAACTGCGCGCTGACATTTTTTTCTAAATCTTACAAAATTTCAAGGAAAAAATTCAAAATAAATATTAGAAAAAATTGGAAAAAAGAAAATAAACAAAATAAAAATTTTCTTTTTTTAAATTCAACATGAAAAAAATACTGCGCTCATGTTTACAAGCTCGTAAATCATTGTAAACAGCCGTCGTTTTAACAGCACCAGCGCACTTCATGCCACAACAAGTGCAACGCGGAGTGCAATAAAGCCGAGCAGCAGGCGAGTTGATCTTGTGAAGATCGCTCAAGCGCTGATAAGATGCCAAACAGCCTGTCGAACAACGCTAGCCCACCCTAATTACGTGTAACAGTCAAGCAATTGCGTTGGCTACACACACACACACATATATATATATGTACACATTCATACACATATTGCATACATTCATATTAGACATGTGTGTGTGTGTGCTGGTTTCACTTTTAGGAGTTTATCTGTAAAAAAAAAGAGAACGGCAGACACGTCTTCGGTCAGTGCCGCTACGTGCTTGTCTTTTTGATTTATATCACTTGACCCCCGTCCGGGTCTTATCAGTCGGCTTTAGACCCTCAAAAAATCAAAAAATAAGAGCGCGCCTTCAGCAGTAAAAGTGCGAAGTAGCAAAGAGGGGGCTTGTTGTTTGCTGATAATCGGAATTAAAAATTAAAGAGTTTTTGTTAGTAAATTGAGCAAAACAATTTTTTTAAGATCACTTTATATGCATTTGAGGGGTTAGCAGATTAAAGGAAATTTTTTGCTGAGCGAAAATGCGATTTTTCATAGAAAAAATTCTAAATATTTGAAAACGACATATTTTTAATTAAAGGTGCTGAGTTCATGGAAAAATTTTTAAATTTGGCGGTAAGAGGTAGTGAAGACTATTGAGTGCCAAATTTCGTAGAAAAAATGCAAAATTGGCTGCTGATTGCTTCAATTCTACTTTTAAAAGAATTTTGTGAAAATATGTTGTTTATGCAAATATTTTTAAAATTTTCGTAATAAAAATATCAAAATTTAAAATATATTAGTAATTTAAAATATTCGTATTAATATATCTTAAATGTAAAAAAAAAAATTCTTATGTCAAAAAAATTTTAATTAATTTATTAATTAAATTAAATTTTAAAGCAATTACAAATTAAAAATACAAAAATATAAAAAAATAATACCAATAATAAACTTATAAATAAAACAATTAAATATGAATCATTATAATTAAAAAAAAAATTTCAATAGTTATTTAATAAAACAACAAAAAAACACTAGATAATATCAATGACAAATTTATATTTAAAAAAAAATTAATATGAATTAAAGTAATAAAAAAAAATTCAAAGATTGATTAAAAATGAAAAATACAAAGCCTGAAATTTTAGTTACATTTATTATTTATGCAAAGAAAAATTGTGAGTGAATAAAAAGTAGAAGTAAAAGTTTTTTAATAAAAATAATATATAATATATAATATATAATAAATAATATAATAATGTTAATAAAAATAAACGAAAGCAAGAAGCAAAAAAACTCAAAAAAAATTAATTAGAAGAAAACAAACAAATAAAAAAAGAAAATTATATCAATAATATATGTTTAAAATAAAAGTAAAAATATGAATTGGAGTAAGAATCAAAAATCTCAAAAAATTCAAAAAAATTTAATTAGAAAATAATTAGTAAAAATAATTATTTTACATAAAAGTTTAAATTCAAAAAAAAAAATTAAAATAATATCAATAATAATGTTTAAATTAAACCAAGAAACAAAAAACTCAAAAGATTAAATAGAAAAATATTAAAAAATATAAATATTTCAAGTAAAAAAAAAAAAAAGTATTTACAAAAAAAAAATAATAGGAAAATAATGCAAACATTTTAAAAGATATTAATATGGACTGATAACTTCATCGAATGCCGCGTATAGGCGTTCTCACTGTCATTACAAGCAATCATATCAGACGCTGTAAATATACCTAGCAACACACATACTCATACATAAGTATAGCATGTACTGCACTCTCACTTTTAACTGCTCCTTGCACCTTAATTATTATTAATTTTCAGTTTACAACCACTAACTATTACAAGCGCCTGTCAGCAGCGCCTACAATTTATATGTGCCACATGTGGTTATGTGTGTATGTTCATAGCAATGCTGACCATTATCATTATCAGCATCTTGCCTCATCACTGCTATCGACAAGCACGCACACACACATATATACATTTATTTTTCACCTTTACCTTGCATTATTGCCACATTTCGCTTTCATTTCACCTTCACTTTGCTAAACGCAACATTTATACATACATATGCATGTCTTATAAGTATAAATTTCAACTCTTCACTGTTATTGCGCGCATTTTAAGTATAATTTATTGCCTTTTATTTTGTTTACTTTGTTAATTAGCTGTATTTTGCTGATGTGTTTGGCGTCTTCATTGCCATTATTAGTATTACTGTGGCTGTAGCCATAAATATTGCAGCTGCATTTGGCTGTTTAAGACGGCGTTTGCGCGGTATCGCTAAGTAGGCATGCGTGCGGTCGCTATAAAATATATATTTGTTGGTCTTTTTTTTTTTTTCGTAGGGAAGCTGTGTTGGTGTTGAAATTTTGTATTTTATTGTTGCCACATATGCTTTGGAGGTAGCGTTTTGAAGCGCATCCTTTTACGAGGGGTTATGTTATATGTTTTTATATTTATTCCAAGGAATACTCGGTTTTGTGACACGCCTACGAGTCCTGTGAGTGAAAAATGACCTAATATTGTTGTTTGCCGTATTTGTGTATGTGTGCGTTTATTACTAAATCATTTACTTGCCTCTCGAATTTGTCCACCTTCAGAAATACCACACTAATAATGTGCTATTTATGTTCTCGGAAATTTTTTCTTTTTATTTCGTTAATTTTAAGAATTTTTGGCAGTTTCTGGCGAGCCATTTTTAAAGTAAAAAGCATTTTTGTTACTCGTTTTAAGTAAATTCTTGCAAAAACCCGAAGAGAATTGAAGCACTTCACTATTGCAGCTCCTAAACTGTTACTTCATTTGTTTGATAAGCGCGTCTGTAGTTCTCAAACGGTTTGCAAGATAATTCTTTAAATCAAATTTGCTTGATTTGCAACGTATTTTATTTCTTCATATCATTTGTAGCTTAAAACACTGTTTACCATATTTTTGGAGCAGAAAAGTCTTGCAGAAATTCTGTAACTTCTTTTTATTATATGTTTGACTATACCTCCATAAAAACTTCAGCCCAGATTTAGTGGCATTATCTCTCTTGTTCACTATCAAAATAATAGCTTTTGCACTTTTGAGTTATAGAACTGTAACGTTTACCAATATTTAAGAGTATTACTTAGCCTGTTTCTTTGCCTTCTTAACATATTAAGGGTTATAACTCGATCATGAAATCCCTTGAGTTTATAAAAATTTACTTTAACTTACAAAACTGCCCAACATAGCTAGAAAATGAAGGTTCAACAAGGCGAGCAGAACCCCACAAGGACCAATTTTGAAGCTAAAGGATTCTCAGACTGTATTCGCGGCAGTGTTAGTGAATTTCCACACAAAGTTATAACAATACCCACAAATGCATACTTTTTCATACATTATTCTCAATTTTTTGCTTTCTCTGCTTCCACTGTCTCCATGCTCCATCTCCATCTTATCGGCACAATATTTAAATTCGTTGCCAATTTCCTGCTTCCTCACATACATTATTTGTCAAATAAATTTTTGCATATCTGCTTGCGTATCCCGACGAAATTGCCGCTAAATTATCGCTGATAAAAATCCAATAAAATTGCAGCTGTTGCGATAAGCGTTGCCCGATATCAAAATTTCAGATTAATAAAAAAAATGGAATAAAAAAGAAATATATAAAAAGCACGCTGAGTACTGATCTTCACTTCAGTTCAGCAAAATTTGCATTACGCCCTTTTGGCACTGACACAAACTCAAATTATTGTCAAGCGTAGCAACAATTTAAACGATTGTGAATCTGCATAGTGAACATACGCAGCGAATGCAACCCTACGGTTTCGAGGATCACTTTTATTGCTGATCCTTGGCTAAACCTTTTTATTTTGTGCGTCATTTCAGATGCAATTTAGCAAGTCTTCAGTGGGTACGTTAGCGGCAGATCGTCAAAAATAAAGGTGCGACGCCAATTTCCGTTCACAACGATCATGTGCGATCAGTTAGTGATCGTTTGACCGCCGCGTTGCACATAATTCCCATCAATCTACATACATCGCAGTTTTAGTTAAATTTTTCAGATTGTATGCAGAGTTTCGTAGCTTGTTGCTGCAATGCAAGCGTCAACCGATCAACGGCTGCTGATCGCGCAGCACCTACGATCAATGTTCAAACCTTTAGCGCTAATACAATTCGACAGCAGTAACTAGCGGTGCTGCTGTCCCCGCAATTTTTGATGTTGTTGACAAAGTCTTGAGTGAATTTCAAATAGTCAGAAAACAAAATAAACATTTACCTTCAACAAGTGCAACGATTTGCTTTTGTTGTTGCATGCTTTATACACTCTTTTTGCTG
The DNA here is from genome assembly GCA_021498325.1 of Bactrocera minax. NCBI lineage: Eukaryota > Metazoa > Arthropoda > Insecta > Diptera > Tephritidae > Bactrocera > Bactrocera minax. The sequence continues at coordinate 423,323 of JAKEEE010000079.1, read as the reverse complement.
TGGCGCAAACGGCAGGTGCATTTTGGTAAACGGTAGGTAAATAAAAACACCGCTGACCGATATACATATTTTGTCCCATTGTTTAGTGAAAAAATTTCAACAGTTAAAAGCATAATAAAAATTGGCTAAGCCGCACAGTGTCTGCTGATCTTTTCGCTGTACAAAGTGATTGATCACTTCATTTATGAGCGCATTGCATTCATGTTGACATATTTGAAACGAGTTGGTCAAGGTAGAGTTCGTCAGTTACCCTCAAGGACAGGTGTATTAATAGAGGTTTTTGTCTTATGGCATAAGAAAGATATTAAACGATCTTGTTAGGACGCTGATAAACAGGAGCATTGTCTACATACTAAGTGATCTAGCAAGAGACCACCATGAATTTTGCTTTGGTGACATTTAGAAAATTTGATTAGTACACTGTGATTAGGCTGATGAATAACTATGTTTCTACTGCTGAAAAGATTGATCATTTTTAAGAGATCGATATGACTACTGATCGAATATGACTACTAATCGGAAAAGATCGCTTATGCGCTTATGCAGCAAGATTTTTGTTCGACTGAGTCGTAATTTATCTACAGTTATACATGAATTTTGTTATACAAATAGCTCCTGTTGACCTTTTAAGGTTGTGGCAACCAACAGAGATGATGTGCTGAATTGTTTTTAAGCTTTCTTCCATGTATGTAATAGATGTTTGTTAAAGTATATTTTAATTTTAATGTTCACAGTTCCTCTAGTTGAAGTAGATCATTAAATTGTTTGTCTAAAATTTCATATACAACCCCAAAAGATGCAGAAGCTCATTTCAATTGAAAATTGTTTAATTGAAGGTGTTAAATTTTTTCGCGATCAGTGATCTTCAGGCTTAAAAAATTCGCATAAGCTCTTTTAATACCAAAAAGTTAAAAAATTGATTCGCGATCAGTGATCTTTAGGCTTGAATAGTTCACATCAGCGCTTTTAATACTAAAAAGGTTTCATGGAAAGCTTTGAGTAGCTTACAAATAGTGTGGAATACGTTCACAGTTGATGTTCGGAGGCTATGTAAATCATTTTTTGTAGCTTAAAAGAACCTTAAATTTATAGTAGACATCAGCTTAGTATAAATTTTTTAATAAACTGATTACAATCCACATAAGTATTTTTTTGGGTCTCTGAAGATCAGTGATCTACCAGTTCATAACGATCGCTCAGAACTGAAACTAACTTACAAACAGTTATTTATAGTTTTTTACAAATATTAAAAATTCTCATAACTTGCGAGAGCTTTCTGCAGGATCATTGATCGTTTGTTCTTGAAGATCACTTTTCTTCAATAATCGCAAATTTTGAATGCAGCAGTGCACATTTTACACTTTAAAGTCTACTACTGCATGGTAACTGCCCATATAGTTATAATATCTACATTTTCCTATTTTTAAGCTTATTTATTGTTTTATGACTTTCCTTAACTGCACTTCCCTCAAATTATTGTTTGCATATTTTAACCGCCAATCAAGTTGCAACTATTTTCCCGCGCTACACTGTCACTTGTCATTGCAAGCATATTTACATAGATAATTGTCAAAACGTAGGTGGTCCTTGCGACCAAGCCAGTCAACAAAGCCTACAACTTAGTTGAACGCCAGGAATTTCAATGTCACTTTTGGTATACAAAAAACGCGCCAAATAAATAATTTTGCATTTATACAATATAGAAATGCATATAAAAATAATATGTAATGGCGACTGACGCATACACATGATGAATGATTGGGGACAACGTTGATGGGCGGGCGAACGGGCGGACCGACGGTCAGCAAGTGTCTGTAGGGAGTTTGAATTGGTCGGAAATCAGTGATTGTGTTTGCTAAAACTGAGAAAATTATGTTTTAGTATTGAGTACTTGATTGGTAGTTGAGTTATGTGTGAGCCCATTAGGAAATCGCTGGCAATAGTGCTGTCAATATAACAGTTAAGCTGACAGCTGTCATTAAGGTGACATTAGCTGTCAAATTCAAGTATGCAAATGGTTTTGAAGAGATATACTTCGAAATTTCGGTACATATTTGAGTTTTGGATTCTTTAAAAAATATGCTTGAACAAAAAAATCCGCAGTTAGCAGGGTTGCTTTGTTGGGTTCACAGTAAAAATTGATAATTTTTTGTAGAATATTTTAAAAGCATGTTGTGACATTTTAATCTAGAATATTTCCAAGACTTATAACAGCATTTTTGTACGAAAAAATTTTTCATGCCACTCTTTTCCTCTCGGGTCACTTCACAGTGATTTAACTGACATTGTCATACACCACCTACCATGCTGTGGTGAATTCTCGCACATTTGGTATGCAATAATGGTTGGTGGAGTGCTTTGCATGTGTGTTTGTGTGCATTTATTCCCAATACATACGCAGACAGGACGTGCTGAAGCACGTGACTAGCATTTGAAGCGGGCGCATATTTGTTTTTGTTTATGTAGCAGAAATAAGATGAATGAGCAAGCGTGCGGCAAGTGAAGATGTGCGACGAACGCATGGCGGCTGATATTTTTTTAATAATTTATTTTGGACATATATCGCAATGATTCCAACGAAAATTTTGTTTTAGAATATCTTTTTTTTTTTTAATTTTTTCAGACAAATTTCAATATTTGACTCAAAATAAAGGTTTTTGTTTGTTATTAAAAAAAAGTTTTTTTCTGCATAATGGCAAATTAATATGCAACAAGAGTCGCTAGAAAATTGTTAAGCAGAAAATTTCAAATTTTAAATGAATATTTATAAAGGCGCACGAAAGGACACCAAAAAATAAATTATAAAAAGAATTAATTCACAATTTTTAATGCTTTAGCTATTTATACGAAAGCCAAAAGCAAAAAGTGCAAAAAAAGTTTTGTGCAAAAAGTGAAATGCCACAAACGGCAACATTTTTGCAACGCTTGTCTCTCGTGCGCTATATGTGTTGCAAATGCCACGAAATTGTGCGACGAATGATGTCATATTTGGTAAATGAAAATAAAAATGTTGGACGCACACGCACAGACACCGGCATAAACATAAGAACAGTCACAAAAACGGTAAAAAATAAATTAAAATAAAATATCAGAAAAAATGATGCACAAACACACACATGCACCTTCGCCATAAAGTAAAAGACAATAAAACTGTTAACGTCTACAAACTGACCGGCACAACAATAAAAGCAATAATACAGTGTCTGATCCCGCGCACAGGACAATTGAAATGTGCAACACGCAAGGCCAACGCGGCAATGTGGCGCAAATAAGAACAAAAATCGCAGCTTGTTAACAAGCCATCAACAAGACGCACTCGCTAGTGCGTATGAGTGTGTGTGTGTGTGTGTGGCGCAAAGCAGCAAAACAATATAGAAAGCAAAAAAACTAAAAAAGTTAATAAAAGTGCGGAAAAACATTAACTCCGAGGCGCCTCTTTATTGGCATTTTTGCGTTGCTGCTTTCGTTGTTGTTGTTGGTTTGATGGCGGCGGCGCTACCAGCTTCCCATGCTGCACCGCATTTTGCTGCCGGCGCTTGTAGCTTCTGCTTGTTCGGCGCGCTAATCTTGTGTTGCAAGTATGTTGTATGAGTCAAAATTGCAAAGCACAACAACAACATCAACAACGAATGTCAAGAAAAATATTTCAATAAAAAGTGTTGCGCTCATGTACGCACATTTTCTGTTGCATTCCAATTGCGTATGAAAATCGCTGAGGCGTTGGTGGTACCGAAGTTTATCAGCGGTGTGTGGCAATGAAATGTTAAAAGTGAAAAGAAAGCAAAGTAGTAAAAGGTCAGAAGTCAATTTTTAAACCATAAAATGCAACCAAAATTAGCTGAAAAAAATTTTTTGGGATTTTAAAATATATTTTATGAATTTTTTAACCTAAAACGATCGTTTGAGCATCGCATGATCGCGATCATGTCTTAAGATCATATAAAACGAGGTTAAAATGCTTCTAAAATGAAATGATCAGTGATCGTGCCACCCCTTATTAATCCAGAAACAAAAATTTAAAGCATTTTTAACTTAAAACGATCGTTTGAGCATCGCCTAATCGCGATCATGTCTTAAGATCATACAAAATTAGCGTTACAACGATTTTAACATGAATTGTTCAGTGATCGTGCCACCTCTTGAAACGATCATTTGAGCATCGCTCGATTGCGATTATGAGTTAATAACACATAAAACTAGGTTATAATGCTTCTAAGATGAAACGATCAGTGATCGTGCTACCTCTTATTCTCGAAATAATATCTATACCATGCAAGGATAACCTAATCTGCTCCGAACTCACTATTATCAGCCAAATGTTTGTTTTTATTATAATATAAAAGAAGCTGAAATACTTTTGTGCCGATCTGCCGATCGCTAAGTAAACATATTCTCGACACGATCAACATGAAATATTGATTCGATTTGAAGTATATGTAATACTGACTTATAGACTAACAAGTTAAATTTCATTTACATACGATAAAAAGTATGTTGGAATGTTCAGCATTTTTACTTACATGATCACATTGTTATATTTTCGTCTACAATATATGTTTCGGGCTTGAATTATTATTCTGTATCAAGTATTTAGCTGCATTTTGCAGCTCTAAACAGGATCAGTAGCTCAATTTTTTTAAGCAACTCTTCGTTTGGTGATCTTGCCGCCGGCAACTTTTGTAAATTTGGGGCTGAAACACCATTTTTTTTTTTGTAAAGTGGTTTCCTAATTATTTTTTTTTCATATTTATACTTCAACATATACAAAAACCAACCGATGGCATAATAATCTTGTTATGCTTAACTTAAGCAAGTTTCATTTAAGCGAGTTGAAGCAGTCATATGCATTCTTATTACCTTTTATGAGACAACATATCGCTTAAGTCGCACCAGCCCTATGAAAAAGTTCAGAAGAAAGTCAAGCGATACAAGAAAACTAGTTCATTTAGTTGATCTTATACTGATATTTTGATTTTACTGCAACAAAACTAGATATTTTTAAATTTTTTAAGCACACAAAATAATTAAAAAGGTTCAGACGATCACTGATGTTGTTATTAAATTAAAGAAAATTAAATTAATTACCACAAAAGTGGTGATCATGTCAAGTTTTGATTTTCAGGATTACAGAATTTTTTCATTGAACTAAAATACTTAACTCAAAATGATGCCCAGCTAACAAACTCGATATTTTATGAAAGTTTACAACCTGATGATCACTTTGGTCCACATATCTAACTTTGTAAAAATATTTTTGTGATCCTCAGCCCTTATATTTGATTTCAGGCGCTGGTTCTGTGCCCACAGGGTCTATCAGTGCGCAATATATGTGATTCTTCCTTCCAAATACCGCCGATCGCAGTTGATCTTGCAACCAAACGAAGTGAAACGATCACCTTTTTCCGCACTGTGTAGCAGAAGATCATCACGAACCAACCTGTGTAACGCTGGAAATGAAGATGCCGACCAAATACTTTAAGTAAGCGCCCACAGCATACAGAAAAGGGTCAAAACTAAGACAGACTGCAGCTAGTTAACCGGCCAACGCGACATACGGACAGAGCAGACGGACCTACAGCAAATGCAGCGGCAGCAGCAGCGGCAACAACAATAACAGTAAGAGGAAGCATGATGAAGGAAAGCAGCAGACGAGGGCACGGTTGCGATCGAGCGCCAGACTCATGAATCAAATTTAACGAACTAACTGCGCGTGCAGCACAAATGATGACAACGGCAACAAAAACAACAATGAATGGCTGATGACAGCCAACAAACTCGCCATCATCAGGAGGAGTCGATAGTTACGCGGCAACTAGGTTGCCCTGTTGGCCGGTTAACTGGCGCTACGGCGCGTCGCAAACGGCCCGCCCAGTTGACGATCGCTGGGACACAGATTTATGCGCTGGCATGCGAGTGCGAGAGCGTGTGTGTGTGTGTGTGTGGCAGTGCTCGAGTGTATTGTTGTTGCTTTGTTGCTGAGGGTGATGTAGCTTGGCTGATGATTATGAATGAGTTGTTGGGCAATGAATGATACCGCTGCCTGCTGCCTGCTGACGGTGCTCAAAAATACATATTTGTTGTTGTTATTCGAAATTTTACTTGTGGCTGCATATGATTTGTGGCGACTTGCGTCAAGCAAAAAAAATAAAAAATTATAATAATAAGAAACAAATAATGTCAGCCTACATAAATTTTAGCTTTCAATAACTTGAATAATGCTTTTTGGTAAAGAATTTTATTTATTTTTTGGATTTTATTTTTGCTCTTCACTTTTTGAGCAGCGTTTTTTAAACAACAGTCCTTAAATATTTACGCTTCATTAGTTATTTTTTTGTTGATTAAAGTGGATCTATAATTAAAAAAAATTTAGATTCATGAGAAATTTAAAAAATATGGAAGAAAAAATATTTAGACACAAAAATTTTTTGTCATTTTTTACTTCAAATGTACAATTCTTAAATTTCGATGAATTTTTCGATAAATTTCGATATTTTGCAGAAATTAAAATTTTTTTCATTTTGAAAATTTTGCTCCGCAGACATTTTTCCTACATTGAATATTCAATATTTCTAGTTTAAATCCTTTGCATATTTTTTGATTTAAACATTTTGTTGCTAAGAAGAAAAAAAAGTCAATTCAAAAATTAAAAAATTATGAATTTTATTAAATTAGGCACAAAATTTAAAATGTTTGGAAGTCTTAGTAATTTATTTTTTTCAAACAAACAGAAAATTAACAGAAATATTTTTGAAGTTTTCTATATTTCGTTTTGATTATAAAGATTTTGTTGGACTGGCAAAAATGGCAGTTTATGTTTCCAAGATAAAATTGATTTGCACATTTTTCTTTATGAGCTTTTCATTTTAAATTATGCACCTTTTTAAGAAAACATACTTTTTATTGAATTTTCACAATTTTTTTTAACATTTTTTTTTTAATTTTTCTTAAATTTTCTTGGTACAATATTTATTTTTCTTTAATTTTTCAAATAATTTTTTCTGAAAATATGTATTAAACTTTTTCCTTACTTTCTTTCCTTAGCTCGGAAGAATTAAACTTTTTTTATTTGATGTTTTTCATTAAATTTCCTAATAAACATTTTGTGAAACAAGAAATAAAATTTTGTTATTCATACAAAATTAAATTTTTTCTTGGAGCAATTAGATTTTAGAAGAATAGCTTGGAAATTTAAATTATTAAAAATTTTCGATTAAGAGAAAGTTATGGAAATGAAAAATTTCTTGTTTTTTTTTAATTAACAAAATTTTCTAAAAGTGAAAGTTTTTGCGATTTTTTTGATATAAAAAATTTTTAATTTTAACTTTTTTATTCAAACATTTTCTTTAACCTTTTTTCAGCGTGTATTTACAACACTGCGCTGTTTTTTATCACTCTCATTATTGTTGTTGCTAGCCCTACACGCTGCCGCTGCACAGATTGAGTGATTGTTGCCTAAAGTTATAATTTTCATATTTGTTGTAAATGGGAGGCTTTGCGCATGCGCCAGTCCGCCACAGCAACATAGGGTTTTTAGGCAACTAACATGCCTTTGAAGGTTTGTGTGCCTGTTCTGTTTGGCAGCTTTATGATGAACTTGCAACATGCAGCACAAATAAAAATGTTTGCTTTCGGATTTAATGGTTTGTGGGTTTTTCGGACGACGAGTGCCTGCAGCACATACACAAACATACGCACACACACAGGCACAAACTCAGAGGCAAACAGACAGACACACAGCTGTGAGCCGCAACATTTGTGCGATCAGCCCACATAATGACCGCTGGCTAGCTATATATGTGTGCATGCAGATCTCTAACCTCTACCTTGCAACTTGTTGTTGTTCTACTTGGACCATCAGGCCTTGTGTGGCATGCCTCTCGATGGTGGCAACAAGGTAAAATATGCTTGTTGCTATTATTATTGCCTTTATGTGGTGGCAATTTTCGACTTGGCAACTTTTTCTTGCCTCAATGTTGTTGTTGGTGTTACTGTTATTATTATTGCGGTTGCTGCTGCAGCCAATTTCAATTTGGTTTGCTGCAAGCGAGACATAAACGTCGTTGGCGTCTTCGGTGAAAATTTGTAAATTTGACTGGTGTATTTCTTTGGGAATGTGTAAATGTTTGTGTGTGTGTGTGAGTGTGTGTGGCGCCAAGCACAGGCGCCACTTGATGAGAGGAAAAATAAACCGAAAATCGAAAAAAAGAAATATTTCCAAGTAAATTGAATGAGTTTTTGGTGGTCAAATTATACGGAATATACTACTTGTTGTTGCAGTTGTTGTATGCATAAAGTGAATGTCTTCATTGCTCAGTTTCTGTTCGTAATATTCTGTAAACTTTTCACCGCAGTTAGCTCGCATATTTTGTTGAGGTTGAGGTTATCTTTGGAATTACTTTGCTATTTTCGAAATTTTTGGAAATGATTAATTAAATTTGTATGTTTTTCCTTGCAGGCAAATGTTTCCTCAAATGAAATTCCGCGTTTCGGGGCTGGACGCCAAGGCGAAATATATTTTGCTCTTGGACATCGTGGCTGCGGACGATTACCGTTACAAGTTTCATAACAGGTGAGTGTTTATATTGAAAAATATTTAAAATAAATTAAGAAAAAAATTTTTTTTAATTCAACTATTTCTTTAAAAGTTAAACATTTTTTATAAAGTAATTTTGAATAAGTGTAATTTTTCAGTTCTAAGTTAAATTTTTTTTAAGTTCTAATTTTTTTTTAATAAGTCAAATATTTTTTAAAGTAATTTTGACAGAAATATCTAGATATATATCAAAAATTTAAAAATAATACAAAAAGAAAAATTATTAAAATAAAAATTACATTGTCAAACTGAGATTCTTAAAATCTTTTGTGAGAAAATCTTAGATAATTTTTGTTACTATCTATTATTATTATGATGAAAGAGATATGGATATGTATTAAAATTTGAAGAAAGAAAGATTAGAAGATTAGAAAGTAAAGAATGCTTTAAAAATGCTGAATTTTTTATGCAAAAGTTTTCTTAATAAGTGAGTTTGATTTTTTTGAGAGAAAACAAATTTAATAATACTTTTGCATATTACCAAAAATTTTATTTTATTTTATTCTTTAAATCAATTAATTTAATTGTTTTTTTTATCTTAAATATAAATTTATTTAAATTTTTAACTTAAGTTTTATTTAATTTTAATTTGAAATAAATTTAAAAAAAAAATTTCGTCAAGGTTTTCTCATTTTAATTTTTTTAACAAGGTGCGCTTTAAGAACAATAATTTATATAACATCAAAATATGTCTAAAAATTACTTACTCTTAATCTATGTAAGTAAATGTTAAGATTAAAGTTTGAAATATTTTTTTTTAAATAAATTTTTTGTGTTCTATACTTTCTCCATTTTTTTTAAAGAGGGATAACAAAGTCTGAAAAAATTTTAATTTTTAAATACAACAATGCCAAAAAAAAATTATTTCATAATCAAAGTAAAATAAATTTATTATAAATAAAAATAAATAAAACCCAATGTAAAAAAAAAGTTACTGGTGAGAATTTTTCAAATGAAAAATTGAAATTGTTGCTTTATTTAACTCGAAATTTTTTTCGCAGCAAAAAGTAATTTGGTTCACATAAGTTTCGACTTAAGTATTGATTACTGATTATTACGATTACTTTTATAAAAAAAAACTCCCTAAAAATTAAATGAAATATTATTTCCGTTACAGCCGCTGGATGATCGCTGGCAAAGCGGATCCGGAAATGCCAAAACGAATGTATATCCACCCCGATTCGCCAACCACAGGCGAACAGTGGATGCAGAAGGTCGTCTCATTTCACAAATTAAAATTGACCAACAATATTAGTGATAAACATGGATTTGTAAGTACTGTACGTCTTCTCTGTTTACCGAAAATTTCATGACAAAACAAAAACACAAAAAAAAAATTAAAAAAAAAGAAATCATAAAAAACCCTAAAATGTCGCGTTATTTTCGATGTTGAAAACAGAAAATGGCCGCCATACTGCTGTTCTCAAGCACAAAAACAAGTTTGGTAAAAAAATAAAAAATTCTCTCGATCTCAAATTTACTGCATTAAATGAAACTACAAACAAAAATGAAAGGCAATCAATTGAAATTAATATTTGACACATTTTGTATGACTAATGTACAGCGTATTTAATTAATGACATATAAAATATCATTATATCGTGTATAATGGCAGAGAAATAGATTTTAAAGATAAATTGAAATATTTTAAAAATTAGAAAAAAACAACTTTATTTACAAAAAATTTTTGAAAGGATGACAACGAATTTTAAACAAATATGCATTTAAAAAATTATTTTGAAAAAATATGTTAAAAATTAGAAAGAAAAATATTTAATGAACTAATTTTAAACGAATTATTAAAATTTTAAATAAAAAAATATTTATTAAATTAAAAAAATTTATTACGGAAAAAATAGAAAGAATAGCAAAAAGTAAAAGGAGTATTCAAAACGTTTGAAAAATTTTAAATAAACAAATAATTACAATAAGTATTACTAAAAATTACAGAAGAACGTAAAATAGAGGCAAAAGTTTAAAAAAGTTTCCATTTTAAAACTTTTTATGAAATACTACGAAAATTTTTATTTCAAAGGTTAAATATAAACTTTTTGTTTTAAAGGTTAAGAACAACTAAAAAAAAATTAAAATTGTCGAAAACATCGGAATTTATTTTCAAAAATAACTATTTAAAAAGTTTAAAATCTTGTTTTTACAGAAAAGCATTTAAAATTTATTGCGGAGAAAACTGTAAGAGTAGTAACAACAATTAGGAAAAAGCACATTTTAAAAATTTATTAAAATTTCTAAAAAAAAAATAAAAGAAAAAAAATTATTTGAAAGCTTAAGAAAAAAAATTTCAAATATTTAAAAAGAAAATTTTTAATTTGTTTTCAATATTTTTTTTTTAGTAATTTCATAGACTAAAAAGATAACTTTTAAAAATTCTTTTCGTCATTTTACAAATTTCCAAAAAAAGTTAAAAAAATTCAAATATTTTTCCAATAAATTTTTGTTATGTAAGGCGTAGACTTCAAATTGAGAGAATTTTTTATTGGCTCATTAAAACATCTCTGCATTAGTTATTAATCTTCCCATACCCACACATATGTACCCTATGTAAATATGCCTATGTAAAACAAATTGCAAGTGTCTGTAGCTATTTTTTAATTTCAACTTTTTTACAACCAATTTTCAAGCTTTATATCAATGTGATTTTTTTTATTGTTGCCTCTTTGGCATGCGCCATTTCTGTACGAAGCGCTGCCGCTCATCAATCGCCGCCTTTAACCGGCGCCATTTTTGTCGGCAACTTCAAACGTTTGACCGCTAACAAAGCGTCGCTCTTATGTTTTTACGCTTTTGCTAATACCTTATTGTTGTTGCACAGACAGCTTATTTATTGCCGAGCGAAACAACACCAACAACAACAATAAGGAGTTTAGCAAACAAAAAGTAGCAATTGTGCTGTTAAAAATACAAAAACAAAACATGTATTTACAAAAAAACCGTTTGTCTTCTATTGCACCGCCACTGGCTGCTTGCCACACAACATGCCGCATGCGGTTTTAGTGTTTTTAATAGCGGCGGCAGCCATTCATTCGGTGATAACTGTCGTTACATGTCGATTGGCGATATTTATGTTGTTGCTGGTGTCCATCGTTGGCCGAAAACTGGCTGCGAAGCTGCCTGAACGGCGGAGTAATGGAGGTGAGAGCGCGGCTTGCGGAATGCAATTTTTTAGTTCATTTATCTTAGATCAACGACCTATATTGTTGAATTTCGGTTTTAGTTGTACCTTTCGTCGAAATAACTGTTTATATGTCATTAGTCTCTTTGATGTCTGTTGATCAATTTTGGCTCTTCATCCAACTGAGCGGGGTCTCCCAAGTTGAAAAAACCAGTATTCAAAAAACCAAATTCGCAATCCATCTAACATACTTCAACTTCTGTTCTTCCCTGAGCTTTTCAGATCCTAGTTATTTCATTGTTCTTTAAGCAAAAGCTCAATATGAAGCTTTCCAAAACTATTTTGGTATAATAACAGTTTGAAAGCGCTTTCTGAGTCAGTTTCTTGAATCTCTTTTCATAAATACAAATGTTTGTATTATCAGCCGGTCCGTTATGTTTGCCAAAATGAAGTTCAATGAGAACTTAAAGCTTCAGATTAACTTAATTACTTCATTCCAATGTATCGAACGTAACTAAATTATCGAAATCACCTAGTTCGGGCGAAAATCCAACATGGTTTCGAATCAACAAAGGCTTTCTAAGAATTTCAAAATATGGAAGAACATACAAAATAAGTGGTTTTATAGAGCCGTAACCTCGCTGACACTTCGATCCAGGGCTATTTTGTGAAATTTATGTGAAGCTCTTAATTTTCCCGAATGCAAATTAGTAAAGATTTTCCAAGTTCCACAGCCTTTTCTCGGTCTTCTTCTTTTCGAGCCGAGAGCAGTGGAGCAATGCAATTCCCTTTCAGTGTCTACTTTTCATTTTGGCGTGCTGAAAGTTTTTGCAGAAATAAGGCTTCGAAGATTTCTTCTAAATTCCAAATTCAGCCGTCCTTAGAGCATTGACTGAAATGTCGCTTTTTGGTATGCCTGGAATTGCTATAAAATATATGGAAATATGGTATAAGTACGCTACCAAGGAATACTTGTTCAGCGGTTTTAGATCAACTCTGGGTTCATTGACGCAACAGTCAGTTGATATTTTCAAAAACTTCCGCTACCATATGACTTTGAGCGGTTCAGCATACTATACAAAAAGAACCGGTGCTTTAGCTTAAATTAATCACAAATCCCTTAAGTTTTATACCATCTTGCTTCGAAAACGAAACTGCAAAATTTGACTAGTGCTAGTGTTGGGAAAACTAAAATTCAGGGAGCTTTTAAAAGCTCTGCGGAAGCTTTTTCTGGATAGTCGATCTTAACTACCTCTTTGGCAAAACAACTCGACATTAGAAATATTAAAACCTTACAAGCATAATGAACTCTGGCTCTGAAGCTTTAAGCTTTTGATCAAAAAAGCTCTTAATTCGAGATCAAAAATTATCGTTTCTACTTGAAATTTGTGTTGTCTGTACTATAGCTATAATGAAGCTCTCGTATTTGTTATTACGATAATTTCAATGGTACATCCGCATATCAGCTTGCTACTCCCCAATCAAATTATCGTCATAATTTAAACATTCGCTGCTCAACCTGTTTACTGTACACAGCTCCATCAAGTGTCATAGCTACTTATACCACTTCACTCATTGATCTGACAAGTAGCATCAACTGCGCACCGCAATGGATCATTGCGTTATCGAACGTTTCATTTGATATCGTACGTCATTACTTCTAATGCGGCCTGTTAGTTTTCGAGTTGTAAAAACTTGCATTTCCTTATTGATTTTACAGCCGAAGTATTACTTATACTTTAATTAACCACGCGCGCTTACAAACTTCACGGCGAATAAGTACCATATATAAGAAGTTATTGATTATCAAAGTGAAGCGTCAATAAAATATCGAAATAATCTCATGCCATGCCACAGCCGCACCATCCATGCCGTGGCAAACATTACAGACACCAAAAAGGCCAGATAAACGACCAACGCCGTACCGCGTGGTTTGCCTCCGTTTTGCCTGCCGTCTGAGTGGGCTGTGACAGTGGCGATTGGCGGTGGCGCTGCTCATAACGATTCATATTTGTCTGCACGCCAAGACGCTTTGCGCCGCACAACGGCAACACGCGCGCGCGCCAATCGGACCACCAACAAGTGGCGCGCTAGTGAACGCGCCTGAAAATGAAGCGCTAGCGAATATGCGAGGCCGAGGCATTTTCTTTCTACTTATTTGCCAATCAGTCTTTTGCCTAATTCCGCTTTAAGCTTTGAACTGTGCCGACGATGCTGCAATAAACTACGTTCCCATGTGTGTGAGTACATCGTCCGGTTATTCCGGCTAGCGGTGGATTTGAATAAGCTAGCAAACTGCGCAAAATGCGGTGCGCGCGGGTTGTTTCGTTTGATCGCCGACGTCCATGTTGTTGTTGTTGTTCAAAATAAATAGCAATAATAAGATAAAAAATAAAATGGCAAGCACAGGCGCGATACCGCCGTCATTAGCGCTGCAGTACGAGCGGAAAACAACAACAACAAAAACGAATTATTTATTGATGTGCGCCATCATCAGAAGTTGCTTGCCGCGCCGCGCTGGATTGGCACGGCGCATCGCTGATGGCGTTGGCGATGGCGACGGTGTTGGCGGCAATTTGCCAGTGCTGCTTTTGATCTATGCGAACTCTCGTGTACGCGTGCATGCGAGCAAACGAAGACGCCACCACCCGTCGCTTTGCGCCTACGGCGTTGAGGAGGCGCACAGGCAAGCGAAGCGATCCGCACAAGAAGTTATATATAATATTTACTGTGGTCCACCTACTGAGGCGGTTAATAAATAATAAGCCGGAACGCCATCGCGGCTTAAGCGGGTCGGAGCGTGACCTACGCCAGACGCACGAACTTTGACACGTAATGCCGCGATACGCTGGACATCCAGATAGTGGTTATATAATTTTTCACGCGTCACAGGCGGAAAAACCGCCCGCGGTGGGGCTAGACCGCACAGCCTTGTGTAGCGTCACAGGCAAAAGGGTTCGCACTTTCGACCTTAGATTTTTGTTGTTAATGTGTCACTTGGCCGTACTCCTCGCGTCAGTTGTGGCGCTTCACACGTACGCCCGCGCGCATGCTATCGTATAAAAAATGCTGCACTAAGGAGCTGGTTTGCGACTATTATTAATAATTTTGTGCGCAGCGCGTGTGTTTGTGGTTTCTTGTGGCACGCCCCGCTCAGCCCATACGCACACTTAGCATTCCATATGTTTGCTTTCCCAGTTGCGACAGCACCTACGCCCACCAGCCCACTATGCGGTCAGGCCTTGCGTGTGCTCACTATGGAGTCAATATGCGCGTTGAGCTATATGCGTCCCGGCTGTTGGTTTCGCTACCACATACGGAAAAGAAAATGGAAACAAGAAACCGAAAACCATTGAACCGTTGAACTGTTAAACTGGCCGACTGACTGCGCGTCAAAATATGTGACCAATAGCAGCCGTAAAGCAGTTTGTGCCCACAAAGGCACGCAATATTGGACCGCCTAGTCGGCATATGGCACGCTTGACCTACTAGACGTGTTATTGCATTATTGTGCAGACCAACTACCTACAATTTGTGCTATAATTATATTTGATTACAACTTGCGGTTTTTAGTTTGAAAACGTATACTTTTTTGTTATCGTTTGGAATTTTAATTTTATAATTAAATTGTAGTAAAAATGTAATTGTAGTAAAAATGTGTATGAAACGTGGTTGCGGTTTGTAAATAGAGCGCTCTAAGCTGGTTATTGTTGGTTTAATTTCTATATTTATTGTTTATGTATTATATAAAAACAAGATCTGTAACTTACAGACTTTATCATCGAAAGGATCTTAATGTCCTTTGAAAAAGGTATGCTTTATTAGGCAGAAAATGTTCCTATTACAAAAATGTAACGCTTTTCCTGGTTTTAAAGGAAAATTTGTTTTAAAGGACATTCATATCCTTGCACTACAAAAATCTTGTTTTACCTTTGTTTGCTGTTTTCTTCCATTTTATTGATTTTAGCGAATTTTAGAAATAACTTCTTGCAAGGACATGTATATCCTTGCAAAGAAATTTTTGAACTTTCACATAAAAAGTGAAAATGCATAATTTAGAGTACTTTGCTCTGCTAACATCAGCTTATTAAGCAACTTTAATCAGCATTTCAACCGACATTTTCAGGAAAGTTTTAATTTTAACACAATTGAGCTGTGACACTCACATTTTCCCAGCAGTAACAGCTGGTAGGAGCGCTATAATCGCATATCCACAGCACAATGGCTGGTATGACTATACGAGCATGCAAAAAAAAACAAAAAATCAAAGCCACAAAAGCTGCCTGCTGTCAAACTGCATGCGGAATCAAAAAGAATTTTTAATATAAAAGCGGTAAGCGACAAAGCAAGGGACCTACTCACATACATGCATACAAGCGTGTGTAAAAATAAACGCGCTCGCACAACAAAGGGTAGGCCATCATTAAAAAATTACAAAGCGAGAATTAAAAAATGAAATTAAAAAAAAAGCTAGAGACTATCAGAAAGCTGCGGCGTTCACCGCAGAAACTAAAAAAATATTATATATATGTGTGTGTGACATAAGCCGATAATAATGGTTGTTTGCGCGCGCCGAACGGCCATATTGATTTGTGCACCCCTATCTCTGTGGCTACTACCCTCCGCTGCACACATTGACACACACAAACACACTCACACAAATAGAATTACTAACCATTGTTTGCGCCTATGTAGCGCAGCCATCATGCTGCTTGCAACAGCTGGCGTTGGGGTTGAGAATTTTCCATGCATGTTGCATGCAATACCGCAAGCTTTTTTCTTACTGCTCTACTTGGTGGTATGATGTATGTAAGTGTGTGCATGCGTGTTTGCTTGTTTGAAGCACACACTTCAACACTTCGTCGACTGCGCGCCGCTGCTGCCATTGCCGTTGAGGTGTGACGTACAACATATTGCGTCAAGTGTTAAAATTATTCACTCCTGCATGCATTCGCACAATGCGTTCGGAAGTGGTAGCTTCTTTTCTCACCTCATGGGAGGGAGTGTGAAAGAAACCACAAAAAAAAACCAAAAAAATAGTTTGATGACCTAAGATTCGCACCGAGTTGCTGAGGCAATTTCTTCGGCAGCATCAAAACCAAATCTAGGGGCTTCTAAGAAAAGCTTGTAGGTTAAAAAAAATAAATTTTGTTCACCAAAATTTTATATGCCTTTCAGAAGCAGATTTTTTTTTATATTTTATAAAGAACTATGCAAATTTTAAGTTAAATTTTATATTATTTTGCCTTTTAAAGCGTTCTCACCACAAGAGAATTCGTTTCTCAAATCTATATGGAACATTTTCTCAGCAAGGATATGCATCCTGTAAAAAAATTATACGCAAATGTGCTTACAATTGTAGTAATCATCACTAATGCTAATGCAAACGTTAAAGAATCTGTTTGAGAATAAGGATACGAATGTCCTTCGAAAAAAAAGTTCGAAAATTGTTAAGAAATTGTTAAAACTTGTATATGACACAGTTTTAAATTGAATTGGAAACATTTTTCTCAAAGGATTCGAAGATCCTTATAACATTTAGAAAAATTACTTTTTAGAAATTTATTTATTTAGAAGTTTGCTAACGAAAGGGATGATTATATGCAGAAATCTTCATAATCTTCATAAGACGCCTAATTTATTCTTGTTTTGAAAGCTAAAAATTTATATTTCCCGAAAAAAAAAACAAATACATTTATAAATTGCTTAAGTTCTTTAACAACTATATACATTTTTCCAACTTGCTTTCATTGCAACAGCGGCAAGAAACTAATTACTTTCAAATTAAACTGCAATTGACATTTTTGGACATATCTACAACTCCCAGCGCTAATACGAGCCATCAAAGGATATGTCCAATATAAAGCACCCAACAATGTGACACACAAACACGTTCAATTAGACACAAAGCCATATAACCAAGTATTTCCAGTATGTTGCATCACCAATGGCGACCTTTGTGCCATGTTGCATGTGGTAAACATTGCATTTAATGTGGCTAGTGGCAAGTAAAAACTACTCGTTTGCCACTTACACGAAAACCTTACACACACACTTGCGCTTTTTATTCATGCTCACTTGGTCAAAAGAGCTGGATAACCGGTTCGAAGTGGGCGTTTACCAATAGTATTTGGATGTATTTGAACCACTTATGTTGTGTTTGGGTCGGCAATGCACTTAATTTTCTGCGTTTTTGCGCAATTTTCATACGATTTTACACTATATATATGTGTGAATGTAGTTCGATACAATTGGGAGACTTCAAAGAAATTGGTTGGTCTGTACGCTTTCTGTAGTTTCAAGTACTCACTAGGAAATAGAATTGAAGATAATCAGTTGTCATGGGCATTAGGGAAATTTTCGTGACTAGTGACAACTTTTCATGAACACTGACAGGCGTTCTATTGCTATTATTATCAAGCACAGAGCTTTACTGTATACATTAAATACTCAAAGTAACTAGTTACACAATTATCATAACTACTAACTACTTTCAATAACACCTGACAACATTTTTATCACTAGCTGGCGATTTTTTTTGACAGTTGACGGCATCAAAAAAAATGATGACTGTACCACATACTGGGTTGCCATGTAATTATTATATCCAATGACCTGTTATTGCGATAGCTGACAACTTTTAATAGTTTTTCACAGTTTTGATGACAGCTGACAGAGTTTGTCACTATTAATCGCTTCCTTTTCACCGCTGATATTTTTTCAAGAGCAAGGACAGTACCAAATACCGTGCTGGAATACAAATTTTATAATTACTTATCGTTTTTGAGAAACTGACAATTTCAAATAATGTTTGACATTTTTAATGACAGCTGACAAAGTTTGCCTTACTGTCCGATTCCTTTTGAAAGCTGATAGCTTCTTAAGAGCAATGACAGCATTAAATAGTATAGTCTTATGTGATCGTTTATTGTCACAACTGAACAATTCAAATAAATTTTGACAGTTTTAATGTGAACTGGCAGATTTTACAAAATTATAGACCGTCTCTATTTCACAACTGACAGTTTCATAAGATATATAATAGAACTAAATTTTTGTTTCAACAATCATTTTAGAGTTTTCGTTACTACTAACCAACTTTTGAGACGTCTGAAAATTTGAAAAGCTAATGTCACTTTTAATGACAACTGACAAATCTTTTTTGTTCACAAAGGCACAATTTTGAAAGTTGATAGCTTCTTAAGAGTAAACAAAGTAAATAATAGCTTTTCAATAGCTCTAACTAGTCTGACCGACTTTAATGGCAACTGATCTATATTTGTGACAGTTGATAGCCGAGTAATGACAATATCTAGCCAACCAAGAGATTAAGCGCCTAGAAAAAGGGTATCCAAGAACAACAATTGACCAATCTGCTCATTTAATAATTCCAGCAGGGTTCCCCCATCAGCTTTCTCAACTTTTGTACCCTCTCTGCGCAGCTTGAGAGCTCAAATCAAATTAATTGCTGCCCAACAGAGACGTACCCCTACTTCAACAGGGTGTTTATACTCCCGTGTATTCTGCATGTTCTTCTCTATCTTAACTAGTTTCTTCTACGACCTCGCTATCGTCCTCAATCGCCCACCAAACTACACACATTCACATGTGCCTTGGTCATTATCCTTGCTAGTGCATTCAAGTGCGAGCGTGTATGTATCACATTAATACATACGAAGATCTTTTGCACTACCTCTCACCACTTTCATGTCCGACACACGACTTACAAGCGCTCAAACACACACATACACAAACTATATTAAGTATGTATTTATAAGTAATCTGCCTTTGTGTGTCGTTCTTCCTTGCATGATTCAGATTCACCTTTTTGTATACTCCTGCGGGATACTTGAAACAATTCAGATAGAAAATCAAAAGCATCTGGCCAATTTACGTTTTTGGTTCGTTTGGTATTAACATGCGTACGCAATACGAGGATATTAACAAAGTGAAAAATATGTGGGGTAACGCAGGCGATGCTGGTTTTCTTTGTAAATGCGCATATTAGCACACATGATTTTTTTTTTTGTTGAAGGCTGTGATAAAGGTGTTACACTTGAAGAAATTTTGTTTGTCGTATGTGCGAAGAAAATATTTAAGTTGTGAAAGGAATGTCCTTTAAAAATTTTCGTTTGAAAATTGCTTCAAAATACATTTACTATTTAAAAAGCGTAAAATTGTAACAAAACAGTAGTTTTTGTATACAAGGATACGAATGTCCTTTAACAAAGCAATGTTGGGAATCAGTTTAGAATGCATTTTAATGCTTAATTGTTTGATGACATAAAAAATAGGCATATTTTGTGTGAAGGACATGCAGATTCTTTGAAAAAAATTTTGCGAGATATGCTTGAAAAATGTTTAGCAACTTAAAAATCTTGCAAAAGTAGTAAGTAGTAAATGATGGTGAAAAAGTAGATGATATGAAAAATGGAGAATTTTTCATCCTGTACATATCTTAAATTCTATACGTATTCTCTTTTATATAACATTTTTGCTTCTTCTGTTCTTACGCCATTTCCTTGCTAGTTTCTACTTCTGATTACCTAGTTAGCTCACTGTCTTGTGTTCACCCATATGTGCCACCTTCAATAAATGTGCAGAAATAACTAAGGATCTACTGAACTGTATACTGTTTTCTTTCAGCATACTTGGTTTGTTTTTTTTTGCTGCTAAAGATGCGCAGAAGTGGAAAGTAAAGGAAGTTACGCACAAAAATTCTTTGAAGATTTTTTTTTTATTTGGGACTACTAACCTATTTAAAGAAGTTACACAAAATTTAAATATTTTCACCTATTTAAGGCAAACATTTTTGCAAAAATTTTACAACCACCTTTTTTCATAAAATTCTTCATAAATTCTTTTAAATTCTTTTTATTGTGGAAGGCCTCTCTTTCAAATATTTTCACGCTAATTAGCCGCCCACTTAACACCTACACTTAAAAACAATAAAAATGGCTGCTGTTTTTCAAGTTCTTGCTTGCGAAAAAAATTAATTGACTACCATTGAAAGGCTTGAAAACAAAGGCGTCAGTTGAAGTCGCTGTCAAATGGAACTGACTGTGAAAGGGGTCTCATTGTTGGCAATGCTCGGGGTATGCACTTTTCAAGAGAGTGCAGGCAAAAATGCACTTTGACGTGCAAATGTGTGCGTGTGTGTATTTATGTGTCACTTGAGGGCATTTTTCACACCACGCTTGACACTTCACAAATTGCGCAAACACCTACCACTGACGTTGGTGTGTGTGTGTGTGTGGGATTATATAAAAAAAATTCCAAATAACGCTGCCGCACACAATTAATATGAAAAGGAGTAGACAAAAGCAGTGCGCGCCATGTAAAAGAAGGGTTATAGAAAGTTGTAAAGAGGGTAAGAAGTTGCTAAAACCCATAATTCGTGTAAAAATGCAAAAAACGTTGCATAGCCGCAGGCGCTGCTTGGCTTTATATGCTTATAACTTGCCTAATTATTGAAATATTATATTATATATATATACATTTTTAGAAATCGGTTTATATCTTCCTTGAGGTCTCACATTTTGAATACATAAACATATTGAATCTCCTTGCTTCTGTTTAATTTTATCTTACATACTGATGTTAGTATTTAAGATATCTTAATAAAATTTAGAAATCAGCTTGCGCTTAATAGAGTGTGATTTAGTACTAAAAATTAATGAAATCGATTCATCACTTCCACTAGCTCACATATATCGATTACGAAGATATTCTTCCCTCCTGTTAACATGATACTCGTACCATATATAACGGTAAAATTATGAGATAACGCAATGAAATTTGGTGAGAAAGTTACACTTAACTTAATGTCAGTGAGTGCTAAAAATCAATGGAATAGGTGTATATCTGCCCATAGCTCCCATATATCGGTTACAAGGACATTCTTCCTTCCATTAAATTTGATAACGTATATAACGCTAAAAATGTGAGATACCTTAACGCAATTCGGTGAGAAAGTTACACTAAACATAGTGAAAACTTGTACCAAAACTGGAAGAAATCGGTCAATATTTTCACAAGGTTGCCACATAACTAGGACCAAATGCGGACTTAAACTGTTATAAATTTCGCCAAAAAAAAAATCGGTTTTGTAATTTCACAAAAACAATAAAAAATTTTAAATTTTAATTTCAAAAAAATTTACTTAAATCAAATAAAAACTTTAATTGAAAAAAAGTTTGTTCAATTAAAAAAAAATTTATTTTTAATTTTCTCAAAAAAAAATTACAAATTTTTCCAGCAATTTTCAAATTTGAAATGTCCAATTTATAATTTCTTTTTGTTCCTTTTTCTCCACAAAAACACATGTTTTAACTTTGTATGAGTTTTTAAAGAAATTTCTCTAATTTAATTGATAGCTTTTGACATATATTTTAGGCAATTTTCTTTGTTTTTCCAATTTCGCACAGCATCTACCTTTCAGAATTGCTTTATGCCTGCAAATATTTTAAGGAATTCCACTCAAGGCGTCGTCAAAGAATTTAATTACGACATAGCATTGTTGTTGTGACTTTATATATGCCAAAAACATAAAAGAAAAAATTCGAAATAAAATTTTTGCATGACAAATTAAATGCGTCGAAATGCCATTACAAGTATTACAAGGTATGCGGCACATGACGCAGTTATGCGAACAACTGCAAAGCAATGTGCTACATTTCCATGCAACCAAATGCTGAAGCGTATTTATGAATTGCAAATTTGTTGCAAGTATAAGTGGCAAGTAGACAAACGGTGTAGAGAGAAAAAAAACTTATTGAAGAAATATGCGAGCAGCAAAGAAGAAACAACAACAAGTAGCAACTACGTTGTGGCAAGTTAAGAAATATGTACATATGTATGTGTGTGTTTGTGTGTATATGTGTGCATATTAAATGTATATATGCAACCACATGCGGTTATACATAGTTATAAATAAATAACTGCAGCATACCAAACTGATGCTTATCTGTGACAACAACTGTCGCTGTTCGCAGCAGCTTCCTGTATATATACTAGTGTGTGTGTAAGTTGGAATTGTGTATGTGTGTGTGTAGTCCGCTTATTCAGACGCACAAGTAGCCAAATGCTACCCTTTCGCCGTTAGACAGTTGTGGCAAGCAAATAGAGCAAACGCACGCACTATACAATGTGCAACCGCTGGCCGTGGCAAGTACAAACCGCAAGTACAGTGGCAGATGAGCGAATTAAGCGAAAAAAAAATTTGATAGGCAGCAATTTGCTGCATATCCTGCTACCCTTTACCTATTAAACACTATGTTTGACGTTATAATAAATTCCTTATATATGTATGCTATTAAATGAAGCTACAGCTTGCCGCATAAGTGACTGCCCCTTTTTATTGTATCCTTTTAACGAGATTTACGCAGAAGATATGCAAAAGGACCTCTGGGAATGGATATCGGTTACGATCAATTTCGGAGATTAACAGACAGAGGCATGAGTGCTGGTGGTGTGAGAGCGAGAATGCGAGTTAGAATGTGTGATAGAGAGAGAAAAGGAGAGAGAGAGAGTTAGAAGGAGATGGAGCGTACGGCTCTTATTTGTCTAATATTTGATATTAATTGGTGGGGAAGTTACGGAATGGAATGAAAGGAAGCAGAAAATATTCCGCTATTTCAGCAAATATCTTCAGATAATATTTTTATATCATTTAAGGCGTTAGAAGCGCAAATTATGTTTTTTCACTCAAATACAAAGCGAGAAATTTAACTGTGGCAACAACGAGTACAAAAATCTCTAACATAACCCATAAAATTTACGAAATTATTGCTGTAGTAAATTTAAAATTAAACGAAAAATTAGAAAACTTTGCCCTAGAAAAATTATTTCAAAAACCTCATTTTTATAAAAAAAAACGTTAAAAAATTTGTTTGAAAAAAAGCATAAAAAATTAAATAAAATTTAGTGAGCTAAAGCCAAGTAAAGAGATTTAAAAGAAAAATTTAAAAAAAAACGTAAAAAATTAAAAAAAAATATTAAAAAATTTAAAAATCAAAAAAATCAAAAAAATTTTCTGAGCTAAAAAAAAATTTTAAGAAATAAAATTTTCGAAAATTTTGATATATGTATTAAATTAATTAAAATTTTTCAAAATTTATTTTTGTTTTATTGTATTTTTTTCACGGCCTCCTGCCATTACGAATTAGAGGCGCACTTCAAAATTTAATGAACTTGTATTATAATTGTAAATAACGAACTCGATATTTATCTAATTCATTTTAATTTTTCCGGTATAAATATTTGTTTCATTACTTATTAACCTTCCCCCTCAGTCAACGCCACCAGCAACTGGTTAAAGCGTTTTTATGTGCCTTTCCCCCTCCTACTGGCCTACTCAGCCTGCTTTTGGTAGTGCTTTCCTTATTACCTACCCATTAAGTCTCTAATATGGTACATTTATTTAATTTATTTTTTCCCTGAATTTTATTATTTGTGGGTGACCCCAAAAGCATGAGTCGTGTGTACACATAATCAACGCCTTTTAAAATTAATGAGGCATATTCAGGTTTTTTATGACATTTTAACAAGATTCACTGGGGTGGTGGCGAAATAAAATATTAAAAAAATGTGACAAGGTGAAAGAAATGGAGAAGCCAGATTATTAAAAATAAATCAAATATATGTATATAAAAATAAAAGAAAATATTAGGAAAAAAGAAAAGGCGGAATTCATAAAAAATTTTATAAAAATATTAAAAATATACGGATAATAAAGTGATTGAAAATAATAAGATAGAACCGCCAGATAATATAAAAAATATATTTTTTATAAAAAAATATGGATGGTGAGATAATTACAAAATAATAATGACAATAATTAGTGATGCCAGGCAATTTAAAATATCCAATAACAAACGTTTTCGAAGCAAATTAAAAACATTTTTATTTTTTTTTTTAGTGTTTTTTAAGAAAAAGTATATTTGTAATCGGTAATTTTTATTTTACTACTTTTTATTTTTTTATTTTTTTTCTTTAATTTTTTTCCATATGGCAACACCATATCCCCAACTAATTCATATATATGTACTTTATCCGCTTGGCGAGGGTGTAATAAAGCGCATAAATTAAAAGGCACCCTATATTACAATACAAAATACATACACATATACACAAATACATAAATGCCTCAACATTCTTGCCACAAAAAGCAGCAACAAATAAATGCATTTGTTTTAATGGCGCAGAAATGGCCGACGCGGCGCTATAATACCACTAATGTCACTAACTATTTCTATGAAATTTTCTCCCGCCTTTAAGTTTTTTTTTCTCATTTCTGACCCTCAACACCCCGCGGCAGTGGTACGCCACTCGCTTGCGCGCATTTTTCTAACGCTGATAGTGTCAAATGTACGCGCTAAAAACATTATGTAAATTATATTTGAGCCACTTGGTACATATAATTCGGATATTTGTTGTTAGTACTGCTACCTTTCATTGTTGTTGTTGTTTTTGTTGTTTTTGTTGGTGCTGCTAGCGCTACTGGTGTCATGTCTAGTATTTCAGACCGCTTTAACTCGGCCATATTTCACTGCTGGCAAAAAAGTAAAACAAAAACATATATATATTAATAAAAGCAGCAACACAAACAACAAAGTACGCACAGCAAATAGTTTTACTGCGCCAGACGTGTAAAAAGGTTATAAAAAATCGGAAAAAAATTCGAGCGAAAAGGTGTGTAGGCCAAGTGGCAGCCAGCAAATAGTTGAAGGTTGTAATAAAAGTCGAGGAAAGGTGAAAAATTCTAGCGAAAGAATTTTATGTACACGCTTGGTGTGTAGCAGCAACAACAAAAATGCTGGTTTGTTGTGGAAGCACAAGGAAAATTTGAAAAAAAAAGATTATAAAAAAAATTTAAAAAAGCGCAAAAAATTTAACACAAAGCTAAACATGAAAATAGTTTCGCGCATGCAAAACGCACACACGTATGCACTCGAACAGAGAAACCTAGAAAAACACCTGCACAATATTTCCTTATATCCTTAAACTACACATATACCAACAAAAATACCTTAACTAACACAAAAACACACTTGCTATGCACAAATATTTCGTTTCACAAGTAAAATACACACCAAAAACCATTGCATAATGTACAAATTTAACACCTTAGAGGTCCTAGCATTTTCAACGTAGCATACCCCCAGGCGCCTGTAACTAAGTAAAAACCATACGAGCAAGCAAATAACAAAATGTCGCCTAAAAACAAATACAAAAGTGGCAAATAACAGCCGGCCGCATATATTTACAGTTATAAAAGCATTTTCATGTAAATGAGCGCGCCGAAAATACTAGGTGTGACTTGGCTGAAAATTTAATTTTGTGCCAAGCACTTGATTTGCGTAATTTGCCGGCACCTTACTTACTTTGACGGCCGCAATAAATGTGTTTGTGGCATGAATGGTTAATAATTTTGATAAAACTTGTCAAGAATGGCACAGAAATGAGATGGACCGCATATTTTTCGCCATTGAAGCAAAGCTAGGTGGAAATGGCGTTGAAATTTTGATATATTGCTCACATTTGTTTAGAAATATTCGATGACATGATATAAAAATATTAAGTTAAAAAATATGTAATTAAAAAAAATACATATATATTAAATTAAAAAATCAAAAAATAAACTTAAAAAATTTTTTAATTAACATAAATTAAAAAATTAATTAAAATTTTTTGTGAAATTTAAAATTTTGAAAATACAAAAAAAAAATTTTTAAAAAATTATTAAATTATTAAATTAAAATTAAATTAATTAAATTAAAAATTAATAATTACAAGAAATATAGATAACATAAAAAACAATTACATATCTGAGCGGTTGAAGAAATTGAAATAATTTTTTTTAGTAAAGAATTTTTTTTTACTAAATTTTACAAAAAAATTTTTTTTTTATTATCTGAATACTATTTTTGACCAATCTTTTCCTTTTCCAGAATTTCCATGTCAATTTTGATTTATAATATATTTTTTTTTTAATCAAAAATGGTTATTTATAAGTTCATTAACCTCAAGTATTACATCTGACATCTTACATGTCACACTGTTTCAAAAGCCACGCTATCAGAGCCACTCACTTTATGCCCCAACTTAATTGCCACATCCATTACCACGATATGGACTTGTAGTACAACTCAATTAGCCGAAGAGGCACATACGAGAACTGATACAAAGATACATGACAACAACAACAGAAATAGTAAGATCAAAGTCAAAACAAGGCTTCGGAAATGATTGAAGCGGAGACGAGTCGAAACGTCTTAATATGCAGGAAAATAATAAAAACAAAAACAAGGTGCTACTTTCTGTTGCAAGCAAGCCTTTTTGGCATTAAAAATGGCATGTTTATGTGTAGGTGCAACTGCATGTGTGTGCGTGTCAGTGTATAGGCGCCAGAGACAAAACCGCACCGAAATGATTTGGCTGCGTGCAGAGTAATTGCTTTTGTATTGCAACAACAAGCAGTCAGCAGTGAAAGTAGGCACTGCGGCAAGGAGCTGCCGCACCTCCTGCGGCTAAAATGCCACAACTGTCTGCCGCATGAGTAGCTCATTAAGCGAAGCCTGTTCGGTAAGCGGCCCAAATGTTGCATGTACGAATATTTGCCTCTTATACACAAATTTGTTGGTGCACGTTGGTGCCCGTTTTGTATACAAATTCTAATTGCATGAGAATGCCTGCTTTGCGGTTGCCCATTGTGCTGTGGCTCAACAGTGGCCGAGTGCGATAATGAGTGTAGGAGCAATGCGGCGCAGCGGGCGCAGGCATCTGATGACAGCAAGTAGACAAATTCGTTGAATAGCCAAGTAAGTAGGGGAAGACAAAAGCAGAAGAGATTAGCAAAAAAGACGGAGCAAAGAAAGTTAGTAAATAACTAGGATTTCGAAGACGGTTGACAGCAAACTAGCACCGCACGTTGTGCTCGGGGTCCTTTGTGCGCCCACAACAATTGAGCTGCCACAATGGCATCAAAGCAGAGAACGCCGCGCGGTGTTTGTAAATAAAACATACGAGTATCTTGGGAGGCATGAGATTATGTAATATGAGCGGAGGTCATTGAGAGGCTACAAGTAATTTAATAAAAAAAATATTTTTTTTAAAAATGTAAAAAATCACAAAAAGTTTTATTGGAAAAAGTGAGATTTTTTGACTTCTAATTTACTTTTAGAGATAAATATAAAAAAAAATTTATGTATTAAAATTTGGAAAAATTCAAAAATTTAAAAACATTTTTGAAAATAAATTTTGAAAAAGAATGTTAGATTTTGAAAAAAATAAAGAAAAAAAAGCAATTTTAATAAATTTCCGATAGTTATTTTTTTTGCGAATATTATAAAAAAAATTTATATTTCCATTTAATGTTCGAAAAATTTTTTTCCGAAATTTAATACATTTTTTTTAAAGGAAATTTTGGTTATTTAGAGGATATAAATATTGAAAATAATACTAAAGAAAATTTTACAACTAATTTTCCATAAAAAAAGATTTTCAAAATTTCCAAAACAATATTGCAGAAAATTTTCATTAAAATTAAAAATTAAGTTTTCAGCAAAAATTAAGAACTTTCTTGAACATTTTTTCCATTACAACTTCTGTTTTATTTGCGTATTTGTTATATTTGTAATATTTATTGTCTTTTTTCTGTTATTTTATTAAACATTTTTTTGCTTCAATAATTAATAATATTTTTACAAGTGGTATAAAACTGTTTTTGTTTGATGAATTTTTTTCAATAAATAATAAAAATGAAGAAGTAAAAATGTTTTTCAAAACTGACTTAAAACTGAAAAATACCCTTCAAAAATTAATGAAGATTTAATTTTCTTTTCTATTTGATAAGCCTCAAGAAACACTCAAAACGAATTAAAAATTAACAAGAAATATAGGAAACAATAAAATGAATTAAAAGAAAAATTTCCACTTGTATAAAGTCTCAAAAATATCTGAAACTGATTTCAAAATTACGACAAAATTCAGAAAATAATAAAAGAAATGCGAAAGAAATTTTTAATCAAAGTGCAAATTAAAAAAAATTCGTCCAATTCTTGCTTTTAAAATATTTTTAATACATTTTTTAATTTTCGATAATTAAATTTTTTCTCAGAACAATATGTGAAAATTGTAAATAAAGTTCGAATATTTTGAATAATTTTTTTTAAAAACTACAAACATTTTTTTAAAAGAAGAAAATTTTTTTTTCATTTCTGTGCCTTTCTTAAATCCACTAGCGACCAATTTTTTTACATAAAATATGACATAAAGTATTACACTTAAATTTTTTAGGAGGAGGATACACACATATTTACATGGACACATATACATGCATTAATTGTATATGTTTACATGGAATTAAATTGCCCAGCAATAGAAATTAATGTCAACTATGGCAACCCCCCGCTGCTTCGTACTGTCCATATAAGAAAGAAAGCAGAAATTCTTTTTGGGGGAAATATTAAAGAAAGGCAACAACATTGAGCTAGAATTTGGGGCAAACTGCGTCTTAAAGTGAGCAACAAAGCAGAAGACAAAAAGGTAGTAAGCATTGAATATTTGAGGTAAAGAGTAGGATAAGTAGATTTATTTTCCTTTCGAGGGCGTAGCTGAAAGGCGGACCGCCACAATGGGATTTGTGTAGGAAGAAGGTACTCAGAAGGGATAATTTCTTTAGAAATTAAAATGTGGAAAGTGAAACGTAGTTAGAGGACTGTAAGTAGTAGAGTAAATGACAAATTTTTTAAGTGCAGAGAAAATCAAATTTTTTTATAGAAGTCGTTCAAAAATGAGTCATGAGCAGTTAGGAGGAGCCAGTACCAAGTAAGAATCGTATCATATTCGAAAGGAAATAAAAAAAACTATTTAAATATTTTTTTTTTAAATTTACTATATATATATATATATATATTTTTTTTTTAATTTTTAATTTTTAATAATTTTTAATTTTTAAAATTTTTAATTTATTTAATTTTTTTTTTTTAAAGTACGAAAAAAAAATTTTTTAGAGATTCGAAAAAAAGTTCATCAAAAGTTTTTCTCAAACAAATATTTAAATTTTCTGAAAATAGTTCGACAAAAATTTATGTGCTTGTTTCGAAGAATTACTAAACAATTTTTGAA
Organism: Bactrocera minax; assembly: GCA_021498325.1. Lineage (NCBI taxonomy): Eukaryota > Metazoa > Arthropoda > Insecta > Diptera > Tephritidae > Bactrocera > Bactrocera minax. The sequence continues at coordinate 393,471 of JAKEEE010000079.1, read as the reverse complement.
AATGGGAAAGTGAGGAAAAACTACATTTCTGCAATGAAATTTAGAAAAGGCTGTACAAATTATTCCAAAAATTTTAAATAAATCTGATTTTATGAAATATTAATAATAATGTGAAATATAAAAAAACAATTCAAAATTTAATATATTTAAGTTCTATGAAATTTGTTTTGAAATAAAATTTTTAAAAATATTAAAAATAAATTTTTTTTTGAAAAATTAAGTTAAAAAAGTAAATTAAATTTAATTTTATTGAGAAATTCAAAATGAATTATATTTGAGTAATAAAATTTATTAAACAAACTATGACAATTATAAAAATATTCTAAAAAAAAGCTTTTTTTTTTGGGTAATAAAAATTTCCAATAAAATTTAATAAAGAATTTCAAAAGAAAAAATATGAAATAACAAAATAAAAATATAGAAATAAAAAAATTTTTTTAAATATACAGTTTTCGAATTTTACAGGAAAACTTAAAAAATTACATTTCCTTCAAAAACTTCAGACTAAATTCTGGAATTTTATGCAAAAAATTCTTTGATAAATAAAAGGTATAGTTCAGAAAAAATGTTTACTCTTTTGTCATACCAACATTATATTACCGTCAAAAAGTAAACAATTTCTCCAATTTATCGCCCTGCAGTACACATTGGGTTTTTCCATTTTTCTTCTTCTTCGCTTTTATAACCGCACGCCCTCATCAATTTTTTTATCAATTACCTCGCGCTAACGCCATTTGAAGCCTTTCTTTGTGCAGCCGAGGCCTTTCTAGATTTTTCAAAAAAGATTTCTCCAACAACACACTTCACTGTGCGGTTGCGCAATTACCGCAAACAAAGACAAGATGAAATTCCAACAACAAAAATTTTTAAGAAATCTGTCTTTAAAGAAAATCCGCCCAAAAAAGCCACACTCAGTGGCGGCAACTGACAATTGTCAATTGACAGACGCTTGAGTGCCCGCGCACAATGCCGAGTGATGAGCGGCAGCTAACGTTTTGTCGGTGGCAAAACTCACACAATGACACTCGAGTACACGTGTACTGACAAAGGTAGTAACTGATATGGCTGCAGATAGCAGTTTTAAGCAGCTGAAAGTGGATTACCGGTGGCGTGGAGTTGAAGAAAGAAATTAGGAAGAAAAGTTAAATAAAAAATTTGAAAAAATTTTTTAAAATTTACCAAAAGGAAGATAGAAAAATTATGTTAAATGCTTTTGTGACAACGCTAGGTCGGTTGTCCGTTCTTAGCCTTCATTGAAGCGTGTTAGCAGGTGCGCTGTAGGCGAGAGCGTAGAAGAGTTTCCCTTCATCTATTTGTTTCTTATTTTGGAACTGAGTGAGATATTAGCAATATTTTGCAAAAAATAATTGTAATATTGTGTAAAAGGAATTTTTTTCCAAATTTTCAAATATACGAAATAAAACATAAATTTAAAAAAATTTAAATATTAAAATATTCATACTACCTTAAAATACATTTTTAACAGATTTGTAAAATAAAAATATTCAGAACAAATAAAAAAATTTTTTTTATACATTTTCTTTCAAATTTAAAAAAAAAAAATTTCATTAAAAATTTTTGTGAATATTTATAAATTTTTTTTTTTTATTTTTACAAATTTAAAATTGTTCGCAAATTTTTAAAATAATTATTTTCTTTTATTTTTTAATAAACGCATTTCTTTTCTTATCTTTTCCATAATTGATAACAAATTACAAACTTTTACATATAATTTCTTTTTTAGTTTTTGGGATATGTGAAAAATATGAAAAAAGTATTATATTATTCAAAGATTTTTTATAAATGTTTTCAACTTCAACAGAAATCATTAAAACAAAATAAATGTCATTAAAGAAAAAAATTTTTTCCAATACGTTTTTAAAGTTAAACATTTTTTGGTTACAAATTTTTCCCAAAAAAAGCTAATTTAGAATAAAATTTGGTTATACATTTCTCCTAAAAACTTTTTTATGAAATCTTTTTAATTTAATATTTTTTGTGAAAGTTCTTTTGGAAATAAAAATTCAAAAAATATTTTTGTACACATAATTTTTTCGCATTTTTTTCATATTTATGAAACGAATGTCGAATGAAATAAAAATTTAAATTTTAGAAATTTATTTTGGAATTTTTGTTTTATAAATTTCATATTTATCAAGCAAGTATCAACCAGCTAACCGCAAATTAACGCCCGCCTACAATTTTTTGATAAAATTTAACAAAAAAATTTTTAAAATCCGTTTGTGGTTAGAAAAAATGTGTATGTGGCAGCTAAAATGACATTCCTATATTACTTACACATTTCACTTGTGCATTAAATGTACTTATGTGTGCATATGTGTGTGTGCGAGTGTTTGGCAACTTTGTTGTTGTTTAACAAATATTTGCATAGCTTGTTTGCTTACAGTTGTGCGCTTGTTGTGCGTTGTGGTTGTGAAATTTAAGTAGCTTAATGGCGCTACAAAATCAGCGTGCCACAAAACAAAAACAAAACGGTCAACAAGGCAAAAATGAAAGCAAAATAATAGCATAGAAAACCAAGGAAGAAGAAGATGAGGCAAATAAACAGCTGTGCCGGTGCGGAAATGTCAGTGCACTTGCTAAGGGTATCAATTGCATGATTTTTTTGGCTCTTAGATTTGTGTGGCATCAAGTTGACTGCGTGTATTGAATGAAACGCCTAAGTAAATATTTGTTAAACTAGCCATATAATATAGAAAAATTGTTAGATTTCAACTTTTTGTGACTTTAATAGCCGAATTATTTAAAATCTTTGTAGAAAAAAATTAAATATGACAGTTTTGAACTTTATTTCTTGCATTTATATTGAGAGATCGAATGCGTGACAGTTCGATAAATTGCCTCACGTGAAAGTGTAAAGCTTAATTCCGCTAATCAGTTAAGAATACATTCAAAAAATATACCTTTAATTATGTTAGCATGCATTTTCTGCTTAAAACAGTCGATAATATCATTAAAACTTTATATGACAATTCGATAAAAGCTACGTAAAATGCCAACAAAACAGCTTTTGTTTATATTTCATTTAAACGCATTAGAAATATATAACACCATATGAAAACCAGCATTTTTGACTTATTTTGTGATTGTGACTAGTGAAAAAGTGCATTATTGACAGTTCGATAACATGTTCTTACGCTTGATCAAAAAGTTATACAAATAAAAGTTGGGCATTATTGCATTAGCATGTAATTATATTCATACTTTGCTTAGTTCTTAGTAGTATTTAAAAAACAATATGCATGACAGTTCGATGGCAGTTCGATAACAACTATGATATTCCGATAACAGTTTTTACTATATTGTGCCATGACAGCGAAGTAGGCATTATTAATCAGTGAAATAGTGTACATATATATATAATCACTTGCTGATATAAATTTTTAACTTATTTTTTGCTTGTTACTTCAGATAACTGAATCATGATAATTCGATAACTTTTTTTTGGAAATATATATAAAGCTCTTCTTTAATATAGCTTAGATGATGTATTAGAATATATAGTCATTAAACGACCAATAAAACACCGCCAAAAGTAAATTCTGTACAATATTACAAATCGATAACAATAGTTTTATCGATATAATTTGCTGCATTTTTTATGACATCTCGATAAACTTTATGACGCTTCGATAGCATATTATATAAATTTATTTACAAGTTAATGACGAATTCTTGTGTGCCTCCTTTTGATAATAATTGGTTAAAAATATATCTGACAATTCAATAACGGAACTTGTATGGCATATTGGACATATAAAATATAATATTTTATATAAGCGATATTTGCTAACTCTTCACTACAGCACAGAAAGGGTACGTTTGAACTTTAAAATTTAACTGCTTTATAAATTCAACAGGCATAATTGTGTGTGTTTTTCAAAATCTTTACAAAATAAAGCGTCAATGACATATCGATAACATTACTAGAACGACGCTTTCAACAGATTTTTGCAATTGTTAAAATGAAAAGCATGGTATTTGCCATATATATTATTCTGCTGATAACACTAAATAGATTTGTGACTGTTTTGCGCTTGTCATTCACTGTTATATGAGGAAGAGGGTCACACATGACAATTCGATAACTTTTTTCCTTTGGAATTATCGACCGAAACTCTTCTTAATCATTCTTTATCTCGCGTTTACATACCTTGTTGGTTTTTATAAACCTTTCATGGACTTTTTCGCAAACACAACGAAAGAGTCATCCATGACAAAATGATGACAATATAATGACAAGTCAATTCTGAAAAGGGTTGTTTCATTTTCGGCGTATTATTGTAATTTTGGGGAGGCTTTGACGAATTAGCATCAATATTTTTGATGTTTCTGTATAAACCCAAGCCCTGCAAGTGCCAGCGCTTCGACTAATATTTAAACTCAGTGTCTAGAAACTTGAGACCCAAACATATTTAATGCCAACTGAAGTAAAATATCTGTATGAGCCAAACGAATGTCAACTACAGCAACGAAACAACACAACAAATGATTACATTTTGTTCGGCAACAACAACAACAACAACAACATGGTGCTCAAATTAAAGGCCAGTAGCTGCTAAGACGGGAATATAAGTAATTTTTTTCTATTATTTTCTTGTCAAGCCCAAACTAAGGTAGGGACCTGAAGTAAAACTGTTAGTGAATGAATGTCATGAGTGCCGAGCGGGTGAGAACGGTAGAAAAATTAATATGCAGCAGTAAAACCAGTGGCAATGGCGGATAATAATGAAGCGCACACACGCAAGCACACACATATGAAAAAAGTGTAAAAACCAGCGAGAATCAGCCGCTAAAGAAGCTGGAACCTGGAGACAAAGCAACAAAAAGAAAAACGAAAAAAAAAAACGAAAATTGAAAATAACAACAACAATAAGCAATGTGGAAAGAATCGAAATTTACTGCCAGAGCTGTTGTACTGGCAAGACAACAACATGTAGGATAAAAAAAAAATTAAAACAACAACAACAAATACAACAAATTAAAATAACAATAACATATGAAATAATTAAGGTGACAAAGAAAAGTAGCTGGAATTTGCTGACAAAGCAACAACAAGAAAAATAACAAATTAAAAAAGATAACAACAACAACAACAACAACAACAACATAAACAGCAGTAACAACAACAACACAAAAAAAAAATAAAAATTAACCAAAAAAGTAGCTGGCACTTGCTGACAAGGCTACAACGGGCAAAACAACAATAATAAGTTAAAACAACAACAACAACAAATCTGAACAAAAAAATCTCAAAATCAACAACAAAAGCGACATTAATGCGAACAAAGCAAATACCGCCGCCACAAAGGTTGACAAAACTGCAGTGCAAGCAAAGACTACTTAAGTAGTGTGCTGTCCCGTGTCGCTGGCTGTGGCAAGTGCAAATAAATGCTGATGGAAGGACCGGACCGGCGTGTTATGGCGGCGCCGGCGTCAGGGCGCCTATTAAAACAATGAAATATTAAGGAGCACAAAAACAACAATAACAATAACAAAAGTACAAAAATCCATATATGTACATGTATGTGTGAGTGTGTGTGTGCGTGTGCGTGTGAAAGAGCGCGTTGCAAGTGTGCAAGCGATGCCACCATACACTCATATGTATGTATGTCCGTATCATGTGGCAGACAGGAAATTTGTATTTGCCAACTATTTGCCGGGCAGATAAAGTGATTTCCACCAACAATAATAACAACAATAACAAAAACAAGTGTTTATTGAACAAAGTAGGCATTTCGGTTATGGGAAAAAACAACAAGTAACTAGAAATGAAGATAAAGCACAGCTAAGCATTAGTTGTGTAAATAAAAAATTTTGAATTCGAATATGGCTTTTTTGGGCACTTTTGCTGTCTGCCGCGCGCAGCCTCCGAGCAGCAAATATTTAAATAATTTTTTTTCAACAAGCTATGTATTTTTGGGTGCCAGTGTGTCGCGTAAAGCCTGGTAGCCGCCGTGAAGGTGTCTGCCTGTCACCTAAGCAGACTAAGTAGTGTATTAATAACAGGGAAAAAAAAAAATAATAATAATAATAATAAAAAATTAAAAAAAAAAAAAAATTCAAAATTCAAAAAAAATTTAAAAGCATACTAAAAATAACAACAACAACGAAAACTACCCGAATACCAAACTGAAGTGAAATAAATTATTGTTGTTGCGAGGCAAACTTTGATTATTTATTATGGCGCTACATAAAATGAGCCATTGTTTGATGCCATGTAGGCCCCTTTTCTCGTTGAAGCCCTGCTACCGGCTGTCGCAACTATTTATTTGCTATTTACGCAGCCGCAAGTCAAAATATTTGTTTGTATGTGCGTGTGACGTGCGCGTTTGGCGCCAGTGTCACTTAGTTTTGTGGTTACCACATTACACAAATAAGCCTTGTAAATAAAAGTGAAAATATTTATTGAAGACAAATGTGTTTATGGGAGGCTGGGAGATAAGAGCTGTTTGAAATACATACCTAAACATAATTTATATGTTAACAAATGCGGAAAAAAGTAAATTAAATGCAGGCGGTATGGCAGTTCTGTTGGATGGTGGATTCTGTTGCTCTTGAATATAAAAAAAATAAATTTTTTTCTCATCAAACATTTGGCTGGAATCCAATCTTTTTATAAAAACCCACACTAAATAAAAAAAAAGTTTTTTCAATTCAAAATTTTGCTTTCAGAATTTTTTTTATGAAAATGCATACGGAATTTTGCTAAAATATATATATAATTTACATAAATAAAAATAAAAATTTCGTTAAAAAATATTTTCTTCTCATAAAATATGAATTTTTTAACAACAAAATTTTTTAAATTCAGAAAATTTAACAAATGTATACTCCTGTCAAGTATTGCATACTTAAAGGAATTTTTTTAAAAGCATTTTGAAAGAGATTTTCAGAAAAAGAAAAGTATTTTGAAGCAATATAATTTTATTTTCTTTTAATTTTTATATATTTAAAGCAATAAAGAATATGAAAAGTACGTTATCTAAAATGTCACAAGAACAAGAAATAAATGCGTACATTTGGTAGCAAAGTTTAATTAAAAAAAAAAAGAATTTACTTTAAAACATTCTTCATTAAAAAATTACTTCTAAAAAATATTAAATAATTATTAGATACAACATTAAAAATATTACAACAACAACAATAATTACAATTAATAATTAAAACAATGTTATTTTATATATAAATTTTTTCTAAAAAGATTAATTAAAACTAAAAACAAACAAAAATGAAATTTCTATAGTTTTTTACGAATAAATTCATATTAAATGATTTGAAATTTTGTACAATACAAAGATATTCAAATACTCAGTTAAAAGTATTATTGAAATGTATTAAAAAATTATTTAAAAATATGCATTTTGAAGCAAACTAAAAATAGTTTAATAAAAATTTTGCTGACGTTTTAATTTAAGCTTTTGCGAAAAATTTTTTAAAACTATTTTCATCAACACAAAAGAAAATTATAGATACATATATTTTAATTAACTGCTGAACAAATATTTTGATATAAATATTTTTTTAATTTTGCCAAATTTTAATAGTTTGAAAAAGTCTAAGGTTCGTGGCTGAAATTTTTCCGAAACAATAAATATGCAATTTATAATTTTCTAACTTTTTAATTTATTTTTTGTTTTTTTTTATTTTTTATTTTTTAATTCTTTTTATTTTTAGTTTTTAATGTTTTTTGTGTTTTTTTTTTGTTCTTGGCTTATTTCAAAACCATTCTGTTCATATTTTGAAAGTTAGCGGTTGTTGTTGTATTTTAAATCCACACTCCATACATTCAGCTTAGAAATGCGATACTTATGCCCAAAAAAATTTGCTGTTTAACCGCAAGGTGCTCGTCTCATAATACTTTTTGGAAATTTTTCGGTATATTTGAGGAGAAACTAGCACGTATAAGCTTGTTGCTAACCGCAAACCCATAACATTATGCTTGCAGTAAATAATATTTTTTGTTACAGTTGTTGCAAAGCAAACATTGAACTTCCGGCGCTGAGCAAAATTTATGAGAAATAAGAAAGCGAAATATTTTTAAGAAAAAAAAAAAAAAACACAAAAAGTGAAGATATTAAGTAAAAATTGATAACGAAAGCCGCAAAAGCTTAAAAATAAAAAATAAAAACATATATGTGCTCAACATTTAAAAATTCTAACGAACAAATGTTTCCAACATTCAACGCACATTAGCGCACTTCAACTGTCCTAATCTAAATTAAATCGCGAAAAAGTTCACTAACCTTAGTGACTAAAATTAATCGAGCTTAATTAGTTTTAATTTGATTGCATATTTATCAGCTGAGCATTCGAATGAATCGAATGAGCGCGAGTGAAATAATGCTAGAATGCCGAAAGACACGCAAGCCGGCCGCAACAATAAGCAACAACAAGCAAGCGGCCAACTAATAAAGCATAATATTAGCGCGAAAGTAATTGGGTGCAACAACAACAGCACATACAACAACAACAACTTTGACACACAAACATTTCAAGTTAATTAATTGAAAATATTTGTCAAAAAAAAACAAAAAGTAGCGAAAAGTGCGCCGCGCTGGGGGAAAACAAGGGCGCATAGCATACATTTAGGCGCCCGATGGCGTTTTCGGTGGCAAGTAGTGGAAAATTAATTGCTGTCAAAGCTGTACAAGACAGCGCTGTATGATAAGCGCTAACTGGACTGCCAGTGTGACTCTCACAGCACCGTTATGGTACATTTTTCGCGCGCGCAACTCGAAAAGCAACGCAATTTATGCAATGCGAAATGCGCGTTGACATTTTTATTGACTGACAAATGTCATTTACGCGCAATAATCCACTTGCATATGTGGGACGCACAATTTTGGAGCGTGCAAATGGCATGTGTATAAATTACAAATATATATTTCATTTAGCAAGCACAGTGAAGTGTTTGTTGTACGCGTGTGTGTTGTTGTTGCTGTTTGTGTGTAGTCGCAGCAACGCACAATATATTTTTGACATGCGAAATTGATGTCAGCGCTCATTAGTCTACTTACACATTAGGTGACAAACGCGTAGAGTGCGCGGTGCTTGAAAAATCAAAGCATACCTCAAGGGGCTGCTTAGTTTTAAGGACGTATAACTCACGCACTTTGGTGCAGATTTTTTTGAGAGATGTGTTGTTGGAAAGCTAGCAATTTGAAGAAATTGTAAGCATTAGAAATTTATATGATTGACTTACGAAAGTTTCGACAAAAATTAGTAAAATGAAACTTAGTGTGCTTGAGAAGCGATTTTTGAAATAGAAAAGTATGTAAGTCGTCTTTTAAAATTAGTTTAAAGCGACAAGAAATAAATAATGTATTTTTCGCAAACGTTTCTTTAATCAAAGCGTTGAAAATTGTATTAAAATAAAAATTTTAATAATTTTTGAAAATTAAGTTTTACTTTTACCTCACCTAGAACACCGATAAAAAGACATTACTTTAGTCGCAAAAATTCAAATTTGGTTTGCGAAATTTTTAAAAGTTTTTTGAAATTTTACAATTTTTTTTTAAATTTATTTCCATTATTTTTGTAAACTTTCCCCGTTTGCTCTATGCAATCTTTAACGCCATATTAACCGCATTCGCAACCGATTTTTTACTATTATTCTGTTTTCAAAATTCTTTTTTTTTTTACATTAGTGCCTTTTTTTCTAGTTTCTAACTCCCCTTTAATGCATTTGCACATCGAAAATTAGCTCTTCTTCTTTATATTGCACTTGTTTACATGTTCATCGCACGTTTGACATGATTTTGGCGTGTCAATTTTCACTTCAGGTGTAATAAAAAACCTTAAGCTACAACAAAAGCAACACACTGCATTAAAACAATAACAAAAATGCACAAATAGTGTAAAACGCTAGACAACTAGACATGTTGTGACATGCGTTAGAGCGCTATCAAGCGAGTGTGTGCAACGGAGCGCGATCAGATGCAACTAAAGTGCAAAAAATTTTAATAAAAAAATGTTGAATTAGAACAAAATTACAAAAAAAATAAAAAATTAAAAGCTGAAAAAATACAAAATTTAGAAAAAATATAAAAATTTAGAAAGGAAATAAATAATTAAAAGAAATTAAAACAGAAAACACCAATTTTAAGTCAAAATTAAAAAATGTCAGGAATATTACATGAAATATTTAATTTTCTCTTTCCAATTTGCTAAAAATTAAACTACTTTTCTAAATTATTAATTTTTTTTGAAATTATTAAAAAAAATTCAATTTTATAATTTTTTCTAAGGATAATATTTATTTGGACAAAAATTCATTTGGAGATTTTTTCTTTAAATTTTTTAAAAATTTTATTTATTCTTGAACAAAAGACGTAAATTTTTTTTAAAAATTTAATATTTTTTTTCATATTTTAAAATATCTTTTTATCGATCTCATTTTTATAACACGAAACTAAATAAGAGCATGTTTGCTACTCTTTTATTGTCCCATTACAACTTCCAACATTATCTGCCGTTTGGTGTCACAAATATGCACAACGACAACAACAAAAACACTTACAATGCGAAAAATAACTAAAACGTGATATTTTGCGCGTTAAAATATTTTTGTGCTGTATTTCTGTAAGTGGCAGATAATGTTGCATGTGTGGTATGTGCAACCAGCTGTCGCAGTGTCAGCAGGAGATCTAAATTTTAGACACACATACACACACGCGCACAAATAAAACTGCGCGCTGAAGCAAAACAGTGTTTGCGTGAGCTTTTCCCAAAAAAAGGCATGACACTCAACAACAACAACAAAAATTCGTACATGCAACAACAAAAATTGTTATAACTACAAAGAGAAAATAACAACTGCAACAATAATTTTAGTGCGAGCGCGCCAAACGGAACGACAACGAAAAACACTTTACTTAATCACCTCGCTAATTAACGCAAATAACCGTGAGCGACAACAACAAATGGCTGCAATACAGCAAAACAACAACAAGGCAAATCACATTGCATATAAAAGCAACAATTTTAACATCAACAATAACACTGAAGTTGGAAAATCACAGTGATATAATAATCGCACACAATCAAAAATACAACAAAAATTAATAACTGTAAATTTTAAAAGCTTATGTGTTCACATGTCATTTTCACTAAAAAGGACAACAACAAAAATGTAGCAGAAATAACAACCTGCGGTACATTTCGGAGTAATATAATAATAAATATAAATTGAAATTCTCAGAATGAAAGCTTTCTTGTTTCAACTTTTATTAAAAGGATTTATTGAAATTAAAAATAATTACTGTAATCGATAGTAGCTGGTGATTTTAGCGGTATGCGTACAAGAAGCAATGATAGTTTTAGCAAAAAACAAAACATAAAAATAAAAAGGGTTTTGGAGCTTTCACCAAGTTCGTGCGCGTGAAAGCTATGCTAGTAAAAACAAACTTAAACTTAAAGTTGTACTAATAAAAACAATAAAAGGCATTATTTTGTCAAAAACTGTGCAGAGAGCTTTTGAGCTTTCACTCACGTGCTATTTTAGGAGCAAGAAACCTAATAAAAAATAACTTAGAGCAGTAAGTAGCAATAAACAAGTTTCTAAAATATAAAAACTCTTTAAATTTGTGAGATAATTGTTGGTTGCGAAATGCAGACTTCATTTCCGACATCAGAGTTCGCATAAGAAAATATCTATTAAAGCGTGTGAACTTTAAAGTTACCACTGATTTAGAGTAAGTAAGCATTCCAATACAGTTTTTACCCCTAAAATTAATATAAAATATAATTTTTTGCCAAAGCTTTTATTGTAGTTTTTGAGCTTTTATCATCTTGCGTTACTAAGAGCAGGAAACCTTATAAAATGCTTAATAGTTGAAGTTTTGAAGAAAATCCGTGAAGAAAATTACGAAAACTATTAAAATTATGTGAATTTAGCTTTTTAGTACCCGAAGTCTTTAAATGCGTGTATAACTTTGAAAAGTTCATGTATCTGCTAAGCTTTCACCCACTATGAAAGCTTTAAAAAATTTAAATATTATGTAAATAAATTTCATCGTGCTTTTCAGCATCTAAACATAAATAACTCTTATTATCGAATAGTTTTGCTCATTTGTCTCTTCATATGCTTTGTCTTCAACCCACAGTTCATTTTATTAACGACTCCGCACTTAATTAACGCATTTTGGTGCCAGCTTAAATGAGGTTATCTTCCGCTTACGTTGACATTTATCTCTTTTCTCTATTCGGCTAATGACTTATTTTTTAAATCTCCGACAAAAATCTAATAAAGTCTCCTGCATTTATGTAGACCTTTTACATTTTCTCCCCCTTACTATTTTCGTCGTCGAAGTCACTTGTCACACGATTGCCATTGTTTGTGCTTAAAAGTCACCAGCGGATGCCCAACAATGCATTTAGTAATAAATATTTAAATTTCCTGTGTCATTAGCGAAGCGTTTGGCTGCATTAAAACTCTTACAACAAAACCAAAAATCATAGAAGAGCAGGAATATAAAAATATATAGATAATAAAACAGGTAGTTTACATAAATTTTTCTTTGTGGCACATTGACTACCGTTGAAAAATGTCTGTTAATTTGGTTGCATTACTAAGCGGAGATTATAATTAGTTGAGCTGCAATGCCAGCATATATACACACACACACACTCGTTTGGCTGAGGAAAGAGAGAGAGAGAGAGAAATTTTAAAAGGGTAATACCGGGTGGTCCTCATTAGTGGCTCCTAATCAATAAGTATAAAATGAAATTTATTTTGAATGTGCAGCTGAAAGCCTGTCTTAAATGCACCCAGTCATGGTGGTCGCTAAAAAATATGTGAGAATTTTTTTAAGAAAATTTTATTGGATGTGTCAACGAGGAAATTAAGATAAAATGAAAATTTATTAGCAAATATGTGAAAAGCGCTTGACTAAATGGATACAAAGGACGCAAGAGTATGTCTACTTAAAAAGAATATATTTTTTACTTTAAAGGTAGTATATGAACATTTAAACAGCTGCTGAAGAGCTTAAAGCTTTCTCAAAAGTTAGCATGCTTTAGCCAATAGACCTGGAATAGTTTTGGTTACAACAGTTGTAGTAAAATAAAGTAAGAATTAGCATACATAAAACGTAAATGTTCCTTAAATAAGCTTTCAGAGATTTTAGTTGCAAGCTATGTGATTTTGTAGTGTTGGTGCTGCCTAATATTTCTAATTGTACTCAAAAAAGCACCTGCTTTCTTGAGAAACCAGAAAATAGTTTAACTAAACTTTTTGTGCTTTCGTGCAATATTTGTGAAAGCTTCATGGCAATGGGTAAATAATTAAACTAAACAGGAACTTAACTGCTCTAAATTTCATACTTGTGAAAGCTTTAATAATTATGGTCTAACAGATTTTAAATATACCAATTGATTGTGTAGATCTTTCATGATATTTCACGAGTTTTCAAAGCCTTAAGTGAAGTCTTAAAATAAAAATTAAATATTATTTGGAGTTTATATAATATTTAGGTTAATTCGATGTTATTAAAATATTCGACACAACATGTTTCAACTTCTAAGCGCCTAAAGGGTTTTCACATTTATTAAAAGTACCATCTTGTCAACCTTGTCTTTATATTAAATTTGAGCTTTAATTCACAATAGATACTATTATATTTTACTTAAATTAGAATTTTTAATAAATTAAACAATTAATTTATTAAGCCTTAACAATTTTAATAGAGAAGCTTTCACAGTTAATGTAGACGCTTTTCTAAACACGGCATAAAAGTCATAGTTTGAAATTATTTTAGCAAGATCAATGCAACTTTTTTTTTTAGGTTTTCTTAGAGCTTTCACTATTCTATATATGTTAACTAAAAGTTTCGAAGATATGTTTTTAAATAATTTGTTAAAGTACTTTATTTTTCAACAAAAAAATTATTAAATTTTTACATTCAGCACACCACTGATATCTCAAAAACCAAGTTGTCGCAACAAAGATGTTTCAACTAATCTCTTTGCTCTTAGCAATCCATCTGCGAATCACTTATCAAGCGATGCCTTGCAGACAGCCGCTTAAGCCGCTCTCATAACGGCATTATCTGCCCGGATATATTACAAAACGTCAATTAGTTAAGGGCATACGAGATTATAAGGACTCAATAAGATTGAAACGAAGATAAGGATTATGATATGGGTAAAGGCACAGAAAAGAAGAAATCATAAGACAAGGAGAAAGCTAAAGGAAAGAGGGTATTTTTCTTCTTTTTATTTGATAAATGAAAAAAGGTAGGACAAATTGCTGGCTGACTGGCTACCACAAAAGTATTTTCATTACTCGACAAAAGAAAACTGAAAATAATAAATGTAAAGTAGCGAGTAATAAGGGAAAATGTGTGGTGGAAAGAAGACGTTGCAGGAAAATTAGGGAGAAACATATTTACATGCATGAATGGCAGTAGCGCACGTATGCCAGTACTAAGTGGATGTGTGTGTGTGAATGTTTGTGCGTGCGCGCGTTTGCTAGCTACCTGAAAATAGTGGCTACTATCTCCACAAACATTAATGTTATTACCAGCACAGCTGTGCGCATTAGACTTTCCACAAGCGGCGGTAAAGGAAGATTCAGCAGCAGCACCTTTTTTGCTGTATTTTTCCTATGCTTCTCATCCTCAGCTATTTGTTTGTATTAACGTGCGTCTCATTAATGATATTACTGCCTTTGTTTGCGCGCTGCTGTTTGTTGTTGCTACTTGTTGTTGTATTTATTCATGCTTACATTTTCTGGTTAAAATGCGATTATGTGGCGATTACATGCTGCGGCAAATAAGCGCCACACACGCCAAGCCGCCCGCGCTTGTTTGCTCGCTGCCAGCGCTCGGTGTGGCAGTACCCCGCACAAAGCAACGCATTGTTTTCGTATTTTTTTTCTTTGTTTTTTTTTTGGTAATTTTTTGTGTGCGCCTTAAATGCAACGTCGTCAAGTCATAATTACCAAAATATTAATGAATTATTTGGAAAAAGTGCTGTTGTACATGCAGCGCTGTGCGGGTGTAGCGACGGTAGTGACGCACGCGCGCGCCTCAGTGACGCCTCAGCGAGCGCGCCGCTCATACAAACAGACAAGTATGCAAAGCACTTCACTTAATGCAATCATCACTTAGAACAAGCGCGAGTGCGTCGGCTATAGCATGCAGGTTAAGCTTGCGCGCGCAGTGTACTATGTACGCGCGCCGCACTCTACTGCGTTATAAGCACGCGCAATTGCAAGTGTGTGTAATAATTTTTGGAAGCGCCATCTTGTTAGCTTGCCCGAAGGCGTGCGCTTCTACTTTAAGTATGCAGACGTTTTCGGTGGCGCCACCAGCGTCCGAAATTGTCAAATAAAAGTATACATTATGAGGCGTCGTCGCCGCGCGCGGCTCCGTTGCACATATTAATTTGTGTCAAATGTTACAAACACAAAATATTTTTGCTCTCCAGCGCGCGTTATAAATTACTTTTCATATGCACAAATACGCTGCGCGCACCTCATTATCCCACAGCACTTTCTTAGCTCGGAATACAATTCTGAGATTCCAGCTCGTGAAAACTAATAAAACTTAAATATTTATAATATCTTTCCAATAAAAACAATACATGGGGTAAATATGAGTTGTATTTTTTTTATAAAATTTTTGCCGTCGACATTAGGCCCGCATAACGAATACAATTTTTATAGCTTATTAAGTAATTGCGGCACGTCGCTTCCAATGAATTTTGTGCAATCGGCCGCGACACACACACCAATAATATATGCGCTTGTGGACTTTTAAGCCTGCATAAGAGTGTGTGCATGCGCGGCTTGGTGATACTGCTTAATGCAACTATGTAGATGCGCAAGTTGGCTTGCCAACAATGCCACCTGTAGGCATGTTGCACGTACGGACACTTAACGATTATTACAAATTGGAAAGAAAATTGTGTAATGATATTGGCTGTGACAGGATCTATGTATATTTTAATGGCAAGTAAATATTAAGAAGAAATGGTATTGCTTCTTAATAAAATGTAATGGAGTATTTAAGAATGCATTAAAAGTTTATGTTTCAAGCGCGCAAGACTTTTTAAAATATACACTAATATAACATTGTACTAGATTTTATCAACTATCAACTTAATAGTGTCAGCGAGTCGGAAATCATATAAAGAGCTACCTGCCGCTCTTAAACACCAAAGAGCTTTCATCGTGCTTTCATCAAGCTTTCATCCAGCTTTCATACTTTTTCAAAACAGCTTCCCTAATTATTTCAGTAAACTTTAATTAATTTAAGATGCGCGCTGCAGTTACTTGGAACTACAAAAAAGCGCAAACTTCTTTGGGGATTTTAATCGGTGCTATCAAAGACGCTCCAAATCAGTGAAATAATCTCCAGTACCTTAAAATACACATTTTTCATCAACCTAAGAGCCGACATAAGCCGATAGCTGCTATATTTATAATTGTATGACATGAAAAATACATTTTAAGCTTTTTGAAGAAAAAATCGTTTAATGATCTTTCATTGGAGCTTTCACATACGGTAAAATTTTCACTTCATTCTTGCTTTCAAAACAGACTGAAGTTAGCGGCCATTGAAACTATCATAACGAAATAAAATTAGGAGCTTTTCAAAAGCTTTGAACAATTGATGCGTATTACACTTTCATTCGAGCCTACATATGAGACTTAATATCAACTCTGTTTCATATGTTTTTCACTTTTCGGCATAAAATAAATAAGATATATCAACAAAATGTGCTTTCTAGCGAAAAACCAACATAAAAAGATTTCATTGTACCTTTTATAAGGCTTAAAATTTAAATTTTTTTATAGGTCATTACTGAAACATAAACTTTTGAAACTGTGAACATTTTAGTCAAAAGCATAATAAGCTTTCTCTAGAGCTTTCATGTAAGCTTTCATATGAACTTTCACATGACTTCGAATTCTTATTTTCTTGAGTCCCTAATGCCAGTTTACGGTTCAACGTTATTTAAATTTTTTTTATTTATATCGAGAGCTTTTTGTGAGCTTTTGATCAAATGTGCAACATTGCAAATGTTCCACGTATAAACACATTTCAGATACACATTTAGTATTCATGGAGCCTACGGCCGTAAACACTTGTCAAATCGAAAGTATATAGTTGTTTTTGTTGCGAGGAGCAAAAACAAGGCAAAACTTTTAAAGCATACGCAAAAGCACACGCACAAATAAATCAATTCAAATTACATAATCGTCAATTATTGTTTGGCGTAATTGTTTAGCCATGCCACAACTTGTCAGTACAAAAGAGTTATTGTGTCATTGGCTAACTATGTTGCCACATACTATTGTTATTGTTGCTCTTGTTGTTGTTATTTGTTTGCTGTATTGTTGCCCGAAATTGCTTGACATGCTCCGTGTTGTTATTCGCAATGTTTTTATACTTTTGTTGCTTTTGTTGTGACATTTTGCGTATTAAATTATTATGCTACGCAACATGAAGTTGCAAGTGAAACGTTGTCAAAGCAATTATTGACAGCTGTATGTGCAACAAACATGTATGCATGTATATACCGGTGTAAGCGTGTATGTATGCAGCATTACACATGCTTGCGTGTATTAACTATGCATGTGGCATGCAACATCAGACAATCAGATGCATATATTTTAATATATAAAATAATTATTGAATGTTGTGAGTGGCAGGTGGCTAAAGTTTTGTTATCTATTTGCCATTAAATTGAAAAAAAAGTACACAAACTTTGCCCAGCTAAGCTATAATAACGTGCAACAAGCGTAGCAACAATGCAGGCTTTGGCAGTCAAGTTGCTTTCACAGACGTTTGACGGAGTGTAAATAATATGCACATATTTGTATAGTTGTCAAGTCCTTGTTGCTGCTGTATGTGTCAATGCGTTTTGTGGCAAGCATGTGGTAGTGGGAAATACCCCAACCAAGGCACACAACAAAGTGATTACTCTAGTTTACCATAACTTTTGTTTCAGCTACATGCTACAAATACTCGCAGTTGGATATGTATGCCACGGATAGGCGCACAAACGCTTGTGGCAACTTGAGGTTGCCATTTTGATTACAAAGTTGTAAATTGTTGAAGTTTCTGGCAAGCGGCGTATTTGCCTGATCCAAATTGCTTTATAATTGTCATCGATAAATCAAATTGTCGTTAAACTCACGACAGCGCTTATTATTGTTGTTGCATGTAGCATTATACTGCCGACTTGCTTTGCTGTTTGGTAGCATTTACAGCCCGAATTAGCCGGCCGTTTTCGTCTTCCGGCCACCCATTTCGCCAAATTGAGTTATTAAAAGTTTTAATTGTTCGTCGTCGTCAGCTTTGGTGGAGTTGCAAAGGGGCGTGGCTACTATTATTGCAACATGTAGGCATGTATTGGCCAACTAATTGCCGACGATTATTGACTTTATGCCTGTATATATAATTATGCGAACTCATACACACTTAACGGTAGGCAGTTAATGCGTAAATTGCTATGTAGCTTTCCGAAGTGGACGTGGTTTGTCATTTTAAATGCCTATAATTTGTGGCAAGTCATTTTGCTAATTGAAAAATTTAATGTGTGGAGCATCATAAAGTTAAGGGACAATTTTTAAGCTTGTAGACAGTTATTACAGATAAAGCTTCCGTGGAGCTTTTGTAAATCACAGGCTTTTAATTATTTTTTCAATAATTATGAGATTTTATACACACATTACATTTTTTTACAAAATATAACCGCGTAGTTTTGCTTAAGCTCCTTTTGTTTTGTATAACTGTTTTATCGGAAAGCTCGCTAGCTTAAATTACATTGTTTTATAGTTTAGATTGTAAAAAATATTTCTTTAAAGCAAATTTTAGTTAAATAAGAGCCTCTCAGCTTTTGTGTTAGCCCTTTTATATGAGTGAAAGCTCTTTTATTTGAGTAAAAGCTTCTTCTATTATTGAAATATTTTTGCATCAACTAACCTTGCAGCATTTTCTAATATATAACTCCATACCACTTATATAACTGCCACAATTTGGATTTTATTTGACACTTGCAACACCTGCAACACTTGCAATATTAGTTTTATCAAGTTGCGGTGTTTATTATGCCGTTTAAATGACAGCTGACACATTATTTTGCAACTATAAAAGTCAGAATTTGCGTTAAGATTGTAATTTATTAGATTTTTCGGAGCAAAACTGCTGGTGGCAAACATTACCTACAAGTCCCTAAATGCGTATATGTATATGTGTGAGTTGCGTTTTTCATCACAACTGTGCTACTTGTCTAACTAGCTTGCAATATTTTTCGGCAAACAAACGCTGTCAGTTGCAGGTAATATTTAATAAGAAGTTATTGAAACTTTGTATATATGTCTGTATGCAATTGTTTTCATATTTTCTAAGCATTTTCTACCTTTCATACTAGTGTACCAGGTGTTGCAGCTTGATTTAGTAGCATAAAATAGTCTTTTAGGCAATGTTGCAAGCTGGCGCAACTTGCCACAAACAATTTTTCTTAGTCACAAATCTTAATTTGGCTCAAAACTTTACACTTTTCTGCTTTCATTCAACGTTTCCGTTACATTATCTTATATATTTTGCATGAAACTCCGCTGCCAAGCCAAATTGCGACCATTTTGTGCCACATAACCCAGCCTCCCGATGCCAGACGTATATACAATACATACATATACGCATATTTCCTGCCTCCATCTGTAGTTTATTTCACTTCTCCACCACACGTGCACATGCACTTCCCTGCTTGCCTCTTCACCTGGTCTAACGTATTGTTGCAAACTACTTCATTGCCTCTTCATTTGCGTCTTGCGCACCTCTTTAAGACTTATTTTTGCTCTCCACAACTACAACGTTGCCCATTCATCATCACACACACACACACACACCCACTTGAGGCACTCGTTTTGCCACCTTCATAACGTGCAACACATGCAGCGACAAGCAGCAACAACAATAGCAGCACCAACACAGCTACACTGCCGTAGCACTCACTCTCTCATATGTGCAGCATTGACTTGTTTAGCTTTTATTTGTTGTTATTGCGCTAATTATCGCGCCTTCTCGCACACACTCATCATGCATGCCACACCTCATCGTGCAGTCAGCAAACAAAAGCAAAAAATAAGAAAATGAGAATGAAGTAGAAACTCTTCAACTGCATTAAGGCAATGCTGCTATGATGGCCAACGTCTTGTTGTTGCTATTGCTGATCGCCATCGTGCAACATGATTCTTATTGCATTTTTGCCTCTTTCTTCATTCAACATTCTGCTGCCATTTTTTGCATTTTGCTTGCTTTGCTATTCACATGCATAGCACTGGTGTTGCAACACGGCAAATTGCTGCTACAACAACAATAACAGCAGTTTTTTTTTGGTTTTGTTGTATGCAACAGCCTTCCTCTTCTTCTTCGGTTGCATACTGCAATTGCCTTATTTGGCGTGTACGTGTGTGTGGAAAATAAAAATATGCTGAAATATTTATGCAACTAAACGTCCCCGTAGGAAATTTATATCAAAAGTGTGATTTAGACATTTTTGGCAGTATTAAGATAAGCCAAAATTTTGCAAATTTCATAGAAAATGTTCCGACAAAATTATAAAACCAAACGTGCAACATCAATATCTTCACTCTGAACTGGGCTTTGAAACATACTTGCAACACAAAGTTTTCTGGTGAGTTTATTTTACAACAAATATAACCTCCACATGTAAAATTAGACATTAAATCTCATACTACAAAAGCTACAAGGTCCAACTTTTTCTACATCACACATTTCCTACAGGGTCGCCACTTTTTAATAAAACAAAATATTGCATATGTAATTATGGCCGCATTTTTCGGCCTTCCCTTGCCACTTTTTGCAAGTAACTTGACACCAATTTCTGATATTCTTATGCAAACGCCATGAGTTCCGCAGCATAATGATTGTGGCAAGCGGCGAGTGCATTCCACTACCGAAAAAACTGCTTTCAAGCAGTTTAATAATATATTCCACATTATTTTTTGCATAAAACAACGGTAGTTACCGCATACCTCTAAGGCTAACGGTAATAAAGATTTTTTTATGGACTGTCGGTCTTGCTTAGAATCATCTTAAGACGGGCTCTGACCGAGTGTCGCTCCTAAGGTTGTTGGATCTTTATGAAAATCGCTTCTTCTACGGAACAGCACTCAAAAACTTTTATGTTATCTGTAAACCGAGGCTTAAATTTTGATGAAATATCATTTAAAGCTTTCCAAGCGCTTTGTTTCTATTTTGAGCTTCTTATCGTTCTTAAAGCGACACTCGAAAACAAAATCTTCACAATTCTTTTAAGACTCCTGAAGGCCAGGAATCCAGTCGAAAGTAGTACTATTGAAAGATAGAAAGTAAAGGGGCTAAGTAAGCTCAAAGATGTGTTTTCAGTGCGAGGCGCTTTGAGCTTTTCGGCAAAGTTCAACATATTTACTGCCTGTTCGCTTAGACTTCTCATCTGGAAATGTATAAGTCCAGTATACACTCACGGCTTTTATTAAGCAATAACATCTGGTGTTATAGAAGACGATTGTATGAACTCGGCAGCGGAATCGTTCATGCTCGGGTTTTAAGTGTACTCAAAGAAGGTTTTGCATATAAGATCTCATATTTGCGTAAAATTCCCTCTAAAGCTCTTAGTGAAGCAAGTTTCACAATTGGAGCAAGCCCTCCCAAAGTCAATTCAAGTCAAAGGCAATTCCGAAGAAGGTTAGGTTCGTAATACAACTTTTTTTTAACATCGGATACATGTTAGTTCCTTCAAATTGAGCGTACTCGTGAGCAGAGATTATTCATAGCAAAATAACGTTACTTTATAATATTTGAACTTGAAAAGAACCTTAAGCTTTGTGTCTCTACGGCTCCGAGTTCATTTCTACACGAAAAAGTCGAATCTTTTGGCTTCGAAGGTTCTTCAATATGCCTTTTACCTTCATTTCACTTAGAGCCATTATTTAAGTGAGACTCACCAAGCTTCGTGCAAGCTCCACAGCTAAAGCTTCAATCACAACAAAGCATATTTCTAGCAATTAGCAACAACAGCAAGCGCAATGACCTTGCAACAACGCAAATTAACGCAACAAATAGAAGAAAAACGTCGGATAACTAGGCAATTACAACACCAACGCCAAGCAACAAGCTGCAAACGTGTCGTTGAAGCTTCGGGAAGACACGCCGATGAGCACGCGAGGTTCGCGTCACAGTTAAGTATAGTGTTGCACTGCTAAATGTCAGCGAACACCCACCGAGTGAACACTAAATACAAATAGTTGCAACCGCAACTGTAATTATGAAGCAAACAAGAAACAACAAATCATGGACCAACAACGTGCTAATTGCAAACAACCGTGTGCATAGGTGAACAAGAAGAAGAAGCAGCAGCAGCAGAACAAGCAATGGGCGTGAAGTGCGCTAAAGTGTGTGAAAAACACTGAAATAGAAAAGAATCTAGCGGTGCTCGGGCGGTGAATTGAAAATAGATGAGTGTTGTTGTTGCTAGTTTTAGTTACTTTTCAAGCTGTTTGTTCTGCACCACGTGGTAGAGCTAGTGTGAAATTCCGACAGCTGCCGACAGATAATTTGGTTGCTCGTCAAAGTGCGAGTGAGATGAGCAGAGCGCCTAGCTGAGGTGAGTGCGAGCGCAAGAGTGGGTGTGGGTGGGCTTATGGTTGGCTGTGCGTATGCCAGCGTGTCTGTTTATGTGTGTGTGTCTGCTTGTGGGAGTGTGAAAAGCGAAATGCAAACAACAATTTGAATACGCCGTATTAATATACAAGTAAAAAACAGCGAGTACAAAGCAGCGAGTAGGTGCGTGCGCAATCAGCGATAATGTATTGAGCGAGGCATTGGAACTGTGAAGGCAACAACAACGACGCCATGTGTTGAGCAAAAGAAAATAAATGAAATGTACTCAAATGAAAGCAAAATAATGAAAGGAGTTTGAAGATGTCAATGCAGATGGCTATTTTGCTGGTGGGGAGAGGGGAGAGCGCCTCAAATGAACGCCATAATATCAATTATAGTGGTGCATAAATCAAATAATCAAAATTTCTAAGCCAAAAATTAAATGCAGGGTCTTAATTAAGGGTGAAAAGAAATACATAATTTAGCATTCAATTCAGGATTTTATTTAGCATAGTTAGAATGAACCGATTTAGATCAAATAAGCACCGTTTTGTCCTTGTTGCCATTCGGAAGGTAATCTCATAATGCCACTCTCATGAAAACTCTCGTCCCTTTTGGTAAAAACTCTCAGAGTCGATTTTCACAAGCTTCTCTTGAACCGAGTTTTTCAGCAACAAAATCGCTCGCCATAGACAGGAACAGTTAGTAATCGCTTGGTGTCAGATCCATAATGTCGGACTCAAAGGTGGATACAAAAAGAAAGCTTCCAGTCAAGCTCCCGGAGCTTCTGGCGTGCCTATATCGATGTGTGTTACCTGACTTGTACTGTTCGAACACAATTCATCTCCACTTCTGGCCGATTGCTTCCTTCAGATGGTCCCACTGTTGACAGTGCAACCTTGTGTTATAAACCTTATATTATAAGAAATATCTTCTAGTGTCATGAATTCGCGCAATAAATATCTTGGTAGAAATACAAAGTCAATGCTTTTGAGCTTTTAAGCTCTGGTAGGCAATATATCAATCCTAGTTTAGCTATAAGACTATGGTGGATGCTTAAACGAGCTTATCTTAATATTTTTAGTATGTGTCTTGTAGTTGTAGCACAAATTGGCGGTATCACAAGTACGAAGCTACCTCCACATAGTTGATAAATTTTTATTTGAAGATACATTTTGGATCTTGTGCCTGAAAAACGATCTTCTTTACAAAAATAAACGTAAATAAAAGAACGTTGAACTCAGCTTTCGAGCTAATTTTTTGTATGAAAACCACAAATTATTTTTACAAACTCTCGCTGTGTAGTTCTCTAGGCGTGGCTGATTCTTCCATGAATTTTAGCACGTCATATTTACACATTTCAAGGCCACTTAAATGGATAGATCTTCAAAATTTTAAGAATCAGCTTATCCTGTAGCAGTTTGACCCCGATTTTGAATAAATTTCCGTGCCGTTTTCTATTAGTATTCTGGCTAATATTTGGAACGAAACCCATATTCGAACCTTTAGATCGTTGGTTAATTTCTATGAACGTGCTCCGTTTCTTTTAGATATTGTACACATACGTTTTAACGAATCCTACACGTGTGTTAAAGACTTTGGACTGCAAATAAAGCCTGAACGCTTGTATTATGAAGACTCGA
The DNA here is from genome assembly GCA_021498325.1 of Bactrocera minax. Lineage (NCBI taxonomy): Eukaryota > Metazoa > Arthropoda > Insecta > Diptera > Tephritidae > Bactrocera > Bactrocera minax. Next base: position 369,188 of record JAKEEE010000079.1, on the reverse strand, counting down.
GTGTTTTTGGAGTTTCTGTTTAGATGATTTCGGACGTTGATAGCAAGCTTAGAAATCGGCAATGAATGGAATGGAAAAGCCTGAACTTGCAATACAATTTTTTCGGAAACATACAGCAAAGCCGCATTGGCTCTTTTTTTTTTAGTAATTCCTCCTAGTTTTTTATTATTTCTGAAGGAATTCATACAAAATGAGGCTCACATCTACTATTATACATAGAAGCCCGTGAATTTCTTAGTTCCACTAAATTTTTTTTAACACTCATCCTCGACTCATTAAATGTTTGTCCCAATGCCTTACACATATCCTCTAAACGGGTCCACGAATCCTTAGAGGTCAGTTTCAAATATAACAACTGTTGTAAGATGGCACAACGGAAAGTGAAAACTCGGTATAACAATATTGGGCACCATTTGGCTGCCACACAATCCTTGCTTATTGGTATTGCAGCCGTAGAAAAGATTCCTCAACTAATTTTGTAGTATGCTACCCAGTTTACTGTCTTCGACAGCATAAAAATCAAAGCCCGTTCCGGTTAGTGGATATTTCTGAGCCTGATATCTGAGTATAATTCTGAGTCTTTTCTGCTTATCAGTGCTACTTTAGGCTCTTAGAAATATATATTCCTTATAGAAATTACCACTTGCTTAAACTGCCAACCTGCATGACCTTCAAATTGACCTTTCTATTTCAGCTTCACTTTTTTCCTTTAAATTTTTATCTTTATTCCACTCATTTTCGCCACAGCAATTATTCACAATATTTTTTCTTTTCATTCTCATTCCTTTCACTCGCATCCTTCAAAGCACTACGCGTTTTCGCCATAACCTTTCGCGCCACCTTCACCTCATTTCGGCCGCCAACATCCGATTGCCGGAAATCCTGTTTATGAAAAGTATCAATAATCAATCCAATACAATGTTGAATACACAAATAATAATGCAGCATAATCCACTTCGGCAATAATAAAATGAGTATCCTTGCAACACAATCCAATTTTCGCGCGCTTCAATTGCTTTGCCGCAGATAAAAATTGGAATGGTTTTCCATCATATTAAGTGCAAGTGAATGCATGAACTCAGTTCGATTGCTTACACAAACAGCACTTAACCGCACAAATGTAGCGACAATGTGGTGCAAAATTAAAAATGAAATGTTTCCCACTCACACCCCCACGCACACATTTCGATAAATTTCAGATTTCTTTTTTTTTTTTTTTTTGTGAAGCGCAACACTCATTTTGAAAGCCGTAGAATTATTAGTTTCAGTACCGCACAGCTTTCCACATGCTCCAAATGCCGCGTTTTGATTATGTTGCCTGAAATCCACCCTTACTTTCATTATGCTTGTGCCAGTCACCCTGTTCAATGGCGCGCTGTACTTGGGTTCGACCCTCAGACTCATGGGCACAGCCCTTGAAGCGAATACCCATACAATAGTACAATAATTTAGCGGCACAACAATGCGATTGTAGTGTATCAGCTGTTTTGGCGCTGCCGCTCTCTCACTCTCGCTCACACTCTCGCGCTCTGGCTTGCTCGCTGTCATGCCTGCGGCTGGCTACCTTCGTCGCTTCACTTCAAGTGGGCTAATGTCTTTCGAGTGCCATTGAGCGCATTTTTGCACCCTGTAATTTCCTGCTTATGCCAATTTCCTCACTTAAATGGCTGGATTTTTTCAAAGTCCGCGCTTTTGAGTTGTTTTTTTTTTCCTTGCATTATTAATGGCATTCGCATTAGTATTTAGAAAATAGTCTTTCTTTAATTGCAAAATTCATTTTTAGTCGCTTTGCTTGCAGCATTTTGAGTGCGGAAGTTGCTTTTGTGCTTTGCGAAAAGATGCTTAAACTTCAAGCCTTAAATGGCAGCAGCGATTGCAGTAATGTATGCGTTTGTCTAGCTTGAGTCCTCGAGTGCGGCATAAATTAAGACAAGTCCATTCTTTGTGCCTCATTTTCTAAAGGTTAATACATCTAATTACACTTTGAAGTGAGCTTTATAGTGAAAGCTCATCTGAACTGCTTAATTTTGTTGGTTGTTTCGGCAGCTTTATATAACGGCTCGGAAAAAATGAGTCTTTGTGATGTTATACGCCTTTGCTTCAGTTCAAAAATTCTTTGTATTGCAGTTCCGAAACTATAAGCTCGTAGCGAGATTCTCGAAGCTCGACTTTAGATTAGAATTTACCGTTAATTAGCCACAAGAAACATAGTCGGATAATATACGCCCAGAAGTCGTATTTAGTCTGTTTTGTTGGTTCGTTGTTCTAGTTCTATTTAAACATTTCGTTGGCACATTATCAGACGTCTGTACTTCTCCACCGCTTAATAAAACAATTTCTGAATATAAAGCTCAGCACAACGAAGCCCACAGAGCGTAATTGAAGTGAGATATCGTGCTGAAATTCAAAATTGTCCAGGCTTTTGACCACCGGGACCAAGTGACAAGAAATGTGTGTAACTGAATACAAACTAGGATCATTCTTCATATAACGGTTAATTACTTCAAGCGGTTTATTAAAAGGAGTGAATGGAACCAGTTTCAAATTTTGGCTATGTCCTTCTCTAAAGCTTTCTAGTTAAATAAATCGTTAATAACTGTTGTTTTTTGAACAGTTATTCTGTGGGAGGGTTCTTCTTTGGACTTTTTGGACTTTATACTCGTATAGTGAGCATAATTTTGGCGTTTATAATGCAATTTTTTGGCCTTCATACTCTGGCAGCTATCTTAAGAAATCGATGCTGACAGAGTTCTGTGAACCTAAGCGTCATTTGCATGCACATCAACACCCATTCTCAACAAATTCTAATTTCTCTGTCTTTATTGGGATTTCGCATATCAAAGCCGGCCATATTTAGACTCCGCATCCACTCTATAACGCACACCTGCTGCGCAGCTCAATCTCAGCGGCGCACCGTCATCAATCTTGCAGTTAATAAGCCGCTCAGTCACCTTTTGGCAGCAATCATTTGATTTACTCATCATTTACACCTATACTTAGGCAATCAGTGCGGTCACATCAACTCTGGCAATAACTTCAGCAGCGCGCCTTGCGACACTTTTAGCCAGCGCTCATGCGATTAGCGTATCCATTACGCCGCCGGTCAGTGAAATCGTACGCAGAGTTGCCAATGAGATTAATTAAGCGTCTTGCAAGCTCACTGCACAGGTAGCTGGACTTAAGCCCTTGTCTTAGCTGCGCTGAAAAACAGTTGGACTTATAAACTTATTAATCATAATAAATTGACCAACAAATTGAAAAATACATAATCGCCGTGTCAATGTGGTGCCGGGTGAAAAAAATATATTTGTAGGTAAATAAATGCTTGCCACATTGCCTTGCTTGGTCAACAGTTGGTTCGCGGCGCGGCCCGCGGCTTGCACCTTTTTCTATTTTTCATTTTGCTTTTGCTTTTTCTGCTTTGAAACATTCGATTTCTTCTTCGACAGCGCTGTGCATCAGTTGCTGGCGGCTACCGATAGTTTACATTTGCCGCTGGGCTGTTAGCTTGGTGGCCCGGCTTGCCTGGCTGCCTGGTTGCCTCGCTGTCGATTGTGAAATACATAGGTATATATATTTTGCTTGTTGGGTTTTTATAATCGCCAGATTTTATTCCCACGAAGATTTTTATGCAATTTACATTTTTTATTGTTTGTTTTTGTTGTTTATTTGTTTTACGTTTACCGTGTTTTCTTCTTTCTACTTCAGTTTTTTTTCTATTTTTCCAATATTTTTATGCTGTTGACCAAGTTAAATGACCGATTTCGTTAGTGAAATGCCATAAATGTAATATATTAAAATTTTTTGGATTTTTTATATTTAATTTTTGGCTTCAGCGCGCACTTTGCTGCCTTCGGCTGCTGTGCGTTTGGATTCGTTAATCCGTTGTAATCATTGGTTGTCCGTTTTTTGCTTAATTAATGATGTGAAAATTTGTGAAGTTGTAAGTAAAGCGTGTGTGGGTGCTTACATGAGTTAAGATAATTATTTAAAAAAATATGTTTGGAAAAACGAATTTTAAATTTAGAAATTTTTTTTTTGGAATATAAGTCAGAAATTGGAAAGAAACTAAAAATTTATGGGAAAAAATTAAAAATGAAAAAAATCAATAAATTTAAATATTTTTAAAATTTAAGAAAAATCATAAAAAATTTATGATATTTAGAAAGCTACAATAAAATTTAAAGAAAATACGCAGTAAAATTTTTGGAGTAGTGGTTCTTCCTAAAGAACAAAATAGAAATGTATAAAAAAATTTTTTTTTAATTAAAAAAAAAACAAAAAATTAAAAGGAATAAAAAATTTACAAAAAACAAGCATTAAAAAAATTATTTTCACACACAATAACACAAATAAATGTTTCCATTGTAGCAAAAAATTTCAAAAGGTACGAAATATTCATTGAAAATAATTTTTAAAAAAATGTAAACCTCCTCCTCCGCTACGGTAACCCATTTAGAGATCAAACTTGTATACTTCGATATGATTTCTGAATGGTATAATATTCCAAGAGAAAACTTATAACTTCAAAAAATTATGCTTAGCAATACAAAAAGTTGGTTCCAAAACATAAGAGCACCAACTTAGTCCTGAGGATGCTAGGTCTGATCCAACTTGTAAACAACTCATGCAATTTGGGGCGGATCAGTCAAATGTGAAAAAAACCAACAGTTTTCAAATATATAATTTTGGACGAATTCCCAGTAACATGATTCGAATAACGATAATGAGTTTTCAAAATGCTTTAAAAAGCTCCATTAAGGTCTTCAATTGATTTCAAAGAAAATCAATTCAAAGAATCAAAAAATTGATAACCAGATCTGAATATAATGGCAGATAGATTTGCTTCATAAAAGTGTTCTTGCTCTACATAAGCTCCGAGCTTTTAAAAAGCTCTTCAAAATCTTTCTACGATCACAATGATAACAAAAGTTGATGTCTTAAGCAGTTAGATTAGCTTGAAGAAAGTGTTCTTTTTTTTACGTAAGCTTTGAGCTATCAAAAAGCTTTGCAGAAGCTCTCATACGCCACGAGTATCACTTGAACTTCAGTCTTAAGCAGTAAAACGCAATTAACTTTACTTGAAATTACTTAGTTTGATAGCTTCGCTTAGAAACTTTCACTTCTAGTGCATTTTCGCACAGCCGAGCCTTTAGTGTGATAGTCTCGAGCTTTTCAAAACCTCTACGAAAGCTCCCTAAAATCACAATGCTTGTGATTTGTGCTTCATTTGGAATGGTTTTCTTTGTGGATTTCGTTTGAAAGCTCCAACTTCTATGACGTCATCGCGCCGCTGAGACCGCTACTTCAGATTTGTACACCAGTTTTGGGTAATTTTTCATTTCTTGCGGCACTCAAAACTCAGTCGCGCGTGCAACACCGTCCCATCACGCCATCTCCGCCGCGCTTTGCAATCAAAAAGTTCATTTTTTATAGCATAAACAATTTCATTTTACTATTCGTGTTTATCTCACACATTCCCCACTTCTTCTTATGCGCTTATTATTTTATTTATTTTTAACAACTGATTTCCAATTTGCGATAAGCGTGTGCGCGACCCGCTGCTGTGGCAATTGTCTTCCATATTTTTTGCAATTTTTTTTGTTGTTATTTATTTTTTTGTTGATTTTCTTCGTTCTTTCTCGAAGTTTTTGAAAGTTTCGTTTCTTGCTTTCGGGCGCACAACGACGAATCGCAGCGCTCAGCGTGACAACTAAAATGGCCAACCAGCAAGCAATTCAGCCAACCATTTGCTTCCTAGCACGCCTTCTTCCGTTCGCTTACGGCCACCGCTGCTTCTATTGGAGCGTACGTTTGCAATAGAAATAAAGAAATTATTGCAAACGTGGCGCGACATGTGTTTCAAACGCTGCTGCCACTGGCGGTAGCTGCTACCCATCTTGCAATCGCTGCTTTATGCAACGGCTAACCAGCTTGCCGCACAAATGCCACTTGTGCTTTTGTCTTACCCTTTTTTTTTCTATTTATTTGTACTACTCGGTTGCCATTTCGATTGCCATCGATGAGTCGCGCTAAACGTTGTTGTTGCTATTTGCAGTCGTTTTACTATATTTCATTTGTATTTCCATTTTCTGATAAGCATCTTAAATGCCTGTTCATTCCAATTTGTTGTCAAGTTGCTACCACTGCCATTGCTGTTGTTGGTATTGTTGTTGTCACTGCTGGCTGCTGTTGTCCCACTGGTCGTGTCTTTGCCACAAAGTGAATTCCAATGAATGTCGAAGAGCCGCCACCAGAGACGCCACAGTCGGTGGCAACAAGCGACGTGCAGCGCGCAACCAACGGCCAGCAATGTCAGTGTCACTGCCACCGTGGCGCAAGACTGGTTCTCCTACTGTCCCTGCCACCACGCCCGCCCACTCACTCCATGCTGCCTTCCAAGGCTGGCTGCCTGTGTCGTCTAGGCGATGTTGCCACACAGTTTATCGCACATTGCAGATATGAGAGAAGCAACTTAGAAAAAGTTGGACACGACTTATGCGAATAATAATAGGGCAACCAGTAAGCAGTTTTAGTCGCCTCTCAGCTTGCTCCACATCCCATCAGCGCTTCTATAAGCTCTCATAAGCCCCATTTTCCCTTAGGCGTTCAGCTCCAGCCCACCTGCCCTTGGCCGTTGGTGGTGCACAGGGTGTCAGCGCACTTGTTTTTGACGTGCTCTGTTGACACTGTAGCCACCAACACCGTCTTGTGTCCTTGGCTGCTTCGTGGGCCTCAGCGCTTATCGCCCCGTAATCGGCAGCTCAAAAGGTCAGCTCAGAAAACGTGGCATTTTTGGCAGCAATGGCTGGTGAACAGCAGCTGCCACCACTACGAGCGATTAGCTGTAGAGATATGGATGGCTGATGGTAGTTTGCGAGGGCTCATCGGAGTGTTAAGGAGCGTGCGTAAGGGCATGAGGTAACGCCCTTGCAGTTGAGGAAAGTTTGAAAGATACGTGGAAACGAAAGTTATGTTTAGATGGGAGGCTCAACTCGTGAACTCCAAGATTGTGCAGGGCGAAGTAAAGTTTTGTGAAGTAACGCATTAATTTAAACGCTTAATTTTTTTTCAACTTATTACACCAAAAGTAGCTGGAACCGACTTAAAGACAAGCGATATATAGTATGCGGGTGTGATTCCCATTCGAAACTGATAGGCCTTTTAGTTGCTAGGACCGGATCGCGGTGTCCGGGGACCGTATTTCGAAGTATACTTCAAACTTAGGAATGCGGTGATTTAGAATGCGAATCTATCTTATCTTTCGATATACTCATTTTTAAGTCTCATGGAGTCTAAATAACATATTTCGGCCATATACTTTTGATATCAGCGTCCAAACGTCCAAAAAAGTAACAATCTCATGAGAGCTTGACTTGGTTTCCAGCCACAGAATTTGCTTAATCGGTAAGATGTGTTCAGCCCACCGAGATCGATACCGCCGGGCGTTCCAACTATTCTACAGCTAGTGTTACACATCCAAGAATCATTTGATTTAGAAAGTGAGTACGACTCTTAATCTGAAGTTTTGCCCCAGCAGAGATCGAGCAGCATTGGTAAAGTTCGAACTCAAGGTGTCTTTGAACCCATCGAGTTCGATATTTCCTCTCTTTGTAACAGTGCTTTTACAACCCTTGAGTGTTAAGATTTACGGACATCTTTTTTACCTCCTAAGCTAGACCTCTATCTATTCTCTCCACTTCCGCTTCCACCACTTCACCATTCACTTTCATAACAGCTGATCAGCTGTTGTGTTTGAGTTTCCCATGTCACTTTGATTAGCTCACATCTAAGATTAAAGTTTGTGGTTTTTTGCTGACTCGCTTTCGTATTTCACCTTCAATTTGCGTGACAAGCTTGTCGTTAATTCAACTCATTTTGCGTCCTCTCGGTGCTTTTTCAAATCAGCAACCTGATTAGCTTGGTTAGTTTCCGTCATTTGAGCGCCGTCTGCGAAGGCAATTGTAAGCTCAGCACCAAAAATAAAAAATTAAGACAAAAGACATCACCTCCGTCACACTTTCCGCAAACTAGTTTACTTGCCAGCAAAGCTTGGCTTCCCATATCAACCTTGTCATTTACAGGTCTCCGCTATTTTCGCTTCGCCTTTGGCGCCCTTTATCCATGCTGCGCACTGATTTCAATTCCAACATACTGTGTCTTCATTGTCTTTGTGCCTCATCTTTGTCCCCACTTTTAAGCCAGGCGCAGCTTTGTGCGGTGTGCGCGCGTCTGTGCAACATTCGACGCTTTCAGTTCGCACTTATACGTGTGTGTGCGCTCTCGCGTCTCGATTTGAATTTTGTGCGCCTCGTTTCGCAGATTTGGTGTGGTACTTTGTTGGTGATGACTGGCTGGCGCCTGCCGGCATGCCTTTGTCATTGCGCATACAACCTGTAGACAATGCGCGGCACAACACAACGAAAACACCAACTTGTTGAACGTTCAACGCAATCGTCACAATCATTGTTGAGTTCTCAACGTCTGCTCTGTACGGCATACTGTCCGCTATCTCAGGGCCCATTACGATTGCCACGATTGACCATACGTGCTACGTACGTTACGAGCCGCAACTGCCGTCGACTCCGTTGCCCCTTTAAGCCCGTTCGATCTTCTGGCGAAATCTTTGTTTCACTTTGCATGCGCGTAAAGACAAAAGCTTTGACCGCAGAGCTCATCAGACAATTGTCGTCTGCGCATGCGACTTGGCCTTACTTCATTCCTTCATCCAACCGACCGTCGTCCGTCCGCACGTTCCTTCCTCAGTCCAACCGTTTGTCCTTCCGTTTAGCCGCACATCCATACGCTAGCTCGTAGGTCTCCGCGACGCCTGGATCCTCCATGTTCCTCTCTTCACCTGCTGGGCTCATCTCCTCACTCGCATTTTGTTTATCCTCCTTCTCTTGGCTCACGTCTGCGGCACGTTTGCATGTCGCTGTTTGGTTACACATGCCGCGGCATCTTTCGCCAATTCACCAACTCGCTAGCTTGCTGTTACGGCTTTTCGGCGACGCCACCACTTGTCATCAGCAACTTGTGCCCAAGGCAAGAGTTGTGTAACGCTCCTATGCATGTTTATGCACAATCGTCCAACATTGTGTAACTGTTGTAAATGAGGCATCTTTAATTTTCCACTTGTAGCAACCATTGCCGCCGCCTTGGTTGTGATGTGATTCTTTCGTAGGCTGGCTATTCGCGTACTTCGCGTACTTCGCTTTCTGTGTTTTCAAGTCGTTTGTGGTGGCGCCGGGATAAGCGCCACAAGTGCCGCCACCAACGGTCCGTACAAGATGTCGTTTGCAGCTGTGAACTCCAGCAGTCCGGCAGCCCGACGGCCATACCGCAAGTAGTTGAGCCAGTTCGGAAGCCCGCAAGTTCTGTTCGTCTATGACACAGTCGTACAACCGGCAAACTACAGTCCAATTACCACTACCGCGAGTTGTTGTTGTTGAGTGTTTGTCTTTCGGCTTATCTGGGAGTGTGTGTATGTAAGCAAGTCGATTTGGTTTCTTGCCTTGCCATCTATGATATCGGAAAATTTATGGCGATAAAATGCTTAGCTTAAGCTTTTTAGATATTCCGACACAAAGATTTGCTGCTGACCACTATTCAAAGACATTGCGATTCGGTTTTACAGAAAATATTTCTAATTATTCGTGAAATTACAAATTTATATTAGTGTTAATAAGTACATTGTGCATTCCAAGCGTTCCAATTTGATTGCATTAAGTAGTCTTTGCAATTATGAGAACCCATTCGTGTGTGGGATTTGGTTACTAGCCGGGCGGGTTGGTCGGCAGGGTATTGCGCAAATGGTGGAGTTCCCTCTATCAGTCCACAACTGCTACTAAACTAAGAGATGGCATCTGTTTCTCGTTGGCTCACCGCCTCTTTAGAATATCTGAATTGTGAATCAGAATTTCGATACCCATCGCCTTCGGAATACTCTTCGATAGCATTGCTTCGATGTCTAAGGTCTCTTAAACTCAATAGCCGACATAAACTCATGCCTAGCTCAGCTGAGCTCGAGATGGAAAACATCAATGACTCCGCTTCTCCCTCGGAGTATGTCAGAATATAACGTTTGGAATATTCCACATTAACAACACTGAGCTCTTACTGTAATTGGTAATGTGTCACTGAGACACTGTTATTGATTACAGCCACTACTATTAAATGATTAAATTTATCAATATCCAATCACAAAGCAGTCAGCAGAGATCTTGGTGCAAAATATGATGTCAGCTACTTGTGAACGGACAACTGCAGCGAGTTAAATCTGCAAGATTACTTTCTGAAATGCCAACACGGACCTATACCTTCATCTTCCCAACAAAAAATTTGCTAAAATGATTAGCTCTTAAAAAAGCTCCTCCCAAACTTCGACAGGGTTTTGGCAAGCTCCAGTGCATAGCTGCAAACGTTAGAGCGCTATTGAGGCGAAAATATATAAATATGATGTATTTTCAATTAAACGGAAGGATTGAACGAGTTCCATAGGAACAAAACTTGGAAGATGTTTTGCTAGAACGTTAGTACGGATTAGTAACATCATCTAACGAAGAAGAATGTTTTATAAATATATAAAATACACTCCTGAGAGTTCTTCCCAAATTTAGTTGGACTTTTAGGGTTTCTGTGCATAAATGTTGCTTTTTTATTACAATATACATAAAAGTTTTATGCAACTACAAATAAATAAGGCTTGAATATAATTAGGGAGTTTTTAAATAGATAGCAATCGATCTCCGTCGAAACGGAACGCGGTGCAGAGTTCCTCGTAAGTAAATGTGACTTGCTATTACCCAAGGTCGTTGGTTCCCTTCATGGTTATAACAATTATAAGTTAAATTTGTTGAAGGTGTGCGGAAATTTGCGGACAGTGAGCTAAAGTCACGAAAAAGCGAATTTACTGGATGAAGAAAGTGATCTGTGCAACAGCTTTTGCTGTTGAATCAGTATTTTGAATATTAGGGCTGAATAAATAAACACAGTAATGCAAGGTAAAAGGATCTCAAAAGCCCGATTTATTACTAAGATCGGACCCTGAAGGTTTTCTCTCCAGAGCTTTAAGCTCATATTAAATGCATTTTATAAAAGGTTAGTTTTTTAATGCAAAAAAACTTGCGAGCTTCTTGAAATTAGCTTGACTTCAACAACTTTAAGCTGGAGAAATCTTAGACAACGAGCCCATTTATCGTTTGTCAACTTGAAAATAAATAACTCTTGGTAAATACCCAACTCTACGTGCTCGCAATCAGCATCACTCCGTGATAGAAGGCCCAGAGCTCGGTGCTTCCTTGAAACCCCACACCTGCTCTAGCAAAAATCTAAACAATTCTCAGTATATGGAGGACAAGCGTAGTATTAAAGAAAAATATTTTACGCACCTCCAATAAAACGCCATCGAGGGCTCCACGCAATCTCTGCCGCCGCCCGCCAGTGATACTACCATAAAGTGGAGACTATAAAATATCATTACATACGATTGCTAGCGCCTGATGTAATTAATTTAAACCGCCAACCAACACTACTTACCAGCAGCACCGTGCTGAACTACCATTTGGCCAAATAGGCGGTTGGGTCTATTAATGATTGTGCGCTTGCCACCAACTGCGCACAACAACAAAATCAACAACACGGCAAAGCAATGTTGCAGCATAACAATAAATTGATAGGCCTATCATGAAACGCTATCAGCAGCACCAACTGCGGCAGCCTAATGAAGGTGGATAATTTTACGACCGACCGTCCATTGAGCAGCGCTGCTGACATTATATGCATTTGTACAAATGTATTATGTCCTGGGAGCTGTGCGCGCTAGCCAGTAGTTAGTAGCTGCCGTTGAGCGCTTGTCATTAGCCATGGTACACAATCGGGCCGAAAAATCTGCCTGTGCGATAGCGAACGCGTAGTAAAATGGGTCTTTTTACGATTGCGGCGCTGATGAGGTTGCGCATAATGCAGACGCGCGTAAGCGTGTATGTTATGTACGTTTGTGTTGGCAAATGTATGGCCGTTCGTAGGGTTGGCCAACACGGTGGCAAGGCCGCGGCGCGCATTGCATTGTCAACACGCTTTTGTTGACAAATGTGGCAATCATATGCGAGGAAGATACAAGCGCGCTAACAGCGTCAACTACTGGCAGTTAATGTGCGCGGTATGCGTGTGTGTGGCAAACTCGCGTTGGTGGAGATATGTGTTGATAAAAGTTCACGATTCACTCTATCGTTTTCATTTCTGTTTTTTGTACTTTTTTATTGATCGGCCGCGGGTTAATTACGCCACCGGCCTGGGAATTGGTTATCTGCGCCGCACGTAGGCTCATCAATATTACGACCATTTATCGCGAGCTATGCGCGGTGGGCAGTACAAAGGATAATAGCGCATTTAGTATGCCCGTAAGCGTGATAAGCGCCGCTATGGCCTTATAGGACAATCACGTCCTGCAGGCAGGCGTTTGCTACGTGTGCGAAAGGAAGTGGCTAAAATCGCTGCGAAGCAGAAATAAATGTGTAAATAGGCCGTGAGGCGCCGATAAAATTGCGTAAGACAAAAGGCGTCCCAATTCGGTGGCGGTGGAGAAGGATTTTTGATGAGAACGAATGAATGAAATGTGGCAACAAAGCGCGCAACTAATTCACCGATGAGAAAATAAGTTTCAGCGACAAATGCGATACTTTGTGATAAAAATACAGAGTGGAGTTTGCAGACTAACTTCTCTCACGCTGCTGTATAATAATATGTTATAGAACTTTTCGCTATAAGACATAAAAATTGGACTACTTTTTTAAACTAATAAAGATAATCTACTAAAAATTAGACCTGAAGGTATAAAAAAGTATTCTACGTGGTTCGATCCCAGCTCTAAAGACAATTAAGTATATATTAATGGGACTAACAGCACGTATAAACTCAGGTATGACAACTTATTATGGGAAGCTCACTGATTTGCGAACCTACGAAGAGACCTTTAAAATCTTTACCGCAGCACCGAAACCTAAGGACCGAAGAATGACAGATTGACTCAGATTGATTGAGAAATTCTACTTTGGAAGCAGTACCTAATATAGGACTTAAGTGCCAACTCTTGGGGTCCGATATGCACTCTATCAACCGACCGTGGCCTCTAGCGGTTAAGCACCACCACAGTAACAATAATAGCTCACCGTTACCAACAAAACGGAGCCGGCAAAAAATAACTAGAAGAACATACATCAGATTTAATGCATAAAGGAATTGATGAAGACCGAGACTGCAGAGCCAGCTAACCAAAAACATTTCAAAGATGAGCCCAACACACTGCGAGTGCAGACTTTACGGAGAAAACGCATCTCATAGGGAAATCTTCGGAATTAAAAAGTTAAAATTACTGACATGGTAATACTAGCGAGCTTACAATACTTCAGCGGAAGTGGAAAAATGGTTATGCAGGAGCGGAGATCAGTCGAGCTAGGTATACAAGTCCATGGTACTTCAGTGGAAATTTGTAGGGAGGGGTGGACTTAAACTAGGATATCCGCAAAATGTAATGATTTAAAAAGAGAGTCGGTGAAGTCTGCTATACCAATGAACACTAGATACTTAATATTAACATTGGCCGGCTTCACAAAATAAAAAGCGGCTAAAGGTCGACCTATATTCTAATGAGGTTTTGTTATGCCTATCATAAGAGCTCTACAGTTCTTATAGCTGGAGTTTATTGAACAAAGATTGAGTTCGGATGACGGAATAAAGTACCGTAAGGATTGCTAAATGATTTTAGTATAGAGAGAAGGTTCGGAAACCATTTCTGATGTATTTATTAAACAAAAACTGTGTGGGAGTAATCTATATTATTGAACACTTTCTTCTGTCGTTGATTCTACCCAGTTTTTGTTCGGTCTAAGTATTTCAGGCCCCTTGCGGAGCAATTAGGGCAAGTTTATTGAGAAAGGTATTAATAGAGCTCGACTGAAATGAAGCACAACAGCGACTATTCCTTAATTTGTGGACTCTTGCTTGACCTATCTCACCTCTACTCATTAGAAGAACTTTGGAGTATCTTCGATCTGAAGATTATGGTGATAGTGTGTCGGCAAGTAAGAAACTGCAATTCATTTGCTGCTTAGCGCATTGAGATGGATGTCAAATGAGTATAAAAAACGTTTAAAATTTATTTGCCTACCACCAAAATATCAAACAGCTGCAATACCATAAACAAATATTAAATAAATGCATCTTTCAAAAACCAACACATCATAACCATAATCCATAATCATAATCAGAACCATAATCATAATTAAAAATTCAGTAAATCGCATTAAATCAAAAAATAAAATCCAATAAAATCGAGAAAGAAATATTAAAAATGAAGAACGAAGCCAACGCAACAGCAAACAACGCATTAAAATGAGTTCGCTAGCATTATAACCATAAAAAGCTAAGCGTGAGACTGGCCGCAATAACGCCCTCTAAGTTACATTCATTCATTTATTAGTGGACCAAGCCATTCACACACCCATTGATTGAACTCATTAACATAAACACACAAAGTTGCATGTAGTTAACCGCTATTATCGATTGATTACCATTAACCCTCGCTATCGGCGCTGATCGCAAGCTTAAAGAAACCAGCCCAGTCTTTGTGATCAGCATTAAAATCCGCATTACATATTCCCAAACATGAAACTTACTTAATTAATTAATAAACCTGCAGTAATTATGCATGCAACAACAATAGCAGCAACAAAAAAGTTTATAGAAACTATGAAAAATGAATGGACAACGGGTGTTAAGCATCAGAGCTCACACAAACGATCTTTAAAGATATCAAATTGGAGCTATGAAAGTCGTAGCAACAACTTTTGTAACGGAAGGTCACTGTTGGCGCTTAGGTTTTATACAAATTGATTTTGTCGAAGTATTTAGATTGTTAGATTGCAGTCCCTTCGGAACTTCTAGAGCCTAGATCTATGCTAACAACAAACCGAGATTAATTTCGGATTATAGATTCGCGTGTCGTTCAGAAGAGACCCCAATAATGGACACATGTTTTTTGAGCTCAACGAGTCTCACTCCACCCATCTTAGTTTACTAGTCGGTCCTAATGGACTTTCGAAACATACTTAGAATACTGAGCTTATTAAACCTTCAGAGAAATATTGTGGAAAATTAATCAAATTAAAGGACTGCTAAGTTCATTAAAAAACAAAAATTTAGAGGTTAAGGCATAGACACAAATAATCCACTAAATGGAGAAATTATCAAACTGGTACCGCTTTGGAACGCTTCTCGCTTATGAAACAATAACCTATGTTGCAACTCTTCCAGGAATTGGCTTGACGTTGCAAAATTTTAAAACATTGCCAAGAGATACTACTCAAATTGACGTTATTTAACTTCCATAAGCCGCTTGGGAGAGCTTATGTTCCCTCCAAAGCTCATTAAGCTTCTTATTAAATTCACTAAGAACTCAGCTACCTCTAGCTTAAACCTTGAAAAATATGTTGTACTTGCAAGAGCTGAAAGTCCAATTTTATAGTGTCGGTACCTAAATCTTGCGGGAGTAGAAATGATAAGGACGCTATAAATTAGCTAGATTTAACTAAAACTTTTTTTGTCGGGTTTCTTAAAATGCTGTCAGTTGGTACCAAAAAAACTGCCTTTTTTGAGGGAGTTGGGGATTAGTCAGATAGTTCTAGACTTAGTCGCCTTCCGCGTCTCTAGTTCGCTACGGAATGGTCTCACTTTATCAGAACAATAACTCTTCTCCTTTCGGTTTTCCGAGCGAAATTCCTTTGGTGATGCTGGAAAACTTGGCTGAGTTGGTACCGTTGAGCTAGTCTCAACGAACTGTTTTGTGATATTTAAATTTGTATTTTTAAAAGTCTTCGTCTCTACAGCTTATTCTTTGCTTAGGAAGACTTCGGTACATTAAAATCTTGTAGTCTTATTGTTGGCTTCGTTATTCTAAAAGATTATTTTCTAGCAACTAAGGTCAAAATGTCTCGTTTAAAGTTGAAGGGAGCACTAAAACTACTAGCACTATCAGTTTACCGGAATTTATAAAAAAAATTTCGTTGGTTGCCGTAAGATAACAGGTATGCGTCAATCAACGCGCGCCTTCATGCATCAACTCACGCTTTAACATGCATTTTAAGAAACTTTTCGAACTCGCGCCACCAAAAAGTACGCTTCTAGGCCACTAACCAAGCAAAAACTGACCATAATTTCGACACACCGATTAATATTTAAAATTTATAACATGTTATTGGACAAATTTAGCGCAAATTTTATGCCGAATAAACACGCAGAAAGCAAAACTACAGGCTTAGACAACGTGCTTGACACGCCGCGGCGCCTGCGCGCGCGCTCTTTGTCTACGAACGCAAATCGTGCAGCCAAAAGAAGGCTTTCAAAGTGAGATGCTTATCAATTCGACGAATTTATTTCGATTGTCAATTTCTAGCCTTTTTCTCATACCAATTTTCGTTTTGTTTTTGCTTTCGGCAAACAAGTTCGTACGGTAGCCGACGACGTCGCCGTTATTGGTGTGGCGATAAGCATCAAATCAATGTTTTCATAGCTACTGAATAAATAAATGCATGTATTAAGTAAGCCGTATGGCTTTTGCTATTGTTGTTTGTATTAAATTTTGTATTAAAGACTAATGCGGGCGCTTATCTAACGGATGCGCCTTAAATGGTGCGGCACTTTTAAGTGAACCTAAACAACAAAAATACTTTTTAATTAGTTTAGTTGTGTTGCTGCCCTTGTTCTTGTTGCTGTTGTTGTTGTTGTTATTTTCTACTAATAAGCTGCGCGCTACTTGGTCGCTTATAAAGTTAGCCGCGCCAATTTGTGTTCATTAAAGAGCGACGCATAAATTTCTATGCCAACACCATAAATGCCAAGGCGCGTTGGCGGCAGAAACGAGGTGATAAAATAAAACGACAGAAATAGCAAAAAAAGTACAAAAATACTTCTCTATAATTGCAATAAAAAAGGTGAAAAATTTATTTCGCCTGAAATAAACGACACCGAAAAATATGAATTTCAAAGCAAAGCAAAGCGGTAAACAAAAGCAGCGAAGAAGAAACAAACGGTTAATGAGCTGCTCGAGAAATTGATTGGATCGAGATGTGGTGACGCCACATGCTGTCTTCTGGAGCAGTGAGTGGTGATGAAAAGGGCAATGAACTTAGACCGGAATATGTGTGCCTCTAAATCAGCTTGGCGCATGTGGTTTGTGGCATAACTTTAGCTAAGCTAGCTAGTGAGTGAAAGAGCGAAAGATTCTGAGCTTTTCAGGGTCCAAGAGTGCGAAATTAAGTGATCTATTACCCTATAGATATTAAACTGTGATCTTATTATCTCTGATCTATCGTCTTATCGTCTATAGGTCTTATGAGCTTTTTAATCTGTAGATCACAACTGAATACTTAGGAACCGTGATCACTGATCTACTTTCAGTAACTGCGATCACACGATCCTTGTGCCTTAGCCGAAGATCAGTAATACATTATCTATGATATCTGATCAGTAATTCATGATCTATGCATATGGTTTTGTAGCGGTGATCTGATCTGTGCCCACGGTCTTCGATTTATCAGCTAGATCGCATCTGATGATCAATGACCTACGTTCTATGATCAGTTTAAAGGAATTGCAATCTTACAACCTTCTTCTGTAGACTATGATGAGTAATCTTTTACCTATGAATTATTGAGTGTTGATCTAGAAGTTTTGGATTATATATTATAGTTATTAGCTACACCTCATGATCTCAAATTTTAGGTCTATAAGCTCATTTATGAATTAAGGTCATATATGAATAGGAGCTTTCATTCTATAGTTACTATTTATGATTTTTAATCTATATTCTATCATCTATAGTACATGATCTATGATCTATAATATATCTAATCTATAATATGTGCTATATAACCTGTTATTAATAATGTATAATCTCTGATCCATCCTATAACCTTTAATATATGACTTATAATATATGATCTATAACCAATATTCTATAATCTATTTTTTATAATCTATTATCCATTCTATGATCTATAACATATTATTCGATCAATGTTCTATCGCCTATGATCAGTGATTTGTGGTTCCTGCTTTACAAACTTTTAAATCTGAAAACCGTGAACTCTGATATCTGATAGATGATTTGAACGCTTTGATCTATGGTACATTATTATAATCCGGGAATAATGATCTTAATCTATTATTTATCGTTTGGAATTTTTAATTTAAAAACTGTGTTCTATATTTATAGTCCATAATCCGTTCCGCGATAATTTACGATATAGTCTATATTCCATATGTTAAGCTCTATGATCAATGTTGTTGGATTTATGATTAAAGAGCTTTGATTCCACGAGGAAAAAGGTAAAGGAGTGAAGCTTTAACTCGCATTTTTTGTAGGTTGAGGCTTCGTTATAATTCGAGCTCATGACTTGATGCAAGTCAGTTTACCTGAGAGCTCATTCTTTGGTTGTTCACGATAGGCTTGACTTCCCACGCTGGCTCGATACTAAAAGTTTGATGATTTGTAGCGTTAATTAACTAAACTTTTATCCAAAACCATTAAGTATCGATAAATTTAGCTTTTTTTTTGGTTCCCGTGGGAATTTCCGCATCAACCGCACACCAGAAATAAACAAAAAATATTAAAAGTCACAAGTCCATAATTACATGACCCTACCGTTTAATCACCTGTGACCAATCATTGATAAATAAAAAAAAAAAAAACACGACAAAACACGACAAAACCAAACAAACTTTATATGTGGGCAATAATTTGCGAATCAGCGAATGCGGAAAATCGTTCAATCGATTGTTTTAGACGAACCAAATCAATGAAGATGCCGCCATTGTCGGCTTTTAGCGGCATTTTATTAAAGCGCATTATGGCTTTCTGATGAGTTTCGATTTGGCCACATAATGCTTGTGCTGTTGCTGTCGTTATTACTGTGTGAATTAAGTAGACGTGATTGTTGTTGTTGCTGTTGTGTTAGTTGCTTTTATACACTTGTAATTCTCAACGATTTTATAGCGCATGCAGCAGCCGCAGGAGCAGCAGTTTAATTGCTCAACTGGCGTCTGCTGCAACGAGTGATGGTGCACTGAAAATAAAAATATTGTTGTTGCGAAAAATTGATTGTAAGGAATTTGATTTCGAAAAATCTTGGAAACAAAATTCTGAAAAAATATTTAAAAATATTAAAAAAAACAGCATAAAAATTTTTTTTATAATAAATTCACTTAAAATAAAAAAAGGCAAACTTAAATTTTTTTGTTAATTTTGAATGGAAAAAAATCTCGTTAAATTTTATTTATTAATTTTTAAATTCTTAAGCAATTTTTTTTTTTCCAGTGATTTTTAAGCATATTTCAGAAATTAATACGACTAAAGGATTCTTAAATTGGATTTTTGTATACTTTTGTATAACTTTTTGATAATTTTTTTTTTTTTTAATATGTTTATTATAATTTATTATAATAGATTTTTTTCTATTATCTTATTATTTTTTTATATAGTTCACAAACTTTAATTTTCCTATTAATTTTAAATGGAAAAAATTTAATAAGTTTCATTTTATTTATTAATTAATTTAAATTGTGTTAAAATTTTAAATAAAAATAAAGTTTAATTAATTAATTAAATTAAAACTAATTAGTAATATTATAGCAATTAGTAATAGTATTATTGATAATAAACTTAAAATTAATTAATAAAAAAATTAAACTAATTTGAGAAATTAATGCGACTAGAGGTTTCTTAACTTAACTTTTTTTATATTCTATTTTTATTTAATACAATTTCTTTTAAATTTAATAAAAGAATAAATTTAATTAAAACATTAAAAAATTATTGAAAATTGTCTCATGGCCAGAATTAGATTTTGATAAAATGAATTTTAATTGAAAATTTCTTCAACATAAAATTCTTTCAAATTTCAAAATTATGAAAAAATTTCTCCATGTGCATATATGTTGTTTATTCTACTGCGAACTGCTTAAATTTATAGCGCATTTTAATTATAATATGGCGCACACATTTTCGCACGCATGCGTACTATCAAAGCCGCACACACACACACATACAAGAATATACACATGGAATCAAAACGGCCATCAGGCGTGCAGCAACAGTAGCCAAGCATCGTAGATGACCACTTACCTTGCATTTGTGCGCACTGGCCGCACTGTCGCCCCACCAAAATGAATTAGCCACTTTATGGGCAACATCGCTTTGGCGGCAAGGATATTAAGGCAATTTTACGACCGACATCTGCCCGTAATTTCTCAGCACGCCACAGGTAACTGCAATATTGCGCACAGGCTAGCTCACTTGCTAGCTCGTGTGTGTGTGAGTGTGTGTGCGTGTATGCTTAGCAGCCTGTGTGGGAAAGGGCTTGAATGGCAGCGAGCGAAAAATTTTTAATCGCAATTGCAGAAATTGGGTCATTTCGTAGAATTGAATGAGTTGCGGAAGAGTGCAGTTTTAATGTAAATGGATTTTAAATATACAATCTGAGTTAATTTCATTTGAAAAAAAATATATATTAAATTGCTTATAAATTTGGGAAAGTAGTTTTCTTTTACTATATTCCACTTTTTTCACATGAAAACTTTTAGTTTCATTTATTTTATATGTTTTTTATATTTGCTTAATTTTTGTTTTATTATTTTCGTACAAATTTTTAATATAAGTATTTTATATACATATATTATGTAAATAATGTTAGTGTTAATTTTATTAAAATTTTTAAATTTCAAATACTTTATACATCACAATATTTTTTTTAATTTAATAATTTTTATATTATTTATTTTGCAGCTTTACCCTTTGTTTAATTTAATATAATTAAGTATATAAATAAGTTTAATTTAAATTAGTATTATTTTTAGTAGTTATTAGTAATTTTTTATTTTTAGCAATTAATATCATAAAATGGATTTCATTTATTTTTTTGTTTTTTCCTTTTTTGAGTACTAACGAATTTTACTTCAATATGTAATTTATATTTTATTAAATATTTTCGAATAAAAATTTTTTTATTTTCACTTTTAACTTTATTTATGATTTATTTTTTAATTATAAAATTAAATTATATTTTATATATTTTAAATGAGAGCTTTCATTTTTTTATTTTTAACACTTAATTTTAAATGAGATATAATTAATTTTATTTTATAACTAAAATAATTTTTTTCATCAAATAAACAATTATTTTTTAAAATTTTAAATTTATTACTTTTATTTTATATTATTGATTATTTTCATTGAAATTTTTTTATTTTCATATTTTGAAAACTTAGTTTTATATGGAATTAATTTATATTAAGTATTTTTAATAAGAAAAAATGGCGTTTCATTAAATTTTGTTAGTAGTATTTAAATATTGTAATTTTCTTTTATAAATGTTTTTCCTAATTACAACTTTCGGAATTTGTATTATAAAAACGTTAATTTAATTAATTTAATTGAAAAAATTTTTTTAACTTCAATTCCCAAAAATTCCACTTCTAGAAAATTTTCTTTTTATTAAATTAAATATTGAATTCTTAATTTAAATTTTTATTTTATTAGTTTAAATAATTTAACTTCTTGTTAATTATTATATTTATTTTAAATTTTCAAATATTGTTTTTTCAAAATCATATCATTTAAAATTTGTTTATTTGTATGCATATTTATTAATTTTAATTTTCATTGATTCAAATTTCAAATACTTAATTTTTTTTTTATTTGAAATCAAAAATTTCTTTTCGTTTTATTGATTTCATAAAATGACTATAAGGCCTCTTATGCGCATAAATGCAATGTATATGTAAGTCATATGTTTGGAACACTCATACTTATGCACATATATATGTATGTACGTATGTACACACGCATGTATGTGTGTGGACGCTGGTGAGACAATAAAAAATCACTTAAGATAAAGTAATATCGTATGGAAATTATTCTCAAAGCGTAGACCCAAAGTTCTACACGAAAGTAAAAAATCAAAATCGAAATGGAACACAACAGTAACAACAACAAACATAAAAATTGCAGCCGAGTGGCGGCTAATAGCCAAAAGATGTGCGTAGACAAAGTGAAAGCAACAACGCGGCTGACACACACACACACACACACACACACACACAGACACGCATACAAACTGCGGCTTATTTACATAAATAGATAGTAAGAATAATAGCAACAACGTCGGCGATTGCTACCGGCTGCCATACAACAAAGCAAGGCATCCAAAGTGTTAATGCGAGCAATTGCTGCCGTTTGTGGCAGATAGCCCGCAGTTGGCGGAGGGCGGGCGCGGCAAGGCAACTGTATGTGAACGTTTATAGAAACAGTAGCACTTTAACTGCCAACGCGTCAGCTACTACACAGGCCACCTTTATCATCTCAATGTCATTTGCGGGTAGAAAAATTAATGTCGCGCTGTCGCTGGCATCGGTGACGTTTTGGGCTCTTAAATTGTTGCTTCTTTTGTACTTCTGCGTGTAAGGCTGCTGTGGACGTTTGTCGCACTAATGAGAGCGGATGTGTCAACATTTTTATGGCTCATCAGCTTCAAGTGTGCGCGCTGGTGGCGACTGCCTTCGAAATAAAGGGCTGCGCGGGCTGGGTGGAGGGAGGGTGTCTGTGAGGCTTGAGGGAGGCGCGTTGGCGGCAGTGTATTTTATGCTGATAAATGTGCCGGTGAGATTGAAAAGCAATGAAAAAAAGTGTATGTTTTTTATGAGAAAGTGAAATGAAACACATTTTAGTGACTCATTAGCGTTGCAACATTGAGTCATTTGCAGCGCTCAAAACAAAGTTAGTCAGTTTTATTGTAAGTGGTAGCACTTTTTAATGCTTTTTATATTTTATTATCCATTTAAGCGCTACTAAGCGCCTTCCTCACTTTGCAGTTAGAAGTTTTTAAGCTTAAATGTCTATAAACAAGCTATTACTTGCCCATTTATTAATTCAATTCAAATAATTGGCTGTCTTTTTTTCACCTTACTCCAACAAAAATTGATTGATTGATTGATTTATGCGTGTATGTTTTTTTCTTCATTTCTTGTGCTTTCAATTTTGTCTTTTGACAGTTTTTTGGTTGCTCAAACGCTTGTTCCCAAAAAGCGCGCTGTCAAGTTCGTGTCTAAAGTCTTTTGTCTGTCGCCGGATTTCCGCTGATTGGTGTGTTGTCTGCACCATAAAGCCAATTGTGTGGCGTTGTGTGTGTAAAGGAAATGTTAGAGGTGACGTTTAATTAAAATTAAAAAAATTTTTAAAAAAAATTTAAAAAATTTAATCAAATTAAATAACATCAATTTATTTAAATTAAAATTAAAATAATATAAAAACAATAAAATAGTTTGAAATGTTGAACTTTTTCCACAGCTTTCGATGCATTCTGATAGCTAGTAATTCCGACAAACAAGCACTGATTTATTGTTGTTGTTTCCTCACTTTCTAGAAAATAGAAAATGCAAAAGAGCTAAAAATAATTTTATGCTCTTCATATAAAATAATATAGTACCGTTAAGATTACATAATTTTCTAGATTACATAAGTTAAGAAAACAATTGGTTAGTTAGAATATATTATTTTTTTGGAATCTTTTAAGAAAATTTTAGTGTTGAAAATATCAAAGATTTCTAGAATTTACAAAAAAAAGCCGCAAACAGTTCTTTATGAAAATTTAGTGATTTTATTTTCACAAATTTTGAAAATCTTTGGGAATGTAATATTTCTAGTTTGAAACTGTTTAATAAATTCAAAATATTTTTTTGAAAACATATTGATTTGTTTCTAAATTTTTGAAAAATTTAGGATTATAACTTTTTATTAGTTTTTGTAAATTTTTTTTAACTATTCGAAACCAGCAAACTGTTTTTGGGGTATCTTTCCTATTATTTTCTTGGGTTTTCCTAGCCAATTTTGCTTGAATTTTTAATTTTTCACGCTTAGTTGTCATTCAGCCGCCAACACACGCTCACCATATTTGTGTGTTTTAATGTTTATTTTGCGTTTTTATTTTTATTATCTTTGCTGCCAAATTGGCTGTGTCCATTTTATTTGGTAACACTACATTAAGTGACTATTAATTAACACCAAAAGCGTTAGTATATGGCGTCAATTGTGTGCCAGCTAGATAAAGTTAATAGCTAATGATTTGTCGATGGATTGAAATGCCAAATGTGAATATTTTAATTAAAAAATTTTGAGAAAAATGACGTACAAAAATACAAAATTCATTGCTGCAAGAAAACATAACTAAAAAATAAAAATTAAAAAAAAAAATATAAAAAGCATATAAAAAAATCTGAAAAGAAAAAATATAAAAAGAAAAAATTTTTTTTTAAGTAATTTATTTTGAAAGAGTTTAGAAATTCCAATTAACTTTTCATATTTTTTTTTTATTAAACATACGTTTTTTTTTAATTTTTTATTCATATAGTTTTTTTAATTTCTTAGTTATTAATTTAAAGTAATTTCTTTGTTAAATAAAAATAATTTCTTTTGATTAAAATTATTTTTTTTATTATTTTTTTAATTTTTTTATTTGCTTTTATTATTTTTATTTTAAATTGTTATTATTTTTTCTAAATTGAAATTACTCTCTTTTAATTAAAAATATCTTTAAGCACATGATTTTCTATCTCCTCTGACCTTCATTAGGCCTGATGTATAAAAAAATAAATAAATCAATTAAGATTTGAACAAGAGTCTGAGAGAAAAAGCAAACGAGAGTAAAAAGCTCCAATTGTGGAAATCTTTTAGCCATTTAATTGTTGTTGTTTTCCGCACGCATAACTGTGGCGGCCCAAAGTGGCACCTACACCGTACTGACAACAAACAGCTACAAAAACAAAAACAAAAAATGTTTCAAACTAAAGCAACAAAGGAGAGAAAAATAAACAAATGTCGCGTAAAACAACAACAAAAGCAACAAGACATGCTAACGGTTAATTTATTGTCACTTAATGTCAAAGCAGCATTTCAATTCAATTAAAGTGTTAAGTTGTAAGCCATTGGTAGCAACAGCAACAATAATAAAAACAAAACGTTGTGGCAAGCAAGTTAAATACGCCGAAGAAATGAATGTGGACAAGTGCGTACAGATTAACAAAGAGAAGCGAAAATTCGTCAGCTAATTGAAAAAAAGTAAAAATTAAATAAACAATTTAATTAAATGAAACACTAAAAAAGTAAATAAATATTTATTTGAGAAATTATATTTCAAAAAGTATTTTTGACATTTTTAAAATTTCATAAAAATTTTTAATGAATTTATTTTTTTTTATATTTAATTCTTTTTTATTTTTTCTACTAATTATATGTTATAACATGAAATAACACTAGCAAATAAAACAAAAGTTATAAATTAAATTAACTAAATAAATAGTAAAAAAACAAGTTCTAAAATACAAAACGTAATAAAAGCAGAAAATTAAAAAGAAAATGATACATAATACGTTAATAAAATAAAATTTTTTTTTTTTAAATAACACATAAAATACAATTAAAATATTACAATAACTGAAATAAAAATATTTATTTAAAAAAATTTTATAAGTAAAATGTAAAGATTGCATACCAAGTCAAAATAAATATTCACTAAAAATCAAAAAATTTGAAAAATTTGAATTTTTCGAAACAAATTACATAAAAAAAGAACAGCTAGAAAACAAAGAATACCTGAATCTAATTTAAATTAAAAACTAATATTTGACTAATATTTTTTTTTTTAAATGTCTAGAAAATATAATAGAAATATTAAATAAGAAATTAAAAAAGTATGGGAATTAAAAAATTTTTAAAATTTGTATAAACAATTTTTGGAAAACAATTAAACACTTATTAAATTTGTATAAAATAATTTTGGAAAAATATGTAAAAAAATTTTATTTGAATATAAAAATTTTGGAAAAAAATATTGCTGATTTTGGAAGAAAACTTTATTAAATATGACAATTATAAAAGGTATATTAATTTAAAAAATTTTAATTTTGAAAAAAAATATTAAAAATTCTTGCTGATTTAAAATAAAGAAATAGGTTCTTTTTCAAATATTACAATATCTCTCATTTAGTTTTCAGCATTGTGCATGTAATTTTCACAAATCTTAAATTCTGAATTTATGGCCGTCGGAGTTGTCAGATGAGGAACGCAGACACATTCATTTCTTAATTTATCTGATTTTCACTTTTTCACTCGGCTGTGCGGCTTATAACCCATGCCACACTCCTACATCCGTGTTGTTGCCATAGTTGTTGTTAACACATGTGCCATGTTGCAAGTGTGACACCAAACGCAAGCAGCACATTCAAATTAAATAGCAAAAATAATAAAAATGAATTGCATAAAAATTAAAATGCGCGCGACTTAAAAGCCTCACCGGCCGGCCAGCCAGCCAGCCAGCCAGCTAGCCAGCCAGCAAAACATTAAGCGCTTCAGTGCTTCGTATGTTGTTCGTATAAATAAATTTGTACTGGCAATAATTTGCCACAAATACCGACACCAGCAAAGAATCACTAAAACGAAACGAAAACAAACCATCCTGTACCAATCAGCGGTGGCAACAACAACAACACCGCTGCGTAGTGGCCATCACACAGTAGCGCTTAACTGTCATTAGCACCAGACGTTGCCGAAGACATATGCCCATTATTTAGCCGGCTACTGCATGGCCATTTACTGTTGTTGTTGCTGCTTCGAAATGTGTTTTTGTTTCAGCATTTCGTTGTTGTTGTTGTTGTTGTAAATATTTTGTTATTGTAATTTTGTTGTTGTAATTTTTTTGTTGTTGTTGTTGAATTTTTTGTTGCTGCACAACAACCGTTTAACCTCACACAACCCAGCCAAAGTGTATGTACGCGTGAACACTTCGCATCTCATTTGCTGCTGCTGCCGCGCTACCCGCTCTCCAGACGCCAGTCTTGCCACTAAGTGGCAAATTGTCATTACGTTTGTATTGCCACTGTTTTGGTAATCAGCCACAGAGCCTCATCATCACAGAGCCACACACACACGCACACCGGCACTTGGGCTATTGCATTCGTGCGTTTTGATTGTGCTCAGTCTTCTCAGTCGGGCTAACACCTTGGCTTAATGTTGTTTCTGTTATTGTTACTTTTTGTTTATTAAATGTGGCTTTTGTTGACTATGAAGTGTGCGCGGGACCTGTTAGTGGTCGCGACACATGCAATACGCATTAGGGTAGTGGTGCGGTTATTTATTCAGTTAATGAGTTTGTATTTATGTGAGTAGGGTTTCGAACTGTCGAAAGAAAGGAGTTTGTCTTGCGAAAAGCCTTTCGAATAAAAAATAACGATGTGAGATCTCGTTATGCTCGACACACTAGTTTCTGAAACTAGGTAATGGAATTTGCCGGTCAACTATAAACAAAGAACTCACCGAGTAGATCACTTTCTCGGTAACGATCGTGCTTAGAAAAGACTTAAACAAGAGAAGACACGACGTGAACATGAGTCTCGCACTGCATAAGCGCTGCTGGTGTTTTATTTCCTTGACGAAATTCGTTTGAGGCGAAAATTCTAGCTCTTTCAGAAAATGTTGTAGAAAACCCAAGTGTTTGTTGAGCTTTGGGAAAATAAAGAAGTCTTAATCACTTTATAGAAGAAACCTCTTTGAAGATGCTTCGAGGCTTGAAATAATTGCAGCTTAGAAATTCTTCGAAATTGACATTTTCTACAGCAATTTTGTGTAAAAGTTAATACTTTTTCAAGTACGTAGAACACCGAACTAATAGAGCACAATTTTAGAAACTCTTTACCGGAAGAATAGATCATATAAATACATATAGAGCCTATTCAATTATTTTTCTAACATATTGTGCACAATATGCACCAAAAAGCAACGCTCAACTGTCAACGGCTTGTTCAGTGCTTTGAACTGGACTTGTGGAACGGTATGTTGAAAATAAGTTTTTAACGAATTTTGATAATATAACTTAATTTTACTCGAAAATAATGGTTAAATAGTATGATAAAGTTGAAAAAAAGTTCTGTCGGCTTACAAATAGGTACATTTCTGCAGAAAATAACCTAAATTTGCACAACAATAGTGGTCGGAAAAGTTACCAAATTTTTGAAAATTATATTTTTCGATTTAGTGTCAAATTTCATACAGTTTCAAAATGTTTTTAAAATATAACTCGAAGAATGATATAGGAAACTTTCAAAAATGAAACTGCATGCCGCTATATTGCAACCCTACTTGCAACACTGCGGCCACAACAACAGCAATCACTTAATCCATCGCATGCCACAAGTCATTTGCTGCCACACGGCGTCGCCAGCAGCGGACGCAGTTTGCTTGATGTTATTTCGCACTTTGCACAACAACACGAAAAAATTAAGTACAACAACCAATTCGGTGTGTATTTGGTGGCGACTGCGCCGGCGGTGGCAATAAATGCCTGTCACACTGGACAATCGCTTAATGGCTCGCCTTGCTACATGAAAATATACTCAAGTGTTATCGATTAATGTCCACAAGCAGCGGCTACCGAAACGTTGATGATGGTGCGAGGCTGCCAAACAACAACAAAAATAAGACCAACACCAGCAAGCGGTACGAGTTGTCGTACGAATATTGCCGCGTTTGAAGTTGTGCCGCCACGGTCGATTTGGGGCGACTCTAGAGCGGCTGTGTGCGGCCGCCGTTAAAAATGTTGCGCGTGTGTGTGTGTGTTGAAGGTGCTGCCACCTTTGGCCCGACACTCAAGCTGGCTATCTCTAAACTATCTGCCTGACTTACTGCCGCCATTGGTGTTTGTTGTTGCTTTTGTTGTGCGCGCCGCGTTCCTCTTGTATGCGGGCGCTAATGTCGCCGGCACAGCAAACACCTTTATCAGCGCCTACTCACGCTCACTCAGCGACCTCAACGGCCGCAGTGGCATCAACCGATTGCCACCGAACGCTGTGAGTGTTGCCGCCGCTGCCACTTTGGCTATCAGCATTCTCCACAACTTAGTAAATGAGTGTGTGCTGATAGCGCCAAGCTGATTCTTCCACCATATGCATGTGTGTGTGTGTATGTACGGATGTGTCTTTCGTGCTAGGCGCTGTCTTCTTTGGTGGTCATTGCGCCGCTTTGGTTGCCTTGCATGCAATAATCTTTTTGGTTGATGATATTTATGTAAATTTATAGCCGAGTGTGAGTGTTGCGAATTTAATGCCTCACTTATAAAATAAAGAGCATTTCCTGTCTGCGTTTTTGATAGCTTTTCGTTTTGTGAAATATATATATATATTATATATATAGTATAATATTATTTGCATATGGAAATTATATTAAAAATAACTGAAGAAATAGTTAATAGAAATAAATGAAAAATTTTTACAATACAAAAAAATTTTAAGGAAAAGTACATCACATTTTTCTTCTGTTACAAATTAAAATTTTCTATTTAGTTTTATCTTTCTCACAAACAGGTGAAATTAGGTAAAAATTATACTTTTTGTTTTTCCACAAAATTTTGGATAAAAACTTAAAAAACTTTCAAAAAGAATTAAAAAATTTTCATTAAAAATATGTTATAAGAGGAAAAATGTTAAAAATTTTCCCTCGACTTTTTCCATCTTATATGAAAAATGTATTGTTCTAATTTACTATTATTATTTATACTATTATTTAAAACAAGCATTTTGAATTCCGTAAAAAATCATTGGTTTCAAATTTAACTAATATATTCATTTGAATTACATTATTTTGTCTGAAATTTTACATTTCATATTTTATTAAATATTTTTTTTTTTAGAACCTTTGGTAAAATCGAAAGAAATAAACAAAAATTTTTTTTTTAATTTTAAGGTCATATTTTTATTAATATTACTTAGAAAATTCAAATTAACTTCAATTAGAAATTGCGATAAATAATTTTTATGGAACTTATAAAGCAATTTTTAAATAATGTTTCGAAAAGTTATCACCACATATTGCGTAGAAAACAAAACTATTTAAAGTAAATATAAATTAATTAATTAAAGTTTTGATATTTAATTATTATTTTTTTTTTTTTGGTAAATTTGAAATTAATATTTGCGTTCATATTTTTTAGAGAATTTAAATTAAACAATAAAAGCCAAAGAACCTCAAATTTATTCATAAAAATATTTTTTTAATATTCGTTGACCTTTTCATTAGCATCAAAAACTTAGTTAAATATTTTCTTTTTTCAAAATTAAAAATAAATCTTTTTTTTTTCAATTTACTAAAAAATATTTTTAAAAATTGTTATTGAAATATAACATTGTTTTATTTTGTGGAAATTTGAAGTTTGTATTTCCAACAATATTTTTTATATTATCTAATCGCATCTAAAGCATCAAAAATTGTGCAAAAATTTAAGAAAAATATTGAAAGAAATTTTTACTATAAAAATGTTATTTCAATTTTTTTAATTCCTGCTTAATATTTTCAGCCATGTTAATATTAACAAAATCCAAATTATTTCAATATATAATATATAAAAATAATTATAATAATATATAAATTATTATTATTATTTTTATTTTTATGGAGAAATTGTTGAAATTTTTTAATATCTTATTAATTAAAAAGTATTTTAAAATTAGAAAATAAAGTCTTTTTTATTCTGAAAGAAATAACAAGTTGTTATTGTTTTTGTTTTTTTTTTTTTGAATTTTAAGAAAATGTTGCAAACAAGTCCAACGGAATTTAAAATATGCTAAAGAATTATTAAAAATGATATATTTTTTCCGATATTTATTAAAAAAATTTAATTTTTTAAAATTCACCACACTTCCGCCTTCACGCTTCACTTGTATGCGCTGCAATTAAATCAAACTCGCCAGGAGCAACAACAACAACAATATAGAAATCATTGCAATGCAAATGATACGCCGATAAAGTTCAGCGCCATTGAGCGCGCTTGACGCCGTGCGCGCATTCAAGCCATTTTACAAACACATACTCACACACACTTCAATCGCCGCTTCATTCAACACATCAGCGGAATTGACCCGCGCTCCAATGCAGAATATTTTTGCAATTTTTCGTCGAGTAATCGAAGTGCGCGCCGCGCACCAATGCTCACTGGCAAGCGCAGGCATTCAGCATATTACACCGCCACCCCCGCGCACTCTTAACTTGCCCCAGCCACCCGACGAACGCGCACCCACAAACGCCTTCCGCATTTGTCACAGTCGCGCGCGTTTGACTAGCTCGAATTGTTTGTTGTTTGTGTAGTTTTGCAAATTTTACAAATGCACCGATTTGTTGCAACATTTTATGGCTGCATGATTTTTGCGCCCGAACAACACCAACAGCAACAACAACAATGTCGGCAAGTATCATATAACTAGCAGAACAGCAAAAGCATAGCGAATGGCACGAAATTGTCAACAAAGCTGCCATTTAAGGTGAAGGCGGTAACGCGGTTTTGCAGTTGTTGTTGTTATTGTCGCTTTACGGTAGTCACCATAACTGTCAGCGTGCCAGGCAGCTAGCCAACCCACTAGTCAGCCAACCAAGTTGAACGAATTAAAATTGATGGCTCATTGGTTGTCAGTCTGTCTGGCCTTTTGTAGGCGCGCAGCAGCTATTGCTGTTGTTGTGAATGGCAGCTACTAAATTTCGCATGTTGCACATTATTCGTGCATTTCACACAAACAATTTTCACATTTGATTTGATTTTGTGGATTTGGTGTTTCGCCCACCGCCTCGGCCAACCAGCCGTGGCATGCCGCTGGTGCGCACTTGTGGCGCCTGCGGCTATTGGTGTGCGGCGTAAAATGCTACATGTTGCAGGCGCGCATGCGCAAATAGGTAAAACTGGGCATTCACTCGCTAACTGCTATGTGGTGCAGCATGCCTCATTAGTGGCGCATATGCAAATCACTACAGTTACAACAACAGCCAGCTTGCTTAGTTGTTGTATGTGGCATGATGTAAAATTGTTAGAAATTGCCTGTGGCAGACAGTAGTTGGACGCTGCCAGTAGCAAGCAGCCGGCAGCTGTGGTATCTACTTAAAATACATGCAGTCAGTGAGTAGTTGCCACATGATTTGTTGTTGTTGCTGAGCCAAAAGTAAATTTGAAAGGCAAATCTGCGCCCCAGCCAGCCACTTCCACTTAGTTATTGCAGTGCAATAGTTGCAACAAATTTTTGCTTGTTGCAACAAGCGCCAGTTGGCGTGGTCGATATGCAGCAGGCGGGTACCTTAACGTGCCGCAAGCTAAAGCGCACGGCAAATGGTTGAGATATACGACATAATAAATGCAAACTGACGGAGTGACTGCGAAATTTGGTTGCAAGATTTAGAATGCAAGCAAATTGGAAAAATTTTGAAGCGAAAAATCTCTTTTGGAAATAAACTATAAAAAAAAATTATGCAAATAATTCAAAAATTCAAAATAAACATGAAAATAATTATTCCGAAACATTTTTAAAATTAAATATAATAACATTTGAGAAGTTTAAAATAACACAAAAATTTTAATTAATAAAGTCATTAAAAAAAATTTAATAATAAATAAATAAAATGATAGTTAATATTGATTAGTATTTACTAATTATTGATTATTGATTACTGATTATTGGTAAATTACTACTGAGTATTGATTACTGATTAATTATTATTACTGAGTATGATTTATTATAAATGATTTATTATTAATTATTGATAGTGATTATTCATCACTGATTAGAGATTACTTATTATCGATTACTGATTACCGATAATTGACTTTGACTTTGATGAACATTAATTATTGATTACTTATTATTAATTACAGATTATTGATTATTGAATACGGATTCAATGATTACTGATTATGATTACGAGTATGATTATTAATTATTGATATTGATTATTGATTATTTCAACTGATTATTGGTAAATGATTAATGATTATGATTACTGAGTATAATTATTAGTTATTGATATTGATTATTGTTAAAGATTACTTATTATTGATTACTGATTAATGATTGCTGACTATTGAGTAATAATTATTGTTTACTGATTATTGGTTACTGATTATTGGTAAATGATTTATGATTACCGAGCATGATGATTAATTGTTGATATTGATTATTTATTACCGAATACTGGTTAGTTATTATGGGTTACTGATTATTGATTACTGATTATTAATTTCTGATTATTGGTTATTTATTGTGGATTTCTGATTAGAGATTACTGACTGTCAATTATTGATTAATTACTGATTATTGATCAATTATGTGATTATTGATATTGATACTGATATCGATATAATTATTTGCTACTAATTACTGTTTACTGATTATTGATTATTAATTACTGATTATCGATATTGACATTGATAATGATATTGAAAGGTATTGAACGTTTAACAGCTTTATTTGGCTCATCAGAAAAGACTGTAACTACATCGCTGTTAATGAAAGGCGACACTTTTGCACAAATTTAATAACAAATATTATATGATTATAAAGAGAGGCTGAGTATTCATACACCAACGGTTAATGTCTTTTTCTCTGTGATAAAGAATAGAAATCACACTCAAACCATTACCACACTCGAAATCGCCACAGCCTCCTCAGTAGATTTGAGGTAATTTCCTCAATAATATCTATATCTTTCCGCGCTTCAAAAGCCGCCACTAGACGTCACCAACATGTGTGCAACGAAATGCGTGCTGGTTACCGCGCGCAGTTCAATTATCGCCCGCCTTCCCATTTATTAATCTTTTCTCAACAATATTTCTTCTGAAGTTTTATTGTCGCTGACAATTTGGTCGCATAATTGTGACAAATAACCGTAGCTGAGGAGCCATAAATTTCATAAGCGCGTACAACGGTGAGCGGATAACGCATCAACAGCAGCAGCAACAACTCACGTTTGCCCAGTTACTAGCTACGCACTTACTTTGGAGTAGTATGCACTAAAGCGACTAACAAGTTGCCTGACACATGACGGCGCACACATACATATATGGCGCATAGCTGTTGCGTTGCCACTCGGTGGCAGTACGCGATTTCATTTCAATTTATGCCATAACATTCTATTATGATTATTTTTCACTATTTATTAGACGCGTGGGTTGGGAGAGGCAGCGCGGCTTAATTGTGACACGCGCTTTGAGTGCGCGCGCGTGTGTGTGTGTGGTTGGGTTCGGTTGTGCGGTACTTTTATGTAGATATGCGTGATGTACTTATACGCACTTGTCCACGCACTTAACACCACATACTTAGCGCTTATAAGTCGCGTTGACACTTTGTTGAACGCTGCCGCTTCAGCGCTGCGCTTACATAAATGGCAGTGCGTGCACGTTAGCGTGTGTATTTGTAGTTTGCGTTGTGCGCGCTTTGACAGCGCGTGCTCATAGATTAAATTTTTTATTATTATTACTATTATTATGCTACGCTTTGCTAATTGATTATATTTTGCTAATATGGCGTGCAAAAAAATCGCGCACTTGTTAAATTTGTAGCGGTGCTTTCGTTTCCAAGTAAAGGCAGAAAAATAAGAAGAAGAATGTGAGCAATGACTTAATTATGCAAGCACTTGCGGTATTTTTTCCAGTTTGCTCCATTTGCACTAATGTTTCTAAATGCAGTATTTCTTCAATTAATTTAAGCATATCACATCAGATGATCAGTTGATTGCATATCAAATGAGTTCACATTAAATCTACTAATCAAATGTAGGACACAAAAGGCAGTTTAAAATTTAATGAAACAAAAAACACATCATGTGAATTTATATCATGTGATGCTAGATGATGTGATGCTACCAAGTGATGTCACCACATCACATCACTGCAGTTGAGATCAGATAAAATCATAACAGCTCATATTAGTTAATACACGCAGATAACACCAACTCATACCTTATATGGCAGGCTTATAAAGCAGCCTATCTCAGATCATATGATGTCATATCAAATCAGTTGAGCTAACAAGTTAATCAGGCGATGCTATAAAGATGGTATCTAATTATATCAAATCGTATGAGAACACATCATATATCATTAAATAGGTTAAAATATAGAATAATATGAAAAGATCACCTAATGACCTCGCATCACTTCAAAAACCAATCACATCACACCATCTCAAAGCAGTTGAAAACGAATCATATGGAAATAAAACATATGAGATCAAGACATAAGCCGTTAAATCAGATCAAATTAAATCACAGTCATATCACACCAAGTGCTCCTGATTATATCACATCTTACTAGATCAAATCGGAACTCATGATATCAAATCAGATCTCATCGAATCATATCACATGGTTCCAATTGGATGGTATTGTATCATATCACAACATATGAAATCAAATTGTATCGGATCATATCACATCAATTGATATTTGATTTCCAAGTTGATATTACCTAGATCTCAGATCAGAGATCAATCACAATAATTAAACGTCGAAGCTCACATCAGATCATATCAGTTCAGGCCATAACGAATCAGAGTTTGTGAAATGTGAAAAATAAAGTCAAGTGATGTCAAATGAGATCAATTTAGATCATATCGCATCACATGGTATGAGATCTTGTTTAAGCTGATCGTATGAAATCATATCACGTCGAATCATATGAAAACGAAGCAAATCTGAGAATATAAAACCAAGGTCAAATTAGAGAGTATAAGAGGAAATAGATAATGTTAGATCAGATCGACTTAAGATTTTATAACAGATTAAATCAGATAACTTCTATTAAGCTTTTTAAAGAGAAGTTAGGCTAGCTGAAATGAGATGAAATAGAAATTGAAGATGAGATTTAAACTGACATTAAGTGGATTTCGGGCTTGAAGTTAAGCTTTTGAAACAAACTGAGATGTTAAGATAGAAGTTGAAGTAGAATGAACTTGAAATTTGGATTTATAATGAAATACAGATTCTGATCTCAATTGAATTTTGGATTGAAACTGAATTTGAGAGTGAAACTGAGATACTAAGATTCTGGGACTGGCATTGAGACGACGACTAACTTAAATTTTAGAATCGAATAATTCTAAATTTCTAAGTATTTGAAGTTTTAGTAATAGTTTGAGGTTCCAAAAAGCTCTTCATGCCGTTTTTTTTTAAGATTTCTTAATTTCTTGAACAGTAAAGATGCATTAAAAACAACAGCAAACAGTTCTATGGAAGAAAACCTTTCTAAAAATTTTCATAAAATAAAAATTCACTTAAAAGTTGTTTGCAACAGTAAAGCTTTCAGAAAAGCTTCATTTTAACTTTTTAAAAAGTAAATCTCCATTTAAAAATATTTTTTGTAACAGTAAAGCTTTCAAAAAAGATTCATTTTAACTTTTTAAAAAATAAATATGTTTTAAAAAGCTCTTTTGTAGCATTAAAAATGTTTTTTGCAACAGTAGAGCTTCCAGGAAAAATTTTTTTAAAATTTAAAAAAAAAAAAATATATATTTTAAAAGCTGTTTTGTAACAACAAAGCTTTCGAAAGAGTTTTTTTCTTAATTTCTCACAAGAAAAAATGCATAAATCTGGTTATTTTTGTTTTTCAAATTTATTTTTTGTTATTTCTGAAGCCAATTGCTTGTCTGCTCGTGCGCTTATCACAGCTACTGACTGGTGACTACCTGATTGCCCGCTACTCTAATACGCCGTTAAGGTTGCACGAAGACACAATTAATCTAACGAAAATATACCACTCTATTCTCTTCAAGAAATATTATACGTATATATAAGTACATACACATATAAATATGTATGTATGTGTTTAAATTTAGTTTTTGATATCAGCGATCGGCGGGTAGCACCCTCGTCGTCCGCCACATCGAGGTGTGAGGTAAATTGCAAAGCACCAAATTTGTGGGAAAATTATACAAATGCCTTCATTTTTTTTTCTTTTTTTTTTTAACGAAATCAAAACTATTTTGAATTTTAAATTACCTAAAAACAAAAGCGACTAATGCGCTCATAAACAACACACAGAAGCGAGTTACGGCGGACCTATGTATAGAGTAGTAGGTAGCCGCGATTGATGCTGAATAGGTTCATATGTAGGTACCCACATACATGCGCCGCTTTGGGAGCAAGTGTCATGCATAAATTAGTCAAATTGCGACAAAGGTGGTCTCGAAACATGAGAGTTACAAAAGGCCGAACTCCGAATAATGGAAATAGTCGATAATTATAATAAAAACGTAATAAAAACGGAAAGCAATTTTAATAAAGAAGATGTTAATAAAGTAATGTAGCGACTCTGGTGACCATAATGAAGTGTTATGCATACAAAAAAAATATGGTATCTGGTGTTTGGCAGCCATAATTTGGTATTAAAAAGCTATAGATAAGAAAAATCGATAAAAGTTTAGAAAACATAAAAAATTGTGAAAGGTTAATAGGTTCATGAAGAGGATTACCAACAATAAAATAGAAATATTTCTTTTCTTCGGCCTTTTGATTTGCTACCAACACACATATATATTAATTTAATTCAATTTTATAGTTGGAACTATCAAAAGAAATCGAAAAATGTAAACTTTAAAAACGAAAAACAATTATTTCATCTCATATTACTATATTATCTCATTAAGCGCCATTTTTTGAGACTCAAAATATTTTATAACCTCAGAAAAATATTTTTCATTTAAAACATTAAGTTTTTTTGAACTTAATAATACTTTATATATCCAAAAAAATATTTTTCACCACTAAATATTCATTTTTCTCTTCTTAAATACACCAATATAATGCCAAAAGCAACCAGTTAATTGAAAATTTTAATATATTTATTATACCTTATTTGTCCTATAATATAGCTCTATCCTGATATTTCTAACCTACTCCAAGGGCGCCCATACCTAACTGTTACCGATAACTAGCTGTCCAAGCAGAAAAGATCACTGGTCGTAAACAAAATACATACATTGTTGTAATTGTATTTGTTTTAATTACACAAAAACAACAATATTTAAGCGATTTTAGCTTTGCATTGCTTTGAAATGGCACTCCTGTCGTTAAACTGTTCGACTAATGGAGTTCCTTCCGCATCTAAAAGTTTCTCATTTGAAAAAATTTTACCGTGAAGAGTTTAATTTTCGCTTAACTAAGTAATAACAAAGCAATTTTACTTGATTTTAAGTGTATTTAATCTTTGACCTCATTTTATTGAACAGGCCAAAACCTAACCTCACTTTAATCAACTACAATCAACCACAACCTCATCTCTTCAACAAAAATTTACTTAACCTAACTTGGTCTTGCAAAATCGAGCTTAACTTAACCACATTTTATTTCACCTCACTTAGCATAACATCACTCTTTTACTTATAATTTATCTAGTTTACTAATATATAAAGAAAATTAATATAACCTCACTTTATTCGTCTTAAATTAGTCTAACCTGCTTTGTATATGCTAAGCAAAACGAAATCAAGCTCACTTTGCTCAACTGCCAATGCACATAACCTCACTGTTTTAACCCAAACTCACCTAATCTTTCTTTATTTAAAGAAAGTTCACGTCACCGCGCTTTATAAGACTCAATCTAACCTAGCTTCATAACCGAACTTATGCTAACCTCATTTTTTTTTTGACTCCAGTTAATAATAGCCTTACTTTTCAAATTAAAGTGAATCGATTCACCACATTTTACTAAAATAAGCTTTACCACAATTTAATTACAAAAAGAAAAATTAAAAAAAATATCTCACCTCACTTTGTCTAACTCAGCAAAATAAATCCACACACACTTTTTCGACTTCAATTAATCCTAACCTTACTTTTCAGCCTAAATTTACATAACCTAACTTTATAGGAATTATATTTAAAAGAAGAGCTAACTTTTAACCACAAATAAACTAACCACACCATTTATTACTTTTTTACTTTGAATCAATTTGACCTTAGTTTTTCTAACCTCACTTTTTCCAACCTTTTCTCTTCTTCTTCCAACTCAACCAATTCTAATCCACGTTTAGTCGAAATAAAACCTAAACTTACTTTATCTAACGCAACAACATAACCTCACTTTAGCTCGCTTAATCTAATTAATCTAAGCATTTTCGGGCTTAACGCTTTAAACATCATTCCAGTCTAAAAGATTAAATATTTAAAGCTGGAGCTGCGCTTTCTTCAACTTGCAACATAGATGGCGCAAGCGATTCTAACGAACTCGAACTCTTACTTTCGGTGCAACGGATGACTGAGTTCACTGTAGCGTAAGAAACTTCTCTGGGCTGCATAGCAGTTGCAAGTAACCGAGCTGCAATTAGTTGTTGCAGACTGCAAAGGGAAGCCCAAAAGACGAGATGTGACTGGTGTCTTCTTGGGGAACCAATTTTCAATGAATTAATGGATCAACTCGCACATGCAACATAAATACTGTTCTTGCAACTATTTATGTATGTATAATTGCATGTGGCATGAACGCTTTAAATATGCCGCGCCATCAATGTCTTAATTAAATATGTTGTAAATCTTACTTTATTGCATTTATTGATTTGCAACATTTGCAACATTTTAATTCTCTGCGCCAAATTACAGTTGGCTATGGCCAAATATGTCACAGAACATGCAACAAGCATTTGGCGCATTCAAAGCATGCGCGTTACATGACCGCAACATATGTGCGCTGCTGTTACAGCGCTTGCAAGCTATGCATTGATGGATTCTCTTTTGTTGTTGTTGTTGTTGTTGTTACTGCTGCTGCTATTACTTGCAATCGTTGACATAGTCACACGTAGTCGCGTAATTGTCATGCTTGCAAGACAATAATATTGACGATTTGCGAACGCTCGAGCGTCGCTGCATATTAGCCTCATTGTTGTTGTTGCTTTTAGCTGCAATTGTTGTTACTTGCGTTGTTTTGGCATTAAGCTTAACCCAAATCCATTGAATTGCCTCCAAGGTGTGCAACGCGCTTGCTGCACGCATGTATTGCGCGCTATTGTCGTTGTTGTTATTGGCCGCTTAAGTTGTTGTACAACATGTTGTCATTACAATAAATTACCACGCTGTGGCAGCAGCATCTACAGCCACAAAGCAATCGCAAAGTCAATAAAAGCGCATACACAGCGCTTGACAAGCGTGTTGCCACAACGCGTCGCACCTTCGCCGCATAACAGTTAAGCGCTGACATGCGGCGAGCGGGCTGCTGCGCCCGTTGTGGTCGCTTTTGCGTTGTGTTGTACTCGGCCTTACCAAAAATGGTCAAAGTTGCATGCACTTCATGTGGTTGTTGTTGTTGTTGTTGCAAATAAGTTTTTCAGCTTAAAAATTTCTCCGTTGCTTCTTTTTAGTTTTTTGTTGCAACACTGCGCACATCATTGACTTGTCGCACTGCCACTTCGTCGTTTCAACTTCACTTGGGAACGCGCAACACACATTTATTGTGTATGTGTGTGTGTGTGTGTGTGTGTCTGCAGTTTTTCGTCATCAATCGTCAATTGTGCTTTAATTTTTCCATTTTTATATTTTTTCGCTTGCTTTGGAGCCTTTTGTACAACGTGCAACAAGACAATTACGGCCGCAACGTGTTGATTACTTCATGTTCAATTGCCGCATTTAATGCGTCAAGCGCGCAACCTTCGGCTGCCGTTTGTGTTGCCTCAGGCTCCAACTACAAATCGATCACATCGGTGTTGCCGCTGCTGTGGCATGCATTGTTGTTGTTTTGTGACCAATCGCTCGTTGTATGCAGTCTGCGCCTTTTTATACGCCATTCTGTATTGTTTGCCATCCGCGCGGCTGCTGTGAGTTATAGCATCGCGTTGGCTTAGCGGTTTTATTTGCTACACATTCCTGCGATTTAATTGAACTATCCGTTGCAAATTGTTGCAAGTCAAGTCGCATTGCCGCGACAATTGCGCATGCTCATGTATATTTATTTGTGACAGTCGCATAGTGGGTTAGATGTGACAAAAATTTCGAAAAATCAATATTTATAAAAGATCACTCAAAATTTTCGCTTTGGTGTTGCTGTATTGTGTGACGGATAACCTTATTTTATGCTAGACAATCTATAGGCGATTCTAACTTGTACGAAATAAGGCGCAACGTTGATATCATATATATTTGTTAAAAAAAATATCAATTTAAGTACTCCCCGAATAGTTTAATAGCAAAATAACTAGTTTCCGACTAGTTGTTAAAAAATATAAATTTAACAAAGCTTCCTTAAGAGGTGTATGACTGAAAAGACAACAAAATTACGAACTATACCCAAAATAACTAGTTGTGGTCTAGATATAAACTATGCAATTTGACTTGGTTAATATTAGCAACATGCAGCTCTTGCATGATTTTTCTCAAAAACAACAATAAACAATTACAAAATATAATTTGAAATTCGCACCAGACCAAAAGTAACCTGTTCGAGACTAGTGAAAACTCATACGGTTTCCACAAATTGTCGCTTTCCTGTGAATTTTTCTCTCTCACACACCGAACGATTGTGAATCCTTCTTTAACCTGCTTAATTTAATCAGTTATACTAACATTACTCCACCACTGTGTTGCAACCTTATCATCTTGGTCATTAACTTCGTCAATTCTCAATTTCGTGGAATTGATAGACGCTTTTGGTTCGTATGCCAAGTATGTATAATTTTGCCGCTAAGAAATAGGTGCGCTATAATGTGCTCAATAAGTGTAAATGCAACGCCTTGCGGCTCCACCATAAGCTCATATCCTCATACTGATTTCGCTTGTCAGCTAATTACTTACTCGTATAGAGTATTGAAATTCTATTGAAAATAACATTGTTGATGGCCTATGAGCTAGTAACCAACTAGCCACTTTTGGTCCAGTTAGTTTTACTTTTTCTTCGATTTGTCTAAAACCATTTAAGAACATTTTTTGTGTGATAAATATTATTTTGATCTTTTCACAACTAGTTTTCAACTAGTTACTTCCTGATATATTTAAAAATTTTTAGCAAAAGAATCGTTTTTAAATATATATATCGATACTACAAAGAAGTAGGCTAAACTTAGACCCCATTTGGTCTATACAGATACCACTTAAAGATTTAGGATGACGATGGAGAGGTAGAACGCCGTCTCTAAGCTATCTCAAAACCCCTCAAAATGCTGACAAAAACAATCGAGGGCTGCTAATGACATGGTGGGGCCAGTTCATAGCATCCCTCTTCGAGCATCGACAACTCTTCGGTCTACGGAAAGAGTGCCACAAAACTAGGACAACTGATTAGTTACGAACCTGGTGCCGTCTCTAAATATATATCCAAATATATTTTATATAATGGCAACTTAAAGCTTTGAAATCTAACTCTAGTTTGTCTAGAATCAGAATCCGAATGCATTTAGCTTTGATTTTATAGCGCTGAAAAGCTCGTGGGAACTTTTCGTCTATATTTTTGGGTGGAATGAGTTGTATTAAGTACTCCAAAGTCAAAATTGCTAATTTGATGCTAATCTATGTGCGTAGTATTCTGTTAAAAATTTGGATTATTATTAAGTCCCGTTTGATCTACTAGAGATCATGCGGAGATAGCCGAGCTCTACTTTAGCTCAGCAAATGTTGTGAAGAAGGCACATTACGGTCTCTTATCTGTCGGTCCAAAGATATGCAGATTTGAAAGAACTGCTGTTAAGCTTTCAAGCTTTTAAAGTCTAGCGGCCAGTTTTTTAGGATATATGATGATATCTCTGATAACTGAATAATCATTCTAAACACCTAAATATTCGAAAATTTTCATAAACTCTCTTCAAAAGCTAAGCGAGTGTTTTTTCGCTCCCGACGCTCGCTAAACAAGTTCTCTAAAGCTTCCGGCTCGTAAAAGACCACCAATCTACTTAAGTAGCCCCTAAAGTTATGATTAAACTAAGCTCTCTTGTAAGTTTCACCGCACAATTAACCGCCTGCTGCATTTTAGGCCACCCAAGCTTGTTGACCGTGCTTCGTTTCGAATCGCCAGTGCCGCTGCTGATGGTGTTGTCGACGCATTTATTGTTTTAATACCTTAATACAAAGAAATAATATATGCCAATAAATTTGAGCGGAACATTTATATGTTTACACAGGTACACATGTGTGTTGCGCACACAATTTAGTCACACACAGTCGCTATGCAACGCGACGGACACATAAAATATTGATTTGATTCGTTAATAGCTGTATCTGGGACTGCGCTCAGCTGAAACGCGCTGATCTGCGCTGGGAAAGGTTTTTCCACGAAAGTTGATTTTGTTTTTTAATTGCTTCATGCCTATGACATGCAACGAATCGAATAAGACAACAGGCGACAAGCAACAAGCGCGCAAATGCACATAATTATACGGTATATATGTGTTTAAGTAGGTACATATGTATTTAGATATGTCAGCATTTACCTGCAATATCGGCGACTAAGTAGGTAGTAAGCGCATGAATATGAGATTTGGCTGCCGCAACAACGCGCGCCGCTGTC
Organism: Bactrocera minax; assembly: GCA_021498325.1. Lineage (NCBI taxonomy): Eukaryota > Metazoa > Arthropoda > Insecta > Diptera > Tephritidae > Bactrocera > Bactrocera minax. Next base: position 325,800 of record JAKEEE010000079.1, on the reverse strand, counting down.
GCTGTTCGTTATGACTTGTAATGTTGTTGTTATTATATATGACTTACAATGTTGTTGTTATTGAACTGCATGTTAAGCGCTGACTGTTTTTGTAAGACCGCACAGCAAGCGCGCGACAGGTTTACTACACTCCGCGCTTAGCGCGCGAACAGCAGGCCGCCGCGCATAGCAGCGCCCAGCAATCGTCGCTTAAAACACCAAAAATAAAAACAAAAACAAAAGTAATCAAAAACACTTTTATATTTTTCAGGCGCATTGTGGTTCGCTGTCTTTAATTAACATAATTTTTTCAGCGCGTCGAGATGATCAAGGCGATTTTGAGGCAAAATACAAAAAAATACAGCAAAAACGTGAAGACTTAAATCTACCTCGTCATTTTAGTCACAAGCTTTGCAGCATATAAAATGCGCCGCGCCGCGCTTGCCGCGGCCGCTTACATACATTTTTATCTGTTATAAACAAAAAGAAACGACAATAATAAGTTAAAAAATACAAAAACTATTGACTCGATAAATTTATAGCCTCGCCTAGTCAAGTCTTGAGCGCTGGCAGCCAACCAAACTACAGCCGCGCAAGCCTGCCTGCCTGCCCGCCCTAACCGATGCGCTGTCTCAAGCCATACATTCGCCATGACGCTCGACGCGCAGCAACGTCACCACCCATTCACTTTTATTTGTATGCATTCCTTTTCTATTTGTTGCACTCAAAGTGGCAATAATCGAGAGGTGGAGACAGAAGAGGCACCGCACTAGCCAGTTGATCACTTTATTCGTCGTGGCTGCGAGTCACGTCATGCCATGCCACACAGTCGCCGCGCAAACGCCATTGCAATGAAACAGCGCAAAAAAACAGCAACAAAAACAAAATAAAAGAATAAAGAAAAAAGGAAAAAGAAAAAGGAAAAGTCTCTATGGTAGGGACCCCACACGCGCTTGCCACCACACGGCGTAACAGCACGCTACACTAGCGCTCCGCGCAGCTTAGGCCACACCGGGCGTCTTAGACATGTGGACGTCCCACGGTTGCGCTGACTGGTTGGTTGGCTTGTTGTTGTCGGCTTGGTGGTCGCTTGGGCCTCGTTGCTGTTTTTGCTTATTGGTGGCACGCCATTGTTACAACGCGCCTGTAATAGCAGCGGCAGCGTCATGATACCGCGCGAAAGCCGACGCCATGCCATTATTAACTGCAGCGCAATGTTGTATTTAATGTCTTTGGCATCTTTGCTTCTTTTCTATTTTAGTTGGATTACAAAAAAGTCAAGGTACTGGCTTAGCGAAGTGCGCCGTCGACTTAGTCAGAGCCATTTTGTTGCTCATTCAGTTTCTTGTGACAAAGTAAGTCTTTGAAAGGTTCATTTGCGAATTTTATTAGAGAATTGTTAGAGTATTAGAATTATTACTAGAATTATCAGAGAATTTTCGAGATATTTACTAAGAAGTTTTCTAGAGATACTACAGATAAAAAATTCAACGCTTTGACTTAGAAGTACAGGACTGAGGAAAGTTCGAGTTTTCGGTGCCATACATTTGATTCCACACCTAAGTTTAGAACAGTAATTAGGGAATACATAGTCTTCAGTGACTTATTTTTCCTTAGTCTAAATTAGTCTTTCTCACTCTCTCTTATTCACTCATTTCAATAGTTCTTCAATGTAACAATAAAAATTTTCTGATTCTGATTTTCTTCCCCACTTCGTATTGATTTAAAATGTTTTTAATATTTTTCTAAAATTTGTGGTTTTTTGGGTTTCAAATTTTTACATAAAATTTAATTTTCTCTGTTTCAAACCTCAATTCTAAAATTTGAAAACTTTTATTTATTATTTTATTAAAATTTTTAATTCAAAACTCTTAAAATTTTTTTTAATTATTTAAATTTCATTTTTATAATTTTAAATTTTTTAATACTCTTTCTTTATTTTTAAAATTTAAGCTCTGATTTCTGTTCTTCTCTGATTTCTAGCTCTTTTTTTGTTATTCCTAAAATCTTTATTTCGAAAACTTTGAAATATTTATTTCTAAAATTTTTTGAAAATTTCAAAATTTTTAAATTTTAATTCTAAAATATTTCAAATTTTATTTCAAAATATTTCTTTTCTTTAGAAGTTCATCGAAAAGCCAAATTCTGTTTTCCAATATTTTCCTGCACTCAATATGTTCATTCCTCATACTTTTAATTTATATTGAACTTTTACCTAGATTTAAAATTTATTTGCTTTGATTTTTGAAGAAAATTTTTTAATAATTTTCCTTCAATATTAACTTCTTTCTCCAGTTTTTTTATTTTTATGTCACAAATTTTTCATTTCAAAACTTAAATTCATTCTGAAAGACACAATTCTGTTTTTAATATTTTCTTGAATTGTTTTCCTATTTTCTTTTTTTCTTAATTTCGTATTTTTTATTATTCTTTGAAAATTTTTTTTAAATTTTATTTGAAAAAGAAATTCTAAAATTTTTCCGAAGCAAAATTTATTTTTATTAATAATAATAATTTCTGACCTTTTTCAATATGCATAATTCTTATTTTTTATTTTCGCAACTCAAATGTTATTCCCAACAAATAAACAACAAAAAACATTAAATGTTGTCATTTATTCATCATCAATACGAAACCATTTTTTATTGCATGTAATTTTTATCAGCCACTTAATCGCACATTCATTAAGAGCTACACGAAGTTTAGTGAGTTGTGGCGAGGATGGCACCGCCGCTGTACGGCTGCTACACCGCTGTGGGGCGCGTCGCCAAGAAAATACTTTGGAGGCATTTTAAACAAAATGAAAATGAAAAAAGTCGACAACGAGAAAAATGTTGTGCTACAACATGTGAGCAAGCAGTTAGTGTGTGTGGCATGAAAAAATAAGAAAAATTTAATTCAAATTTTATTTAAATTTTTAATAGAAAAAAATTTTTTTATTAAAAAAACATTTTTAATATTTAAAAGAAAAATTTTTTTTTTTGTTTTAATTTAAAAAACATTAACAACATGAGCTTGTGAGGTTGTGCGCCTGCTGACTAATTAACGGTTCGCGGCAACAAGGAAAATAAAAGAAATTAAAAAAAAAAACAGACAAGTGAACAAGTTAAATTGCTCGTGTTAAGGATTTTTAAAATATGTTTATATGTATGTATGCAAACATGCACACACATACACACTTGGGTCATCACTTCATTTGCACGCCTTCGCGTCAATGCTGGCGATGACATTATTTAGCGAAAGCGTTAAATTATCAAGGCGAGACAGGTTCGTGAGAGCTTACGCCATGTAGACCGCCGTGTAGCTGAGCTGGCACCGTGCGAAACCGGCATTCCGAACGGCCAAAGTGGCAGGACTACTTACAGACACATGTGTGAGCGTGTGAATGCGGGCGGTCCATTGGCGAGATATATAAATATGTACAATATTTAATAAATTTACGCTGGCGAAGGTGAGCCGATATTTCTGCACACACACAGACAAACATACATACATACATATGTAGTATATATGTACATATGTATGTATATGTACTGTGTGGCAGCCTTCAGCGCAGCTTCAATTGAGTTAACTCGCACTCATATCAACTGTGGTGACTACTAATTATGGGATTACGTGTTCATTGGTAATTTTTTTTTTCACCGAAATGTGGCACCAATTAACATGCAGACATACTTACGCACGCACAAGCATGCATATATCAAAAAAAAAAACCAAATAGAGGTAGACAAGGGGTAGGTAGAAGCCAAAAAGCAAATAAAAAATAGAAAACGGATATGAATCAAACAAATAATTTAAAGACCTCTACGGTTGATTAAAATTTTTTTCTTAAAATATCTTTTTTGACTGCAAGTGATGGATAGTTGAACATTTAACGGTAGTAGATGCGCGATGCTGGCAGAAAAACACACAGTCTTCAGTAAAAAATTGAAAAAAATTTCAAAACTAAACTTATGAGTGAAGGCACAGTGGGGCAATGTTGGGTAAAATGTGTAGAACATAATTAAAAAAATTTTTCATACTTTTTTTTTATGAAAACTAACAAAAATATATAGCCATAAAATTATGGCAATAAACATAAATGAAAAATTAAATAAGAAGAAAATTTAAAAGCAGTGGAAAAATACGCACTTGCAGATCCTATGATTCACACAAATGTTTCCAAAATATATGCGAAAAATATCCGTGAGTGCCTTGAGTGAACTGATTTGGTAAGCTTTTACGCAGCTTTAAAGCTTCTTGAAGCTTTTTTATTCAATTGAGAAGAGCTGAGTTTAATTTCGCTGCTGCATTATATTTCACTGCATCACAATAGATGAGACAAGTAAATAAAATATTGCCTTTCATAAAGCTTTTCGAAAAGCTTAAAGCTCACTTTAAAGATAATAAATCAATATTAGACCTGTTAGCTGTACTTCATAATTTCACTCGTGTTATTAATATGATCTAAACCTCTACATTAGACATCTTTATGAAATAAAAGCTTAAAAGCTCTTAGGTGATATTCCAAGTGCAAAATTAAAGTTCACTTTAAATAGAATAAGTCATTTTTATTGTTTTTAGTGAAATTGCAGCAAATTTATCATACAAAGCATAGAGCAATTAAGACCCAAACTTTTATATTGAAGATGTTTATGAAATTTATGAAAAGCTTAAAAGCTCTTTGCATAATATCTGCTAAATAGTCAGGAATTCTTGAAAAAATTTTTTTAAACGTAATTTTTGCTAATCCCTTGAAACTGAGATAAAGCTCCAATAATTGACAGTTGAGCTTTGCTGAAGCTTTATAATAGTTCTTAAAAATCGCTTTTGTAAAAATTGTTTTTAGAACTTGAAAGTGTGTACTTATGTTTAATTGAAATTTAAGAGTGTAAAACTCTAAGTATCGTTTCATTTCTCCAAGATTCCTACTTACTTCATCCGGAACCCTCTGCCGCCAAGCGCTAACCACTGTCTTTTGACCGCACCTCTCAGCCGGGCATTATTAGCCTGAGAACCAACAGCAAACTAAACTGCGCGTCCTCCTTAGTGTACACAGTACGTCAGGATAATTGCCGGTTAGCCGTTGTGCGCGCGATTTCGTTGATGATTTGTTGGCGCCAGGCGTGCGCGCACACAATCCCACACACACACATACACACACATCAACGCTCAAGAAGCGGTCGATTTCGAGCGCTTGTTTGCTCTACCAACTACTTACTACCGATTGCTCACAGGCAGCGCGCTGCAACACTAGTTAAATTCGCCATGTTTTGTTGTTGTTGCAGGTAGTTAAACGTTTATGTTTGTGTGTGCAACATGCCGATGAGTCGCGACTCCGCACACAAGCATTCAATGAGCCATCGCTGGAGCGCGAACACAGCATCCTCAGTGTGCTTGTATGTGCGCGTGTGTGTGTGTGTTGCATGCTACGCCGTCTACCTTGTTCGCTTGTTCGCTTGTACATCCAGTTAGCTCGTTTCGTGTATGATTAACAAGCGTGTTGAGTGTTGGGCGGTCCCGACGACGACGACGCCGATGACGATGACGGCGCTGCTGATGATGATGAGGATGCTGGCGACGATGGTGGCGCTGCCATCGTTATTGTTGTTGTTGCCGCGTCCGTTGCTGATTCCAATTTGCCTAGTGATTTATTGAAATCAAATGCCAAACAAGGCGCCAGCAACCGAAATGCTTATACACAGCCAAACGAAGCGTTCGCGTTGATGTGGCAACAACAACACACGTTTGCAATAATCACATTTGTACGCGACACGTCTTACCAAAAACGGTGCGGTCCGGCGAACACGATTTGTTTATGTACACAAACAGAGCAAAAACGTTTTGCAAATTAAGACAAATCGATCAGGCCGATGATTAACCTTTGCTGTTAAAGCTCACTGCTGTTTGTTGTTTGTTCATTTGCTTGCCTCTAGCGCCACCCTTTTTTGGCAATGTTCAGCGCTTACGCTCAACTAATTTTCGTTTTGCTTTTTGTGAGATGCCATTGAGTTTAGGTGGGCCACTAAAGTGGCTTAGTTAGACCCGAAACTTTTAGATTGCTTGTGAAGCTTTAGAAGCTTTAGATCAACGAAAAGATTTTTCCCACTAAAAAAACTAAAAGTTCTGTTTAATCACTTAGTTCGCTCAACTAGTATCATTATTTTTAGAGTAATATGAGTAGTTAAAAACAAATAGTTGAAAACAAATAAAAGTTCATGAAGGATTTCCATAAAGCTCATGAAAGCTCTTCATAAAACACACGAAAGCTTGCTAAAGCTTGTAAGTATTCAAATAAAAGCGATATCTACAAATATTAGTTTTATGTCTCTTTCATAACTACTAATCGTAAACAAATCCATTTGTGGCCTCAAAAGCTTGTCTAAGTTAAACCGGGAGCTTCAAAGTTATCATTTCCGGAATTCGGCTTTCACAATTTGCTTTTCCCCCAAACGCACAAATTTATGATTTCCAAACCAAATCTTCTTCAGCTTTAGACTAATAATTCCAGATTTCATCAAATTTTCATGAGAGAAAAACTGTTTTTTGAAAGCTTAAAACTATATTATTAGTTAAAAATCTTAAACGAATTTAAAATAACTAAACGTCATCAAAAGTTTGCATAACAACAACTTCGGAATACATTAATAAATTATATACAAAAAAAAAAAAAACTTCCCTAAGAGCTTAAAGCTATAAGGTTTTGCAAATTTTAAGTATGTGAAGGCACTGCAATAATTTATATTAATTCACAGACTTCACGTGTGTCTAACTTGAAAGCTCTCAATTTATGAAAGCTCAAATACGAGTCCAAAGAGCTTTCGTAAGTCTGTAAAAGTAAAGTTTGAGTATAATATATCCCAAAAATGAAACTACTTGATCCATATAAAAAAAATTTATTTCATTTCATAAAAGCTCAGTGAGCGTGAAACATTTCTAAGCTTTTTAAAACAAGTTGGGAGTCTAATATGCTTCAGTTTTAAGCCAAATAAATTCTGAAATATCATTTAAAAATATTTTGAAGCACTAATAAACAAACTTCACCCCACAGTGCAAGTTAAGATCTTAGAATTCAAATATTTATACGCGCTTATCTCATTGGTTGTCAACCATTATTAGTATTATTGCGCGATTTGAACACTTATAGCGAACATTTTTATTACTTTTCTTGAACTTGTTGTTTTCATTGTTTTAGAACAACCAACTTATTCATTTTTGCCAACTGCTTGCATAAATATATTTTATTTCAACATTTAAATGACAATTATTTGCCTTTATTACTTGATTGAATGTCAATGTGCAACTGCTTATTTGTAGTTTTTGTTGTCTTTGTTGCTGATATTAACATTGCTATTGCATTAATTACCACAACTAGCTGAAACAACATTTAATTTAACAACAATAACGCGCAATAAAATGAAACAACTGTTATTGAAATGAAATTGAAATAATTTTTATTTGTTATAGTGTTGCCATATTTGTCATTTTTATATGTATAACGGTTGAAATAAGCAATAAGTGAGTGTGTGTGTTTAATGTTGTTGCTCAACATAGAAAAAAGCCCCTCTATTTTTATTACTTTATTTTTCAAAAGGTAAAAATGATAAAGTTGTGTAATTAAAAATGATAACTGGCGGCAAAAATGTGGCAATAAACATTAAGCAAATGTTGAATGGCGCCAGCAAAGTGTACTGAATAAGTGATTGAAATATTTGTGTAACTTCAAGTGCATATGAAATTAATGAATAAATAAAAATATGAGGTTGAGTGAAAGAGCGGAAGAGAGATTAAGAGTGAAAGAAAGAGCATGGGAGAGTAAGTTTTTAACCTGTATATATATTTATTTTGCTTAACTATTACAAAAAAAGTTAGTTATACCAAATGTAGGAGAGTGACGTTACGAACAAACAATTGGTATAAATCACCTAAATTGGTATAATCGATTGCATTTGAAATATCAATATCTTAACCGACTTTATTGAGATACCCACAATGGTTTTCATGGATTTGCCAAATTTTGGAGAGTGTTGAAGCGAAACAACTGGAATAAGTCACATAAAGTCCTATAATTAAATACAGATCAACAAGCGCTGATACCACTTTCAGGAAGCATCTACACAAGTCGGCTTTGATTTTTCAAAAGTTGGAGTACAGCGAATGGAACAAAAAACTTATAAAAAAAAACATTTTGGTATAAACAAATAGTGATAAAATAACAGGGAGTTATATTAAACAAAACAGTTAACTAAAATGTCCATATCAGATAACTTCGATTTGAAAACCGTGGAGGACGGTGAATAAACAAATAACTAGTCTAAAACTGACAAACTGGTATATTCAATCAAAAATATATAGTGAGCAAGTATCCGGTTTATTGGAGGTAAAAACGAACCAGCTACAATTGAGTTGTTAAAGTTTGGAAAATAGTGAATCAAAAACGAATCAAACGACTGATATAAAACTAAGACTGGTATAAAAACATGATGGTAGAATAGCAAGCGGCTAAACAACTTTAAGGAAGAAACTAAACAAATTGCTCTCGATTTCTTTAAGCTTGGAAAGTGGCGAGACGAACAAAAAACTGGTATAAAGCAAATAAAAAGGTATAATAAATCAAAATTAAAACACTAAGCGGCTAAACTAAAAGAAAGAAGTATCTAAAGTAGCTACATTCGATTTACCAAACTTTGTAGGGTGGGGAATCGAACAAGAAACTGTTATGAAAAATAATGATAATGCTATAAAAAGCGGTATATGCAACTAACTAATGATTTAGTTGGTAGCTGAATGATTCTGGCACCAAAGTGTTAGCATGACATCGCAACGACAAGAAACGAATTTTTGCGCCTGCATATGCATATATGACTTTATATGCAAATCTTCAATTCAATGCAACACTAAATGTGGCATGCAACCGTCCAACCCCAACTCGCATGCTTTTGCTTAAACACGTTCTAATAACACATACTAAATTCATATGGACACATGCGATTATTTATTGAAATGCATATGTGCAGAATGTGAAAAATTTTGCCGCTATTTCGCCAGCATAACGATTAAAAATAATTGGCAATTTATTGCTGTTGTCAATTTGCATTAGGAAGAAAATATATTGCCCTGGCCATAGAAATGAACCAACAAACAAAAACAAAAAAAAAAAGAGAAAAACCTGAAAAAATTTGAGTGTGAAGGATTTCATTGATTTGAATTTTGATTTTTTTAAAAAATATTTGTAAAGTTTCTTTTTATTTCGGGTGGTCAAAACTTATTTTAACAAAATTAAAATGATAAAATTTAATTACAAAAAATTTTAGTTATTTCAGTTATTTTTTTTTTTAATATACGTTCATTTGTTTAAATGAACAGAAATGAACAAAAATCAGAAAAAAAAGTATCTAATAAAAAAAACTAAAAAAATTACAAAAATTAAATTGAAAAATTAATTAAATATTAATAAATTAATTAAAACACAATAATTACAACAATTTAATTAAAATTAAATTAATTTTAAAATTAAATTTGTTTAATTTTTCAATTTATTTTTGTAATTATTTGAATTCATTAAATTACAAAAAAATATTAATAATTAGAAAAAATTTGATTTAAAATCATAATTTTTTAAAATCTATTAGTTGAATTTTTCAATTTAATTTTTGTAATTATTTGAATTTTTTGGGTAGTTTAAAATTGTTTCATTTTATTTTTCAATTTAAACAATTTAAATTCTTTATTTAATTTTTAATTAACTCATTTTTTTTTAATTCATATTCTGCAGTTTTTTCTCCATATTTCGGGTTGTTCTCAATTTTTAAGCTTTCTCTGACTATATAATTTCTTCCCAACTTTCACTTGCAATTTTTTTACACAAAAAAAAGTTTTCTTTGTAATGAATTCCCCTTTTTAATTTTATATATCTTTTCTATGCCTCTTCTTTACAGACGATACTCAATTCAATGCATAAATACCAGCCACGTTTCCATTTGGTGCGAGCCAATGACATACTCAAGCTGCCGTACTCAACATTTCGGACGTACGTTTTCAAGGAGACGGAATTTATAGCCGTTACAGCATATCAAAATGAGAAGGTAAGAGCACATTTTTGAATTTATAGAGAATAAAGCAAAAATAAGCCTCAAAATTAGAAACACACATAAAAATTTAAAAAAAAATTTTAGCATTCCTCAAAGATAAAATTATTAAAGTTAATAATTAAAATAATAAAAACGAATCTTATATTTTTGTAACAAAAAGTAATAATGAAAAGTATTAAAACTTTTTATGACAAAAAATTAAAAAAAAAATATTGTAAATTTTTGTTAGAAATGTATTCAAAAATTTTATGACACACAAAAACAAAAAAATATTATAAATTTATGCTTCAAAAAAATTTAAAAACTTTAAAAAAAACATTCTAATTCTTATTACAAAAAACATTTAAACATATTCATAAAGTTAAAAAAGATATAAATTTTGTTACAAAAAAAATCTGAAAACATTAAAAAAAAATTTTTTAATTATTTATAAAATTGAAGACAAAAATACGTTTTTAAATATATTTTGTATTTTTACAACTATAATAAAATAGCTATTTATAATTAAATCTATCAAGTTATGACAAAATCCTAAGAGTTCAACCCTCTCTCTTTTGTAGATTACTCAATTAAAAATCGATAACAATCCCTTTGCGAAGGGCTTTCGTGATACCGGCGCTGGCAAGCGGGAAAAGAAGTAAGTATCACTAAAGTTTTCTTTTAGAAAAGTAACAACAAACAAATAAATATTAAGCAAAAGTTCGTCCACCATAATTTGAGTTGCCAGAAATACCGAACGTATGGCGAAATTTCCTTAAAGCTACGCCCCATTCTCAGACGACCGTTATCCTCTAAGCATATGAACTAACTTTTCCATTAAATGCGCTGTCAAAGCAATGACATTGCAAGTTTGAGTGCGATTGCTCGTGTCAGCGGCGAAATGACAAGCGCTTTCATGCAACCCTGAACGCGTCCACGCGCGGGAAAACAATAGTTGGGCCCCGCTAGTTTAATAGTGATTTCAAAGTACTGACAGTAGCGGTTGCAATTTGGGTGAAATCGAATGACAACAACAGTCACGATGATTGCTCATTTACGCGGCACGCCAAGCCAAGTGTCTTCGGTTGGCTACGGTGGCCAGCTCGGCGCGCCTGCCTGCGTCACACGCTGTGCCACTGTAAATGATACATCCATGCCAATTTCTTAATACCTCCATTGATATTTATGTGAATTTATGTGAAAGTGGGCGTCAACTTTTGGCCAACACGGCGAGTTTGACTGGCTGACTGCTATCGGCTGCTTGCTGCGGCGTTGACTCTTCTTTGCGTTATAGTTGCAACGGTAGTTTGGCTGTTTATCTGCTTGACAACCTGGCACGCGAAATCTGTGTTTGAGCTTTGAGGCGTTACCAATGCTTATTGAGTTGTCATTTTTGTATGCGATGAAACTGAAAATCATGACAGTTGACAGCTGGTAGCACGCCCACTATGAAGACAACGGCGAGAAACAGGAGAAATAGTAGCAGGGAATGAGAGAGAGGAAATTTTAAAGCGCGGTGAAACCGTTATTGATTGTTAGGCATGCAAATTAGTTTTTAGAAACGGCAGAGAATGGAACAGAGTGAAACAAAATGTAAGTGATTGAATAACATTTGAATAAAACGAAATTTCTGAACGATATGGCAAGGTTATAAATGCAACTTTTGTAAATAAAATAGCAAGTTTTGATGAAGTGTTAAAAATATTGGAACTGAGGGACTAGAATCGAATTATATAGAGATGAAATTGAAAAGAGTAAAATGAAATAAGAGGGGAAGAGCATTAAATGAAATCGAGTGGAATATGAAATCCACTTTTCAACGACACGTCAAGTCGAATGCTTTATACAGAATTGAACACGATAAAAAAACAAAAATACAGAAATAGAGAGCAAGAAGTAATAGAAACGAAACGTGGTGGAATAAAACGGAATAATACAGTAAGAATATAAATATTACAAAATCGAATGGGAAACATTTTGATGGAACATGCGAAATTGTAGTGGTCTTCCCTCGATTTCACTCATTTATTTTGAAAGCCTGTAATTCTCAACACTTTTATAAATTAACTGAGCTGGTGCTAAGAAAAATATTTTTAACTATGGGACAGATTGAAATTCATGATGTGCTGAATATATTGCTTTTAAGTGATGAAATAAATTTATATTTATAAATATAATTTATTGTATTGTAAATATCGAATTATAAATATAAATTAATTTTTATTTATATTTATAAAAACAAATATAATTTAATAAGAATAAGTTAATAAAAAAAAAAAATAAAAATTAACGAAAATTAATGAAATGAAAATTAAAATACACTAAAAATTAATTACAAACGTAAAAATTTGAAAAAAATATAAAAAAACACTTTTTGTATATTATATATATAAAAATATATATATTTAATATATATATTCATACAGACAATTATGTATTACCATATGAATCGGAGTGAATATAGCATTTTTTAATGAAAAACTATATTTCAAAAAATTGTGGCTTCGTTTTTTTAATTTGAAGGGAAACACTGAATGCATGCACATTTTTTTAATTAAGAATTTTATACTTACAAAATATTACAAATCTCTAAATTGAGGCAAACAATTTAATATTCTAGTTTTCTGCGCGTATGTGTATCTATTTAAAAACTTTTACTGAAATTGAATTTAAAAAAAACCGAACTTAAAAATGTCTTACATTTTTATTTCTTCTAATTGAAGAAAATTTCAATATACTCTGTTTAGTTGGCGAACTTATGATGAAAAGGAATTGCTACTTCTAAATTAAGGAAAAAAATAAATATATTTTAAATTTAAAAAAATCTTTTGTTTCAAATTTTTAAATTTTTGCTGGCCAAATTTTATTTAAATTTATTTTTTTTTGGGTTTATGAATTTTTTGAAAATTTTTTGTTTGAAATCCCAAAAAATTCTTATGACAATCTTTAAATATTGTCTACGTTTTCTCTGCCTTCTGCTTAGTCCCTCGCTTAGCAATCTCTCTCTCTACCTAATCTACTACAAGTACACATCTCAAAATTCTAAAAACAAAGCTAAGAAACAACAACACGACCACAGCATAACCACCTAACCTTATGATTATCCGACTGCTCACTAATTCGCTGTGACTGAGTGATTGACTGAGCAATCAGCTGGGGGGGAGCACGTCATTGTTGCACCAGTCAAATTTATAGCGTGACGAAGTTCGAAGTCAGGGCACAAGTATGCTGAGTAAAGTGGGTTTGTGTATATTGAGTCCTGCAGGAGCTAAAGACTTAAGTTAGCTGTCATACATTTGACTACTTCCGAGATTTTTTCTGCCACGAATTACTCCAGTCACTTCGGCTGTTGGTATGTCTGTATATGTGATGGACTAGCCGTATGCCTGAGTGACCACCCATCCGAAACTTGCTGACACACAGCCCAGCCGCTGCTTCCGTCACTCGGGGTTCTTCCGTTCGCCCTAGAGTGGGTGGTTTTGACGAGATGCTGCTGGAGGCAGACATATTTCTGTACTTGTGTGTGAATATATATAGACATACAAGTTTGTGTGTGTGAAATCAAAAAGTCAAATTTGCGATTGTGCATGTTTGTTGTGGCAGGAAATTAAAATCAATCAATCAACATGGATTTCCGCTTCCTGTCACTAATACAAACACACACAGAGCGTTCCTTAGTTGACTGATTCGCTGGCGAAGGATAATAAGAAAGTAAAAAGCTGGAGGGAGCGTATGTCCGAAATTTGTTGTTGCTATTGTTGTTGTACGCAAATATTAATGTACAATTGATTTTCGGGTCAGCACAGCGCGCTTGAAGTGATTGAAGGTTATATATTTGTTATCTGCTGTAAGGATTAGTGGTAGTCAGTAGAAGCAAAGAATGAGTTAGCGAATTTTGAGGAGTGGTGGAGAGCAAATAATCAGAAAACTCAAAAAATTTTGTTATTTTCTTCTAAAATTTTTTTTAGCCATCTTTTTCCAGTTAAAAAGAATTTTTTGTTTTAATTTTAATTGGATTTCAAATATGAATTCAAAATTGAAATTTCATTTCTATTTTCCAAAATGTGAAAAACAAAAATTAACAAAAAAAAAAAAAAGTATTAATTTAAATTTTATGTTTGAAATAATGAAATTTTTTTCTAACAAAATGAAACTTGAAGAAAATATTTCCCTAAAAAAATACTGTTGCATTTTCAGATTTTTAGTATAACAATAAAATTTAAGATTTATTATTGACATCGGACATTAAATTATTGCTTAGTTTTTAAAACGCTCAATATTAAAACACAAGATTTGCATTCAAACGAAACTGATAATTAAAATTTTTTGATTCAAAATATGTAAAAATATCTTAATTTTGCGTTCGATAAATTTTTATTGGGGATTTATTCCAACTTATTTATTTGTAAAGTAATTCAATTCTTCATAAAAATTTTATAAGCAATTTTTCACAATAAATTTTTTCTTCAATGAAAATAATGTGCACATAAAATTTTGCAAGAAAAAACATTTTGCGTTGCATAATTTCGAGTAAAATATTTATATTATGAATTTAAAATATGTTTTAAAAATGTATGTTTTTAAAAATCTTTCAAAAATCTATTTCAATTTAGAAAAGATGTTGCTTAAAAAGATTTAAACGATATAATTTCGCATTTAAAAATGTTTCTGAAAGCATTTAATTTATTTTTGAAAATTTTTGAATTTTTGGAACATTTCGAAAATCTTTTATTTTTAATAAATCTAATTAAACGAAAATAAATTGCCACTTTTCTTCCTCAAATTAGTTCACTCTACTCCACATTTCATCGCACCACCGCCACCACAGCTTGTAAATGACTTGTATGTGTCACCGTTTGACAAGTGTCAGTTGTCAGCTGTCAGTGCGTGCGTGGCGCATCAAAGCGTGCGCTTGTACAACTATACAGGCAATTTTCAACGCCACCAGAGACACTGTTTAAGCACCAGACAATATTTAGTGCTGGAAGCGCGCTTCTTTTGCGACCCTCACCCTGTCAAATCATGCGCTGTTTCGGTTGCCACAGGCAATTTGGCTAGATTTGGGGCAATGATAGCGTCAACACAGCCACAAATCAAGCTTTGGGGTTGAGAGCAACGAAAGAAGAAGAAGAAGAAAACATCGGAGGAATGGGGAGGGAAGAAAGCGAAAGTAAACGCAACTCATCAGCTGACATATCTGTGGCAGCCACAAAGGAAAAAAAAAATACTTCCCTGTCACTGCAGTAAATTCTCTCGTATATCGATGTCACCCAAAAAAAAAAAAAAATCGAACATTTAAAGCGCTGCAGATCTTATCTTCTTAGTCTTGACAATCACTTTACCCCGCGAATTTCGTCTGACAATGCGCTGAGTCACCCGAACCAAATCGAAAATGTATGGAGAATGCTTGCGGCATATCCTTAATGAATATCCTGCATTAGTGCCACTAAGCACTCCAAGGCAATTCACAAGCGCTCTTAAGTGTTTTTCTATTTGCCTATTGTTTGGAACGCGTCTCCACCCGCACACTCGTCGGCTGTGTCGTCCGCGACGTCAGTATAGCATTTCCGGTAATTTTTGATAGAGCAATCATTGAGTTTGCTGCCAGGGAGGGGAGATAGCTAAGCTGGGTATGATTTAGATTATTTACAAAAATAGGCATATATAAATAAAATAAAAATAAATAAAATCAAAAACTAAAATATTGTACTTTTTTATAGCAAAAATAAAAAAACGAATGAAAATAAAGAAGAAATTTATAACAATAAAATAAGAATTATAAAACAAAACTAAAAAAACATAATAACAAAAATACAAATACACAAAAATAACAATAAAATATAGTAAATAATAATAAAATAAAAAATAATAAAAAAAAATAATAAAAAGAAAAAACAACAAAAATAACAAAAATAACAAAATACAAAAAATATGAAAAACGAAAGTTTAGAAAGAAAGGGAATTTTCAAAAATTTTTCATTTTGTAAAAAAATTTAACAATAATTTTAAAGTTCTAAATAAAAATGTTAAATGCCTCCCTCGGTAAACAGAAATTGTTGCTTGGATACATTCATTGCTATGGAAAAATTTTCGCCAACAAATTTAAAACAACAAGCATTAAAAATTTCAAACAAATTTTTCTAATAATTATAATTTTTAACTTAAAAATCTTCTTCAAATTTTAAATAATCTTGAAAAACGAAATTATTGACAACCTGATAAATCTGAAAATTTTCAAAGTCAAAAAATTAGAAATGAGCTTTTTACACGAAAAAAAAGTTAACAAAAACGGTTTAGAACCTAAAAGTCTAAAATGAAATAAAAATTAAAAAAAATTTTTAAGACCATATAATTTTCCGTTTCCGTAAAAATTAAAATCAAATGTATATTTCGGAATAAAAAAATTTATTTATACAAAACATGCGAAAATTTTAATTTATAGTTTAAAATGATTTTAGTAAGGTATTAAATTTTTTGTAAGGAATTTTACGAAAAAAATGTTTAATATGAAAAAATTTAAATTAAGCTTGGTATTGAAGAAATGATTGAAAAATCTTTTAATTTTTCAAAATGTTAATATTAAAGTTTGCATAAACTTTTATTGAATTACTTAATTTTGATTTAGAAAACATTTTATTTGAAAAATAACTTAGTTTCAGGCAAAATTAATTGGCGCACAAATTTTAAACAAAAAATTTTCAGAGGGAAATTATTGAAGTAAGATTAATTTCTCTGTTTTCTGTTTCATTTTATGTAGAAATATTTATACATTTAAACTATAAAAAAAGATGAAAGTGTTAATATAACAATAAATTAATATATTGCAAAACAATTTGTAATTAAAAAATTTTTCTCAAATTGAAAATTTTAATTAAAAAAAATTTTTTTTCAAAACCAAAAAATATTCATTTCTAAAAAACTAACTAAACTTCCATTGCATTCATTAACAAAGCTTTTTTGTATTTGAATTAGTTTTGCTTTAAATGAACACACCATGATCCGACATGCACCTAAGCACCAATTACCGTTGCCCTGCTTACCGAGAGTGACATTTAGACACCTAACGACGGCACTCATTTGCTCGCTGGCGCGAAATGACAACACAAATCCGCTTGTAAAACGCAGCTCAGACGCGCCTAACAGCACACTACCGCGCATACACACACTTTCATATGTATAAACAAATAGATATGCTCAGCCGCATGTTGCACGTGTTGCATGTTGCTAATATGTTTTGCAAAACTAACAGAAAAAAAAACCATTTAAAGAAAACTAGTGTGTGCACAGGAACCCAACAAAATCATGCGAGTTAGTTGTGTACCGGTGTTGCCGGCTTACGGGCGTTGGTGTTGTTTGTAGCAACATCGACTAATAAGTACATACATCAACAGCAGAGCATTGACCGTTGTTGCACAGTCGCCACTCTCTCTATTATTATTTAGTTTTTACCTACACCTGACCGCTCGGGGTTTATTTCATAAATTTCCACAACACCATAGCATACTTTTAGGATTATAAGCTCATATATTATAAAATAGCCGCTGGCGTATATTTAAATATTGCTGATGCTGCTGCTGAGTAAGTCAACTGAAAATATTGCCCACAGTAGTAACATTAATAACAACAACAATGTGTTATACAAAAACAATTTCTGTCATGCATTAAAATTATTTAAAAAAAAAACAACAATTTTTGGTTGAGCTTTCGTGTGTCGAAAATTGAAATTTACCAACCACAAATTGACCACAAATTTATTTGTGGCACATAAATGCACATACGAAATAGATAATTGAAAAATTGGCGTAAAATATGCAAAGCATTTCCGTGGCGAATTTTTATTCGCACCCACGCCTTTAGGTATGCTAAGCTAATAAGTGAAAATGCTATGGGGTTGTCGCCGGGTATGGGTTTGGCGTAATTTAACTACGCAGAAACTCTTCTTATATACAGTAAATTAAGTCAAAATTATTTTCGAAAATTAAAAAAAAAATTTTTTATTAAAGAAAATAATTTATTGCATAAAACTTATTTTCGTAAAAGTTTTTAAATATATAAAGAGAGAAGTTTTCCATTTCACTTTATTTTATTAAAATTTTCGGACAACTTAAAAAAATTTATAAAAAATTTAATTAAACAATTAAATAAATTAAATTTACTTAACGTTTTCACTTAATTTTGTATCTTAATATTTTTATAAAAGTTTTTTGCTGGTAATAAAAAATAACTGAGTAGCTTTCTTAGCATAATTAAAACATATTTTTATAAAATACGAATAATGTTTTAAAACAATAAATTTCATTCAAAAAATACAAGAATTCTAAAATCTGCAAAAGTAAACCCTAAAATTTTTTAGAAGTAAATACATACATATTTGAAAAAACTTACCAAAAAAGAATTTATTAATACAAATAAATAATTAGAGAAAGCTGTGGTGGAAACAATTGTCTCACTATTCATTTCACCTCACTAACCATATAAAGCTTTATTTGAGCTTTAAAGCTCTGCTGGCGACATAATCACAATTACAAAAATAAAAAAATTGGAGAATATTTCTTATACGACAGATTTTAACCAAATATAAGAAATATCAGAAGCTCTGGCGATCAAATGAACGTTTCTGCTGATATGTAGCTCGACAAGCTTTAAGGATTATGTGTTTTGGAGGAATTTGTAGGAGATCTGGAAACGTGAAAGTTCAAGGCATCCCTAAACTGCCTGAAAGCTTATGTTATATAGAGCCGTAATTAGTAGGTCACAGTCGAGTTCGAGAGAGATCAATTGTTCGAAAATTAAATTTAAGGAAATTACTCTTCCGAGAGTATGTGTTCGAAGAGTCTAAAATTTGCGGATGTAGACCCATCCGAGTTTTTAGTCTTTGATTACGGAAAAATTTTTTAAGGCTTTGATTATAGAATGTTCCAGTTAAGCCGGGCTGAAAGGGGCGGAATGTCCTTCCATGGCATTTCTTGGAATAGAATCCTTACTAAGAGAGACAGCAATAATATTCCTACTTGGAGGTTAAGACCGAAAATGTTTTGAATAGTTTATGGAGAGATTTTAGAAAAGATTAGTAAAAATTAACAATACGCTAAAAATGCTCTGTTGTCGGAAAAAATGTATCTTAAAATATAACATACTGACAATTAGAGTTGAGACAGCGCAATTTCGGTTACGCCACAGCCGAACGCCTAACTCCCAGCTCCTAAAAAAGATCAGCGCTACTGCTAATACACTGTACTGAAAACTAAATGAAACATACGAAAATAAGTGACCTCAAAATGTACATTATTGTATAAATATACGCCAAAACGCCTAAAAGCATGCTAAGCAAAGCAGATTTTTCTCCTTTTCGCTTCCCTTCCCTCAATACCTACATTTTAACGAACATGTGTGACGTTTACTCTCAAATTATCACACAAATTTTCGCCTACGTGCCAAATTTAAATTGCGTAAAGCCCTGCAACAAAGCTCAAAGTTGCCAGCGTCAAAGAGGCAAGGCTAGAAAATTGCACCAAATAAAATTACAAGCCCTTTGATGTGTGCGAAAGGCAATTTAGTGCGGCCGAGAGCAGTGGGCTGTAGGTGTTTGCTCGCAAATAAATTGGAAACAAAGTGCCGCACGAAAAATAAAAGCTGCCACCGCCACATTGGGACAAGTGTGGCATGCAACGCCTGGTTTTTTAAGATGCAGCGCGGCCTTAAGGGAGCAAAAAACTGCTGTGGCAGTAGAAAATAGAAAATTGGCTTATTATGGCTCGTTTTTTTTTCTTTCTTTTTGGACGCCTCGCCTTGGTTGTTTTTCAATTTTCGGCTTTGAGTTGAGTTTCAAACGCGCACACACTGGCAATTTGTGGCACACAAGCGTTAGGATAATTGAAAATTTTGGTTGCACATATGCTTGTGTGGCGCTGTGTTGTGTGAAAATTGCGCTAACGTGTTGTGAATTAATTCAACGGCGTTTGATTGTGGTCTTTTTGCGGTCGATTTGATAGAAGTTAGAATTTTTTTCTTTGTAAAGCAAAAATTAGTTTTTGTGAGGCAAACATTTTTTTTTTTTTTTGTGACATAGTTAGTTTTTTTGAAGGCAATCACAAATTTATTAAGAAAAAATTTAAAATTTTTTGAAAATTTTTAATTTTGGCGAATATTTAAAAAAAATTTTGTTTTAATTTCAAATTACTTGAAAATATCAAAACAGCAACAAACAGCATACAAACGTTCAGAACTTTAAGTATTCCAAAACTTTTAATTTATTTTAATTTCAAGTATTTCAAATAGAAGTATTACAAGCAAATCAAATTTTTGAAAAATTTATTTAGTTGACTTTCAAGTTCGAGATCACAAAATTATTATTTATTATCAACTTATTTACAAATTTAAGAAAAATTAAAAAAAAAAATTATTTTAAAAAAATGTATTTAAAAATTTGTATTTTAATTTCAAGCATTTAAGTTTTTCGTTGATTCTTTTTTGTATTAAAATTTCAAGTAAACATAATAAGTACAAAATAAATATTTGAAAATTTTTTATAGTTAATTTTCGATTTTAAAATTTAAGTAAAAAAAAATTGAGTGCAAGAAAAAATTTTACAAAAATTTTTATTATTCGAAACTTTTAAACCTTAATAAAGTACGTTTTTTCTAAAAAATTTTGTAATTTATTTTACAAAAAAAAATCAAATATTTATTGTGGAATTAATATTTATTTTTATACACATTCGGCTCCATGTAATACGTATGCAAGTATATTTATGTACGACTAAAAACTGTTGGAGCTGCAAATTCTCCAAAACTAGAAATTTTTAACGGTTAATATGTGGACAAGGGAGCTTTAAAGCTCAAAGGAAGTATTGGATTATTGGTGAGGTATGCTAGGTATGAGTGAGATGAATAGATTTCAAAACAGTCAGGTTTAACATCAACACAGTTTACTCGAACCCTAAAATTACGGGAATATATTATAGATCATAATAAATAAGATTGGTATAAACTTAACCGACCAAAGACCCGACTATATTTCTGACATTAAGAAGCTTTTATAGTAGTCGTATTGTCTAGCCTTGTTTTGGACCACTATTCGTGATCTGAACCGAACGGTATAGCACAAAAAGAGAAAAGGTTCCCTCATATATCTGTAGAACGAGGCGCGAGGATCTCTTTGAGAGACCGGAATGCGCTCTTTGTTATAAATTTTCGACTTCTTGTACCACCAACTTTCTACTGAGAGCATTCGACCAGGGTTTAAATGTCTTCTGCAGTAGTTGCTACCTTCCAAAGGCCTCCGTTTATTAAAAAAGAACAGTTTTTGGTGTTGTTTTCTATACCTCCCTGCCAGTCAGGGAGTGAGACTCCCTCGCTTTGTGGCCAGCCAACCTAATTTAATATTAAATCAATTTAAAGCTCATCAGTCACTGAGAAGACACACCATCGCGACACCATCCCCCACACCACACAACACTCACACCATCTCTCGCACCAACGCACGACCGCCCAACACACCCAGCCATTGGATCGTAGGGCGGCAAAACCTGTACGTGCGACCCATATTAACCGTAACATGTCTGTTAGCCGTGTGGCATGCAGCATTTTTTATTTATTTGCTATTCGGCCATGTGATTACCACACATTATCCAGTAACTGTGCTGTGTAATTTACGAATTATCTAATCGGAAAACAAAAGGAAGGAAAAAAAAATAGAGAAACTTGCACCTTCTTCCGACGGCGCGAAGCTTGGGCGCCTCTTATGTCTAACTATTAGACATGTGTCTTCATTGTGGCTTTGAATGCGCGCAAATTGCTGTGTGTGGGCGGCATATTTACACTTTTTATTATGTGTGGTATGCATCTTCTTCTTTTGCTGTTGTTGTTTTTAGGTTTTTTTTGGTGTTTGGGAGGGTTGATGGCGCTTAGCGGGTGTCTTAAGCGCTTTAAGCTGTTCGATTTTGGCAAAGGCGGGCATTATAACGGTAGCTTGCATTGTGTGCGCACAGGAATATCCACAATTTGCAATATTCGCTTAAATTGTGTGAAATTGTTTCACGGTAAGCCGATTATAGCCTGGCGCTTCATTTGTGATTAGTGATTTTTGCAATTTTTATTGCTCCTATCCCCTTTCCCTTGGAAGTCAAACATTAAAATTTTTCTAAAACAACAACTAAAATTGGTAAAACAAAAAGAAGACAAAATTCATTTTGAAGAAGAACAAAAATTTTAACAAAATCTTGTTTTTTTTTAATTTTTATGAGTAAAATTTTAATAGAAAAAAAAAACCAAAAACAGGAACTTTTCTGCTTAAGAAATTATGTGCTTTCAGTAAAATAGTAAGAAATTTTCTAAGCATGATCTTTAAAACAAATAAAAGCAAAAAAATAGTTAAAAGTTAATCACTATTTTAAAAGACCAAAAAATTTTATTGAAATATTTTTTATAAAAATTATAATTTCTAAAACAATGTTTTCATTTAAATTTATTAAAAAATATTTCTTTTAACAAAATAATGTTGAAACGTTTTTTTTTTTAATATATTTTCCAAAAAATTATTTTGAATCTAACTTGATTAAAAATATTTCTTCATTAAAATAATAAAAAATTTCCATTATAAAATTCATTATAATAAACATATTTCTTCATTATAATAAAATAATATTGAAAATTTTATTATAGAAAACATGTAATATAAACTGATTTCGAGATATATTTAAAATGTTAAAATTGCGTTTTTGTTTCAGTCAATTAATTTTTGACAGATTTGAAAATAATATTGCTAATAAAATAAATTAAATTAAATAATATTATTAAATAAAATTGTTTCTACATTTAGATTCTATATTTAAATATTTTTTTTTTTGCAAAAAACAATTTTTACCAATTTTTTTTATATAAAACCAATATTTCCTTACATAAAAATTTGACATTACTTTTTTAATAATTTAAACTTTAAATTTTGAAATCAAACATTTTCGTTTAAAAAATTAATAAACATTTTTAGTTTTTGAAAATCAAATTTTCACAAAACTAACCTTTTAAAATTAATGAATATTTTAAACATAAGAAAAAAAACACATTTAAAAAACTTTCAAAAATATTAAAACAAAAACCTTCTTTTTTGAAATTTAATTAAAATTTTGAAATAATTCTAATTAACAACATTATATGCGCTTGTTTTCAAAATTCAATTTTTATAAAGAAATGTTATTTGCATTATATTTAAAAAAAATTAGTAAAAAAAATTATTTCAAAATTAACTAAATTTAATTAGTAACCTTTTTTTCTTGTAATTTGAAAATTTTTATTATTTAAAAGATATCATTTTATAGCAATTATTTTAAAGCAGTAAAAAAGTTTTGGAAAAACAGCACTATTAAAAATTTTTAATTTTCAAATTTTTAACTATAGAAACTATTTGAAATTTGATTAAATTTGCAAATACTTCAAATCAAAATTTTCATTTTTATTTAATTATCATTTTAAAACAAAATTATTTGGACAATTTAGAATGTAGACAAAATTTTAGAATAGCAGGCACAATAAAATTTTTAAATACTTTTTTCAAATTTATTTCTTTGGATTAAACGCAAAAAACAATAAAAAATGAATTTATTAAAAACTTTTCTTTTTAAATTTTATTTTGAATAAAACAGTAAAAAATAATTCAACGTTTTAAGTTTTAAATCAGCTAAACATTTTTTATTAGTTAATTTAAGATTTAATGTAATAAGATAATTTAATAATATATATATTTTTTTTTAAATAACAGATAACAAATATACAGATAACATAATATAATAATTTAAAAACATAAGATAATTATTTAAGATTTTATATTATTTTATTTATAAAGCAGAAAAATTATAAAAAAAAGAATTTTGTCAAAATTTTAGATTTAAAAAATTTATTAAATTTATTATTTATTATAAAATTTATAACATACAATTAAATTATAGAAAAATGACCCAATAGCACTATATTATAATTAGCTTAATAAAGTGCGAAAATATTCTTAAAAAACGTGAAAAGAGACGTATGTATTTTCATCTCCACAAACGAAGTGCAAATTCTTGAACATATGCGCCTGTCCTAACAAAATTCACACAGTGCCCAACTGGACCCTCGTGTGTGCTGTTGGCACATTTAAATGATTGTTTCCGTGCTTTTGTTGGCGCTGCACACCCCTTTGCCTATAATAGACCAACACTACTTTTGCAACATTTCATTTGCAACGGTTTTCTTTATTTAATTTTTTTTTTGTGAGTTTGCGCTTTGCCACGCAGCATGCCACATCATTTGTGCCCAAACAGTATACTTTTTTTTATCGGGAAGCATACATTGTTTATGCAGCCAATTTGCTATCGCACTCCTTTGCCACACACTCCGCGTTGCGTCTCACCACCCACCCCCCTCAACCATAATCCTTTTGTTGCGTTTAATCACGCCGCTTCTCAGCGCATACTCGCGTCGACTCGGCAGTAAATAGCCCGCGGGTGTTGGCTGAAATGCATTTTTATCGCTCGGTGGCCTTTCTTTTGTCCGCAATCAGCTGCGCCGCCGCTGCCCCGCCGCTCCACACTGTTTACTCCTTTTGCGCGCTTTCTTTGCGCGTCTTTATAGTTTGGCTTTTGCTCTGTATTTTACTGCTGATGCTGCATTTGTCGCCTGACAGTTGCGATTTCACACACACAAACACACAAACACACATATAAAGGCACAGTCACACACTCTCAAAGAGTTAGTGGCTATGGCGGCGCAACTGTATTTTGCAACTGGCATTTTGCAACTTTCTCTACGCGGCAAGCGGAAATTTTAAATGCCACCAATTAGCGTTTCCT
Organism: Bactrocera minax; assembly: GCA_021498325.1. Lineage (NCBI taxonomy): Eukaryota > Metazoa > Arthropoda > Insecta > Diptera > Tephritidae > Bactrocera > Bactrocera minax. The sequence continues at coordinate 300,948 of JAKEEE010000079.1, read as the reverse complement.
TAATTGCATTGAAGGCGCCTTTTTGTCTTACTTTTTCATGGCTTCTTTTCTCCTTTCCAATACTTTCTTCTAGCCTTTAAATCACTTATTTATTTTTACGAATTTTTTTTTTTTTGCTTCAGCTGCTATCGCGTTAAGGATATATGCCTGCCTGGCGTAAAAAGCTATTCAGTGTCGAGCTGTTCCACTCTGTGGTACTCCAACAGAAATTTTGGTTGATATTTAAAGTACAGAATTTTCTTTTTTCCGATTTTTTCACTCAATAAAAAAATACCTGCCTTCGGGGAAGCCTTAGAAGCAAAGGTGGATGGTTGAAACTAATTACGAAATAATTTTCTAAATTTTTATTTCGAAAATTTATTCAAACAAATTTTGCAAAAAAAAATAATTATTTGAATAACAATTAAAAAAATAATTGAAACTTGGAAATTTAAACATTAAAAGTAGCTGTAAAACAAAAAAAAAAAATATTGAATAGTAATTATCAAGCTTAATTAAAAGTATAAAATAATATAAAAATTACAAAAGAAAAAAAGAAAAAATAATAGCAAAAAATTATAAACATTCCTTATTTACAAAGTCAAAACGCAATATTTTATTTCAAAATTTTTAAATTTTAAGAAATTCCAGTGACAACCAAAATCAAATAAAAATTTCATAATTACAATAAAAAAATTTTTTTTAAATAATTAATATAGAAAAAAAATTAATTAAAAATAAAATCAAACAGAAACTAATTAACAAAAATCAAATATTAAAAACTCTTAATTATTATAGAAACTGAAATTCAATAAATATCTCAAAATATTTAATTAAAGAAATTAAGAATAATTAAAAAACTTAGTTTTTATAAAGTAAAACAAAATGTTATCAAAGTAATACGAAAAAAGTTTACCAAATCGAATTTATAATATTATATTTTGTTAAATTAAAAGCGAAATCAAAATTTTTTAAATCTTAATTTTTATATAAAATAAAATTGAAAAATATAAGTTAAATGAATTGAATTAACTGCTAAAATTTTATATATAAAAATTTTAAATTAAAAGTACATTATTTATAAAATTTATAAAATTAAAATGAAAGATATCAATTTAACTCATCACTTCAAATAAAATTATACCATAAAAAAAAGTTGAATTGAGCAGATTTTAGATTTAAAAAATATATGAAGAAAAATAATTTTATGTAAAAATTTAATAAAATAAAATTAAAAGATATAAGTTTAACCAATCACTTAAAATAAAAATCATGTAATGAAAAATATTGATTTAAAAAAAGTTTTTATTTAAAAAATATAAAAAGAAAATTAATTTTTTGCAAAAAAATTATAAAATTAAACTAGAAGATATAAGTTTAACTAATCACTTGAAAAACTGAAATTTATAAAAAAAAGCTATATTATTTAATAAAACAAATTGAATTAAAAAAATTTTTTAATGTATGAAAAAAACTTATTTAATGTAAAAATTCGCATAAAAAACTCAATCATAGTTTTCACTGCAATCAATTAAAGCAGAAGAAAACAATTAATCCCACAAAATGCAAAACTGAAATTACTTCAAGTCTCTGCGTTCTAAGCGGTTTTTCACCTGCATAGCATTGACTTTTATTACACCCTTTCTCTTCTTTTTTAAGCACCTCATTTACGCCGTTTCCTGGCATCATTTTAATGCCCTCATCGACACACCGCCCTCCTGCAGCCAACTTCAACCGCAAGCCGCAACAATTAACGCAGGCATTTTTCGTGCAATTATTTGTCACCCGTCGTTTCAGCGATAGAAATCACAAATATTTTCATAGCAAACGTGTGTGTGCGTCTATGTGTGCGTGTGTGTGTGTGTGTGTGTGAAAAGAATACTTCTGAATGCCCGCTGTTTGGCGCCGGAAGGGGTTATCGCGTAGCAATGGCAACACTGCCAGCATTCTAGAGACTTTTCGCACAACAGCTCAACAGCAATAACAACAATAACAACAATATGAAACACATTAGCAAAAATATGTGTATCAGCATCAACAAAAACAACAACAACAATATCATGATTATAACTGTATTTTCGCAGCCACCCTAAATAGCTTCGGCACTGGATATTCAGCAAGCTAATGAATTTGTATAAATTTCGATGTTATTTATTGCATGACATACTTATTTATGCCTGCGCTTGTATGTATATGTATGTATGTGTGTGCGTGTAATCACTGCGTGCTCCTTCAAATTGCCCTTATTGTGCGCATTTGTAACGTTTACTAATGTACTTAATGCTTAATGTTTTCATTTATGGCAACACGCACACACACACACACTCACACACACACACACACACACACAAATACATTCATATTGCGCTCGTCGCTATATTTCTCTCGCCTCTGCTCAGCATTTAATGCGTCTTATTTGCTCAAAATGCAAAGCGAGTCAAAAGAATGCCGTCCCCGAAGTGCTATTCACAAAGCAAAAACAATTGAAAAAGAAATCAAAGCCTTCTACAAAGCCTAGACACGCATATTTGTCAAACAATCGAACCCCTTTCGCAATGCAGCTACAAAAATTTGTCGTAACTAAGTGGAGCGCCATCAAAAATATACACTATAAACAAACTGTACAACCCTTTTCACACAAAAATCACACTCAAACCATAAATAACGGTATCGCACACCAACATATAAACACACATATTTAGAGCGAGCATCAGCATCATTTCTTTTCTACGCTAGCAATCTCGTGCCGCATCCACTTTATTTGCTCTACAATACAAATAATGCCACCCACTTTACTGGCTTTGTCCGCAAACTTTTGTGACACACTGGTGTCAGTGACTTGTAAGCTGTCAGCTGTTATGGTGGGGGAGCTTAAGTGTTTCGAGCAGCATTTGATTGTGCTTAGCGGATTATTTTTGATTTGTTGTAATGCCAGCTAATTACTGGAGCAAGTCTTTGGGAGATTATATGGTATGGATTGTTTTAGAAAGTGCAGGTGTGGTGGTATATAGCTAAATTTGTTCGATATTATCAGATTCTCGAATTTGAAAAAAACTTAAGGTGATGAAAACCGAAATTTGTGACGAAAATACAGAATTGTACTTTTCCGAGCTCCCTCTCTTTCTATATCTATATTTTTGTGTGGTTTTCTCTCAATCTATATGTTCGTGTATCTCTCTCTCCATCAATATTTTGTATGTCCCTCTCTCTATATATTTTTTGAGTCCTTTTCTCTCCATCTTTCTGAGTTTATTTTTCTTTTCTGTGTCTCTCAATCTCTAAACATTTTTCTGACTCTTTCCCCTCAATCCATCTCTCTCTCTATGTTTTTTTCTTTCTCACTATCTTACTGTGTCTCTCGATCTCTCTATCTATTTTTCAATTCGTCTCCCTCTCTTTACAATTCAGTTTATCTCTGCCTCTACCTAAATTTCCGAGTATCAAAGTAAATATTTGCGTGTGTCTCTCCTTCTATACATCTTCCTGTACGTCTCTCTCTCAATATCTACCTTCCTATGTGCATCTCTCCGTCAGCTTTATAATTTTTCCGAAAGCAAATACTGCCGCTCTGAGAGCTAGATCCACTTTATGAAATACAACTCAGTTATTCTCTAAGTTCTCTTTGCCTAAGAACGTTCCACAGAAAAAAATAATTAACTCAAACGATCAGCAGATCTACATTAAAAAGTAATGAAGGTCAAACCTTTAAAGAAAATCACTTCAAAGTATTTCAGAGAACTCAAGCTACAATCGAATACCTCTACGAGCTCTCTCACTCTCTAAAGCATTATTTCCATAAGCCTTAAGATTGCATTGTATGAGGACTATTCCCAGAATTTACTAGTCCGGAAGCGGTCTGATGAGCTCGCACTCCCTGTTTGGCCACTATGAACTGTCTATGTGAATTGTCAGAAAAGGTCTAGGCAGAAGATTTTCCTAACTTCTAACTCTTTATAAACAAAAACCGGAATGTCAAAACTTGGCATAGTCGATGTTTGGTGCTAGATGGTTTCTTTGTCTGCTAAACGAGGTTCACTTAAGATCGCTTAAGATCTCTAACTAAACCCGAATACCTCGAAAATCAGTGGCGATCCACCCACTCCATTTTGTTCTTAACTCTATATATATATATATACCTAGCTAATTCAACTTGTACTTGGATATTCTAATTAGTCTTTTGCCTTTCTACCAACTGTTGTTACAGGCAAGCCCTCATGTCGAATCGCGGGTCCGATTCGGACAAACTCAATCCGACACATGTCAGCAGCTCACGTGCCCCACTGCATTTGGGACACACCGGTCGACCACCGCATCACTTGCATCCGCACGCGGCGTTACACGACAATCAGGCGGACGACGAGGACAAGCTATTGGATGTGGTCGGACCGCCGCAGAGCCCACTATTGCCTTTGAGCCATTCGTTGCAACAGATGCATGCGCATCAGCAATCCGGTAGGTGTAAACAAAAGTATATTACAGAAATACTTGCTCGAAATACGATCAGAAGAGAGTTTTTCTCGTCTCTGACCGTGCACATATATTTTTGAGTTTGTAGCGCACGCCAGTTGTACTAAACAATTGCGCCAACAATTCGCACGCTTCAGCTCACACATTTATTTTCACGTTAACGCCATTTTTTGTTTATTTAATTTAATCTATTCCATTTTTCTAACCAATTTAAAGCCCTTGCAGCCTGGTTCAACCATTTGGCCGGTGCCGGCGATCATGCGAACGAAGAAGCTCTACGTCGTCGCCTACAATCGGACGATGTCGAACGTGATGGCAGTGATTCGAGCTGTTCAGAAAGTGTTGGCGGCAGCACGGGTGGCGCATTCCGGCCCACCTCCTCGGGCAGTCCGAAAGAGAGCGCCGCTGGTGGTCTAAATGCTGCCGGCGCATATCCTTCCCCGAATATTTCGGTGGGCCCACCGATACACCCGTCGCCGCATCTGTTGCCTTACCTCTATCCACATGGCCTCTATCCGCCACCGCATCTGGGGCTGCTACACAATCCGGCAGCAGCGGCCGCTGCCATGAATCCGGCCAGTCTCAATCCGGGCTTGCTGTTCAATGCGCAATTGGCGCTCGCCGCACAACATCCCGCCTTATTCGGACACTACTCAGGACATACCCCCGTTTCACCGCTGCAGGGACTCAAGGGACATCGTTTCTCGCCGTACAGCTTGCCTGGCAGTTTGGGCTCTGCCTTTGATGCAGTTACGCCTGGTTCGAATGCGAATCGCGGCGGCCCATCAGGCGCTGGCGATGCCTCCGCACTGGGGCCTGGCAGTAGCGGACCCGGTAGCAGTATAGAAAATGGACCGCGCAGTTTGAGCTCCAGTCCACGTCCACGTGCCTCATCCAACTCGCCACCTACACGTCCTATTTCTATGTCGCCAACGACGCCACCATCACTGCTGAAGCGTCAAAATTCACCCTCGGAGCTAAAGAGTATCGAGAAAATGGTCAATGGACTGGAAGTGCAACATAATGGTAGCGGCAGCAGCGCTGGTGTGGGTATGGGTATTGGTATTGGGGCGCTGGTTAGTGGCGCTTTGGAGGAGCTGCAACGCAAGACACCAACTCAAGTGGATCAGTGACATTTATTTGATCGAGACGATAACGACCGTTCGTCCGTCATCGATCTCGACGATGTGTGACCGCAAGAGCAGGTTTTCCTGTTGCTTTAGTGGGCTTACAAGGGAGCCTACGCACATGTGAACGCGCTGACAATGAAGCTAGCGAATTGGCAGTCAACATACTACACTGCGACAAAAATATGTCAATTGCTTGTTAGGCTACTAGGCTACTGGTAGAGTGTGGTGTCAGTCTATGCCTCTGCCGCCAATGCACATTTACTTGTCTCGTATGTATATAATAATAAGTACATATGTATATTTAGCTTAAGTAGTTTAACAAATAAGCTCAAAAGCGTTTATCTACTTGTTTGAAACTATGTTCCACACATAATCCACACACAAATGTTTACTACAAAGAGTATTTTCAAGTGTAAATGCGTCAGTTGAACAAAAATAATATGAATGACAGTAATTTCACAGTTGCATCCAACGACTGTTTTGAATGAAGTGGAGATTTAGAGTTTCTTGTATAATTATTTCCCAATTCTAGATGTGTTTCGGACAAAATTGTTGCCTCTAAAGCCGGTATGGGAAGATCTATCGAATTCTGCGCACACATTTGATTTTCTGTTTACGTTCCACATATAATCCACACACATTTATCACGTTTCTTATTCGCAAATACATTACTTGTTACTATACACTTACTAAAATATAAAATATTTACGGTCCACTTATGTTCCACAATTCATTTTTTCTTTTACGATAGTTTTCAACATTTTCGGGTGTTACAGTATATAATTATATTTAACTGGCGCATTTGCCAATATCAGCAACTATCTTTGCAAGTATTGAATCACACGTAATTATTTATATAGGTTTAGCGTTATATTATATATCTAAAAAAATTTTGATTTTTTTTCACTTTTTCGTTTTAAATTTAGTTAACTTCTTAAGTTCTCAAACCAAAGAGTTACTTTCAGTGTAAAAAATATAATTTTTTCTAACGAAACATAAAAATACTAGTAAAACTTAGTTCTTTCTACTTACATACATACATGTATAAAAATTTACGTATGAATAATTTTGCAAAAAAATTACGCTTTTGTGCTGTTAATAACATTTCTCTTAATTGTTCCACACATACCTTGTGAAAAATATTGGAAAACGTTCTCTTTAGCCTCTAATGTAAGTGACTTGCCCCCCCCCCAAAACCTCAAAAATACCTAGTAACTTTAGGAGAGGGCGTGGCGTTCGACATTTCACGCTCAGAGTATTATAATTTAACATAAGACATTATATAAATGTGTAATTTTTCTCTGATAATAATTTAAACATGTGGAAAAATAAAACTAATAGGCATAAAGGCTTGTATTATTTAGTTAAAATTTTTAAATGATAATAATTTGTTTCTGTAACAGTTCAATATGTTCCTCACTTACATGTAATATTGTTTTTAAATAATTTTTTTTTTAGTTAATGTTAAATTAAGTTTTAAAAATGTATAAAAAATACACGAGAACACTTTTTCAGAAGGAAAGTGCAACAAATTAATAAAATAAATACACTTTTAAACAAAATGGGAAAGCAATATTAATTATAGTTAATTAATGCACTGAAATATTAGTTAAAAATTACACATTTGTTCATTTTGCGCTATTAACAATTTCGATGTGCAACAAAAAATGCAGAAATTAAAACTTACAAACCGAAAAAAAATTCACATAGATTAAAGTAAAAAAAAACAAAATAGTAAGCAAATTGCTTTCTTAAATGAACACACTGTAATTAACAAAAACTAAACAAAAATACATTTAAGAAAAACACAGTAATTCAGGAAATATTCTGAATGTAAAATAAAAAATATATAAAATAAATAGAGAAAAAATTTCTCAGCAATAGCTTAAATACTAGTATGTGAAAGTAACCACCCTTCAACTTATGGAAAATGAAACATACATGTAGTATAAATAAAATCACAAGCGTATATATAGTGCATACACATATATATTTATAAATTCCTATAAAGTTTATATATGTATATTTAAAAAATATAATTAATTCATTAATGTAAAAATGCATAAAGTCCCACTTATCCTTTGAGTAAATTAAGCAAACAAGCAACAAACAAAACACAGTGAATTAAACTTAATAAAGAAATATATATAAATATAAAAGTTATTAATATATACTAATTTAATTGCATATAAATACATGCATATATATAAAATTCACAGTAATGTATATAGTTACAATTAAATTTATACATACATATATAAAAATATATAAATGCATATTGATTAGTAATAAAGACACTTCTACATGAAGCATTAATTGATTAAAAACAAAAACAATGCAATAGTTTTCTTTGCAAAACTAGTAGAATGGAAATAAAAAGCATATGGAATGCAGGTATTTTGCGAATTCATACTGGCTAAATAGATGTATATACAAAATAATAGAGAAAACATTAAAAAATTTCATAGCGAATATAATTTTCGAGCAGAAAAATATCACATATTAAAATCTTATTTCAAATTGCGTTCATCAAACTTACGTTCCACATGCAATACATAAGATATCTTTGCAATTTGAAGTTCTAGTTAAATGAAACATTTATACCAGTTCTTTCTTACAAATACTAAGCAAGTTCCACATATGATCCACATATGTTCCACAAATTCAAAGTATTCTACACCACCAGCCTTGTATGTATTTACTACACTCTATTATATTTTGTGTTAAATAATAATATCTGTAAGCAGAAAAGCCTTATTTCAGCATATAATCAAAAATTTCTGGTAAAAATTTTACATTTTGTTATCTAATAACGCAAATATGTGCAATTTCCGTCGAATGTAAATCTCTTTACAACTTTTATCGATTTTTAGTAAAGTAGAGCACTTCATCAATTGAAAACTCAATGCTTTAATAATGGCTTTAATGAAGAAAAACCATACATCAATTGCAAGTATTTCGGCTTCCTTGCATTAACATTTTCAGAATTTCTGATATCTCTATCAATTCCCTAAGAATTGGAATTTATTTTACTCATACTACCAAAAAATCCTGCGGCGCTCAACTACAATAATAAATGTTTAATTATCAGTTGAGCAGTTTGACCACCAGTTGTTGTATATACATAACACTGTATGTAACAGCTATAAAAATCGAATTACAACAATAAAACAACAAAGGTTACAGTCTGCATTCACCGGCTACAGCAGTGCAATTGACACTAAATTTTTTGGGCTGTGACAAATTGCAAAGACGCGGACCAGCGTGCGCTTTGGTCACTCAGAGGTCTGGCCAACAGCTGACCCCTGCCTACGCGCACAGCAACTGACCGTTAAAGCTGCTGCTGCTGGTATGACTGATGCGGCATGTGTAATGTGGCACATGTGCCTTAGCTATAAATGTGGCTAACTTTCATTAATTCATTGGGGTGGCATTGATAATGGCACGAGCGTATTGGGACCTCATCGATTTACGGCTTGATATGTAGTCAATGTGTTGCGATTGTCTGCGGCTGTCAATTTCAAAAATTATAAACAATTTATTGCATGACAGTATGGTGTAGAGAGCATGAAGAGGGTGCAGAAGGTGAGGGTTAGGGCATTTAGTGGATATGCGAATGCACTTTAGTTGATAAAGTTATCAAAACAAAACTAAGACGAAAACAAAAAAGGAGAATAAATGTGATATGTGTAATGGTAATTACGAAGGGATGTGCAATGAAGTGACAAAAGGCAGGGTGTGAGTGCAAAGGACCTACATACTACTTAGTATGGATGCAGACAATTGAAGTATGTGAAGTGCATTTAATATTGTTGTCGCTTAGAGTGGCTTTGTTCTTTTTCTTATTGATTGAATTCAATTATTTTTCTTAATGGAAGCGTTACTATAAGAAAACAGCGTAGTAAAAATAATCTGAAAATTTTCGATAAAAATCATTTCGAAAATTTTCGAAAAATTATTTTTTATATGATCATGAATTTTTATAAATGTTTTACTTACTTATTATTTTGAAAAAATTCACCAAAAAATTTACTCTGACCACATATTACAGTTTTTTAATTTTCTGTTGAATAATTTTGAGTATTTTCTTAATATTTTATGTGCCTTCCACTTCTATTATGTCTAAAAGATCATCAAAATTTTCCATCTGGCAACACCGTGTATTTTCATTAAGTTAACTATTATTGTATAATTGAGTTTTTTTTCAATACTTTATATATTTTTTAAAACAATTTACTTAAAAAAACCTTACAAAAAGTTATACTCTTTTCCATACACCGCATCCTTAAGACTGTAATGTCACAGAAATCGACGCCTTCGCCGCATATTTATTTAACAAGCAAGAGAAATTCCATCTCCGATACTAACTTGTCTGACCTATAGGCTGAAAGTGCTCTCAAAGGGCGCTGAGACAAATGAGTGGTGCTCTCTCTCTCTACGCTCTCTCTTAATACGGAACTCTAAACAAAACCTAAAATCAAAGGCAGAAAGTACGAAGTTATTAAACTAACCGGAGCCGCAACATTGCCACATTACCACGGCCTAAGACTACGATTTCCGATCAAGAAATATAGGAAAGTAAGCTTTGAGATTAGCAACGACGACTGAGTAATGGATGAGGTAGTTGGAGGTTCCAAATATGTGGCATTCTTAAAGACCCTTGGAAGCCGCTGGACATTCAATAGTTTACTAAGCAACAACCTAAAGGGTTTCTGTGGAGAACTCTTTAATAAAGATAAAAAATTGAATATCTCAGCTATATCGCTCATCTTCAATCGGTCTGCCAATACGAGATCGTCAACTTTTGTAAGACGACTTTGTAAAACCTTTTTGCTAAACCTTGGCGTTTGACGGCCGCTATCGAAGGAAAAGATACAACAAAGTTATAACAACCAAGCGCGTCTTGATTTCACTAAGCCAGTTTGCTTCAAAAACTAAAAATCGATACTCGATCGATACTGATTTTGCTCTTTTCCTATTTTAATAAAATTTTTACAAAAAGTTCAGTCTAAGCAATAATACTAGTCCGATTCAACGAAACACATGACAGCTTGACAATAGCCGTCTATGACATCTGTCTTGTGATTGTGGCACCATCTGGCGACGAAGCTAAGTTTTTATCGAACCACACTATTCTCTAGAGTGAAAATCCTATTCTTATATAAAGTTCAAGGGATGTCACGCCCTTATTTTTGTTACAGATAGTCCAAAAAATTTTAATATATTAACTTCTTCTAAAAAAAGTATATTTTGAAGCAGAATGAAAGAGTAATGTAAAACTCAACACTCCACTATAGTCGGATCTATGTAACCGGAACGGACTGGATTTTTAGGCGACCGATGACTATCAAAATTTATTTGAGGAATGTTTTCTGTCGCTAAAATAACAACAACAACTCGTCAAATTTAATAAAATTATTTTTTTTTCCAAGTTCTCGCAATGACTTTTTGACATTTTCCATCAATTGACAGCTGTCATCAATAGTTTTTATTTTCATTTTTTATGATTTTTTTGATTCTTTTGATTTTATGCCAGGTTATATACACACTAAAACACATAAATATGTAAATAAATAAGCAACGCATTATTAATTGTCTCAACCCTTACGGCGCGTACATTATAACCCCCTTCCATGCAGTATTCAACACAGCCAATAGTGGGTACTAATGCTTCAAAAATTTATTGTTATTTTATGCTGCGGCCAATGCGTGACAAAATATGCTTAACAGCGCAGCGGTTGCGTATTTACTGTTAGAAATACAAAACCAACAACGAGAAACAACAACAATATTGGAAGAGTGAGTGCCTTAAACGAAGCAGCTGGCACGAGCTTTTCTATGAAAATTCTGCCTTTAACCCCATTATGGTTGCTTTTACTACTAGAGTTGTGGCTTTTGTTGTTGTTTTTTTGTTGTTTTTTTATGATCACCACTTTTCACGCATTTATGTAAGCACTCAAATGCAATTTGTTTGCGCGCCTAAATGCGTGCTAAACTAATTCACAAATCATGCTGACAAATGTAGGTGTTTAACCCTTTGCTGTCTAACTGTCAACCCGCATTCTCACCCTCCTTTGACGCTATATATATTCTATCTTTATTTATTTCATATACTTCTGCTATGCGTGCGCATTTTTGTTGCTTTTTATATTGCTGCTTTCAGTAGAAATTTTTCATTTTATGTACTTGTTATTGCTGTTGTTTCTATTTTCATTGAAAATTTATGCATAGCTAATAAATGTTTGGCAGTCAGAATGACTTGACTTGTATCAATTTGTTAGCTACAACTTATTAATGCGGGCGGTTACACTTGATTTGTTGAGGTTAAACTTTGCCGCAAGCGTATTTCGTGCCCCCCCTTCCGCTAGCCTTCGGCAAATATCATTTGACGTGACATTGGCTGCGCTGAAAATGTGCTAATGTTCCGAAAAGTTATGGTGAAATGCGTTCGTTGACATGTCGGAGTAGCTAACTTTTTATGATTTATATACTCTGGCAAGGTGGAAATAACAGTGGGTGGTGGAAGGGGTTAAAAATAGAGTGAAAATGATCAATCAGATGAAGTCAAAAAACTTTTCAGCTAAAATATAGTTTATTATATATAATTCGACAGCTATTTTTGGTATATTTAATAACGATTTCACAAAAAGCTCCAAAGCACATCGAAGCTTTAACACCTATTTCATTGTAAAACTGTTGACAATTTTATGTTTCGGCTATTAAAACAAAAGTATAGGTAATCTTAGAGAGTTTGGCAGCTATTTTCAGTACCTTTGGCAATGATTTCATAAAAGCTCAAAGTTAAAGCTCATATCGTATGTTCTTTAAGCTTTTACATCAACTTTATTATAAAATAGGTAAAAATTATATGCTATATATTTATATATTTATTTATATAAATATTTATATATTTATACAATTTAGTGGACATTTTCGATATTTTTAGTATTCATTTCATAAAAAGCTGCAAAGCATATCGTATATCGTTGAAGCTTTCATACAAATTTCTTTATAAACCTGGTGGGAAATACATTTTTTTACGGAAATTTTTTTACGGAATTTGGTAGCTAGTTTCTGCATTCTTGATAAAAATGGTTGTACAAAAGCTCCAAAGCATATATTAGATCCTTGAAGCTTTCATCCCAGCTACACTATAAAAATATTCTCCTTTATATTGTTCACATTTTCTTCCTATATATCTTGAAAACCACATGATAAGTCGAATGTATGCTGAGCAAATTGATGTCTACGTAGCTTTCGAGTGCAGAAAGCCCTATTCAGGTGATGGAATGCATGAAATCGAAACCGCTCCAGAGCACTTCGCAATTTCATAAAAAATTTTGAGAACTATGAACTTCAAACTTTAAAGAATAAGTATAGATATCGAAGTATCATTATGGAGGGCGTTACTTTATGAATCATAATATGACTAATTCATGAAAGGTCTCATATTTACATACTCACCTTAGATCTCTGCTAGATCTTCAACTACGGGAAGAAACATTAAATAGGTAAGGAAAGAAAAAGCTTCTTGAATATAAAATGTTGGATCCAGCATTCTTTTTACAAAGGGAACTGCATCAGCAGTCCGTTGAAACCTTGCATTCAGTATCACTTATTATATTTCAGAAAACAGCGGGAAAAGGCAAACAGAAGACTTGAAAGCTGATTTCAAGGCTTGCTTATTAAGTTACGTTTGAGCATTGGGTTAGGTTCGAAGATGAGGCTTTAAAAGAAGCTCATAGTAATAAGCATGGTGTGATCTGCGGTTAGATGTTTCTAAGCGTCAAGCTTTGAGACTTAAGCTCAAACACACAGCTTCACAAACGTTCTCTCAACTGTTATTTAATGAAAGTATAGTATACGTAATCAAGATCATACTACACAAAAATTAAATTGAAGACCTTAAACAGTCACACCCATAATTTGACGCAGAAAACGTAGTACTTCTAATGGCGGATCAAGATTATCGGTCACAAATTGGATTAACCGTAGTTAGGGGGATTAAAATTCAATAATCAAAAAACACCCACGAGCTTTAATGGAAGTTCAAAGGGATGTATTATACAAAGGGTTAATTTAAGGTGTTTTACACTACACCAAATTCACCAGATGCTTATCAGATACACCAAGCGCGTGGTATATTCGTTAATCGCCGAGCGAAGTCTGGCTAATCGCTTTCAACTATCGATTGTGTAAAGTATATAACTGTACTGTGCCGCAAATGACGGGTAGAAAAGAATGTAAACTTTCACTTTTTTGCGACTTTTTTCCCACTTATGGAAATTAGGGTTTTGCGCGCGACTGAGCTTAGCGTGTTATGTCGGCCGAACGCGTTTTTGACTCGCGTCTCGCGGCTTATCGCTAAATTTTGGCACTTACAGCATTTTTAGCACTAATCCGCACTCAACCCTTCGGCAGTCTGGTTGGCCATTTACCACTTTTTAGCCTTAGCACCTTTAGCTCTGTACGGTTGAGGGGCGAGAGTGGCTCATTAGCTGGTGTTGCACGTCGCATGCGATTAACCAATCCATCGTTTCTCCCACCGCGGCTGCCTAATTGTAATCGCGTGGGTGGCAACTATGCTTTAATTTTCGGCTCGATGGCCATCATGAGCGTAATAATTGGTTATAAAAAGTAGCGGCAGCAAAAACAAGCCGCAAAGTAAGCGCAAAGAAACCCGCAAGCAATTGGTGGGGTTGGGTGGAAAACTTATGAGCTTTCAAAGTAATATTCGGCAGTTAGTTTAGCCACTTTGCCGCACACTTGGACCACCGGCCAATTTAAGGTGCGAATTTATTGTTGTATTTTATTGTATCGGCACTATAAGGCCGGCACCTGGTATTTGGCACCTGGCTGCTTGTTTCTAAGTACTTAGAGCTTAGCGCTATTGCGGAAACAGGTAGGTGGCGCGAGCTCAGTGACTGAGTTGGCGTAATAAAAGCGCCGGTACTGCTTTGCTTTGGTCGGACTAGTTTTTGTCGACTACTTCATTTTAATTAGCTGCCTAATTAATGGGTTTTGGTGTGAGGAAATGTTCGTTTGTTGCCTTTTAACCGATTCCCATGCTCAACTGAAATATAAAGTTCATTTAAGGACTCGACTTGAAGAGAAGCTTAGATAAATGTCTAAAAGTGAGAGGTATACATAGATATGTATTTATATTATATATTCAGTTATGCTTCGTTCCTAGAGTAGACTAATGCGTTGATGAAGTTTTTGGACCGTTACAAATGTAATAAATTACACACAATAAAAACAAAAATATAAAAAAATTACAAAAAGGCTCGAAAAATACCCAACAGTGTACCAACATTTCATCCTTTCCCAATAAAAACAAAAAAAAAACCGAACGCAATAAATTTGAAAGGCGCAAATTGCACTAGCTGCCTCACTGCTAAGTGTAAAAAAAAACAATAAATAAATAAAAAAATAAAAGCAAACTCTTCGTTTGCTCTTGCAATGGCATTTAACACTCAATTGATTATCAAATTTATGACTTGCTCGGCTGACAAAGCGTTTCCATTGCGCGCACTCCCGGCCAAACACCAACCACCAGCGCAAGTGACAGTGTTCCAGGCGGCTGTAAGAGTCAGTTGGTCGGCTGACTTGTGTGCTTTCTATGCGTCAACTGACCAATGAAGCGTGTTGTTTAGTAGTTAATTTAATTTATGTGAGTGTTTGTGTGTGTGAATGTGTGTGTAGGTTGACAGTTTTTTTTAGGGGATGCTAATGCTTTCGATGCTACCCAAATGTGTAAGATTACTTCTAGTAATGTCTGAAATTGTTGCGCCTGCAAATTAAACGTTTAACCCAAACTGACTCAGTAATTTACAACAACAACAACTAAGAAGAGGCATAAAATCCGAAGTTGTAATTAATTAAAATTAATTTATACTAATTTTCAATCGGTTTTTAATTGACGATGGTTTCGAAAAGGAGCAAGAAAAATTCGTAAATATAAGTTAAAATAACGGCAGTTTGTTAAAAGAAGTTTCCAAACGGTATTTTATTACCAGTAATAATGTTACCATTGTTAAGTCCGGCAAAGTCAAAGGAAGATTCTTGGACTTCCAGTATTAACTGACGCAAGAACATCCGAGGCTGACAAACTTTGAACTGACTAATATTACCAACAAGACTAAATATGTATATTCAGTAGGATCGTAGGTAGTCAAATTGTACTTCAGGTGTCTTCAACAAGACTAGAACTGTGTATTTCGTAAGGTCGGAGTTATGGAAATGCAACTTCAAGGATCTCCAGCAAGACCGGAACTATTTATATAATATGTAAAATCAGACTAACTCAACCGGATCTCCAGGGTCTTGGAAGGAGGTTAGTTACATTCAACTCATCTCAACGAGAATTCATACTGGAAAATTTATTTTGAGGCAACAATCACCCGTTATTGCTGAAAAGAGATCATCTGCCAAAATCGGGTCTCAAGGACCGAGAATAGAAACAGACCCGGCATTCCGTGTCAGGTGCTTTCTTCATCCCCTACGAACATTACTGCTGAAATCATGGCCGCCTGGAGTGCAATCAGGGTAAAGGAAAAGAGAAACTGAGTTCAAATCCAGTCAGTGGTTGAGCCCGAGTAAGTTCTTCAATATTGTAAAGAGAATTAGTGAGCTTCATGCAACACAAGCCAAAGACTTTCCAACAACTTTACCTTCTATGTCTTATTCTGGTATTTAAATTCCCGTAATGCGTTCCAGAAACGAAGTCTACAGTTCAACTAACTGATTATGTGCTTTCTTCTTTTTTCTGCGGTTTCTTCGAACATAAATCGAGACATCCTGTAACAGCAACTTTGGATTTCGAAGGTAGTGGAGGGAAAAGATGAAATTAATCATTTCTCATGTTTCTGATTTTCCAACCTTTGCCTTTCCGTATTTATAAACGTACACAAAATATGTAGCTTGCCGATTTTTAGTCGAACACTATTAGAATTCAGAAGTCAGCTCGGTCTGGAGCCCGGACTTCTCAAGCTATTTTCACAAGTTCTAAAAATAATGCACGATTTTGTACAAATTAGGCTTCCAAAGAGCATCTACAGATATCCGATACAGTCTACAATATAAGACAAGTCTGGTAGCCATTAAATTCTGTAAGATGTAAAAACTTTTTTCTCTTGAACCTTTCCTTCGTCCATAGTAAAAATTATGTTAGGTATTCTCAGTAACTTTTAAAGGGAGTGGCAATTAATTTTCTAAAGGTTTTTTGTCCGGAGGCATAACTTAAATCGATGAAATCCCATAATTATATGTTGTTGCTTATAAAAGACCGAATATGATTATGGAACTACTGCATTCAGTAAATTTGCCTCGACAAAGAGATGTCTCAATAATAAAATTACCATAAAAATTACCATAAGAGAAAGTTTGTAACATAGTATGAAATATCTCCTCAGACATGGAAAATATGCCTTCCTAATTGTGTTCGTTCTATTAACGATTATTTATGCAGAACAAAATAATGCAAAAAGCACAACACCAAATATGTCCTTGCCGCGGTGACACAAAAGACAAACACATGATTGTGTGTCCAGCACGTCGTCCTGCTTGAATGCTTGTATGAGCGATGCTCAAAGGCTAAAAGCTTCATATAAACTCTGCGGTCTCACACAATGTTTTGCGGCCGACTGACGTATAGTGTAATATGGACGTAAGCAGATTTGCGGACACACGACTTGAATGATGGCATGAATAGTTGAATAGATGCGCGCTTGGCATGTGAGTTATGTAAGGCTAGGAGCTGGCAAGACATCGCACATGCAGTCACGAGTACCAACGAGCTCACGGCTCACAACAGTAAATCACTTAGTTCGACAGTGCTTCAGAGTTGACAGAGGCATCCTACGAGGAAAGAAAGTCCATGTACAATGCTCGCAAGCTGCTGCGGTGTGTGATGACCTCTTTCGGGTTGACTAGCCGACACTCACCATTCACGCCGATGCTGTCGAGTTGAGCTTCCTTTTGAATTGACTAACCAACTACATATCTCGGACGTCTGAATTCTCTAGCGTAGCAGTTAAGCGTCCGTCCCAACTGTAAAGCTTGGTATATGTGGCACAATGTATAGTGTCTCCATATCCCCCAACACCGTTCCGGTTTGTCTATACCTTTTGGTCACATATCCATTTTGTTTTTATTTAGTCGCCTTCGTCTTCGTTTGTGGCACGGAAATTTGACGCAAAGCGCATTCCCAGCACGCCTGAATGCATCCGGTTGATATCCTTCAGACACATAGTCTCTACCCCCCGCAAACTTGTCTACATATTCATTGGATTATGGAGATGTACAACACCGGGCTTGTGAATGCATTTGTGTGCAATTTGAAGTCAATTCCATTTGCTTGCTCATCCTGCGAAATAGAAAAAAATATTGCTGCAGAGTTATATGCGAAGAAATCTGTGTTGTGTAGAAATTTCGAGCATGCTTTTGTGGAGTGGTACTGACAATGCTCAAATAATTTACATGTGCAGCAGAGCCATACACGCCGCGCGGGCAGTTGTCACAGCAAATCCTTGAGTTATGTCTGTTTGTATATGATTTTAGCCATTTTGTCGGTTTTTGGCTAAGCCATCAAATCACTTTGCATTTCATCTACAAGCTAAAAGGCAGTCCTGCTACCCACTTGCCAACTGCGGCACACACCACCAATGAAACCCAATGGAATTTCTAGACGGCTGATGAAATGCTTTGTACCGGAGACTGAGCAAATTGGCTTCGGCGGCTAAACGTTGGAAAAACTTGACGTCTGTATAAGCTATAAGCGAAGGGCTAACTGGGCCCTTAAGAGTCAGTAAGACAAATTACTATAACCATTTAGTTAGTACGGACCACTAAAAACCTAGAGTCAAAAGCAGGAAATATGGACTCCTTAAATGAACCGATGTTCTCTCCAAACTACATTACCACGCACTGCGAATTCCTCAACGATACAGCTGCCGACGAAGATATCTAGAGATAACAAACCTCTAAAAAGTTATAAGCATTACTGGAGCCGATTCAAACCTAACCAAAGGTAGTCTTAACGAATCGCCGATAGTACATAATTCTTAGTCTCAAGTCTGCCTTACGAAACGTTGAAATAAAAAGTTGAAGGCCGAGGGTCCTCTGCATCCTTCCCCCGAAACGGAAACGGTTTCTCTGTCTGCTATAGATCTCAGATTATGGACACTGATACGAAGTAACACGAGTACTTTTCGAATTATGGATTTTAAGAAAGGATGAGGATGTTATATCCAAGAGATGAAAGTGGAATGCGACATTTAGGAGGGAGTCTTGCAGAAGAACTTTCAAAATATAGTCTTCTGTCAAATTCTGGAGAGGTATTAAGTTCAGGAGACTAAAATGGGATGTGGGAATAATATGCATGGATGTACCAATACTTCGATGACCCATTCCCATCCCGATGACTGTAACTTAGCAACTTTCTATCCATAATATCGATAGTTCGAATAAAGACAGGCAGTAAGTTTTAAATGACGCACTTTGTGGTTGACTACTCATTTGACTATCACTACTAGGGACGCAGATTCCGGGAAAGGGCCAAAGAATACATATTCATTGCATACGTCAAAATTTTAGTGGAAAGTCATGAGCGTGCGACCTACTTGGACGTCCGTTGTCCGGACTTAGTAAACCAGCACCCTCTAAACTTTGAGTTAGAAGCCGAGATTCCGGTAAAAATTTCATCTGCTTGCTGACGGACTAGGTTCTCTTAGAGGTCTGGACTAAATAAAAGCCCTAAAGGTGCCTTGTCGTTAAACAAATAACATTAGAGGTGTAATGTCTACACTTGCAATTCGAGCTCACAATCAGCCAACGGTTCACTTTGTCCGCCTTTTATCCACTGGGTTCCACCTTCGAAGCACCGCTATGCATCCATATGGTTTCCACCAAGCGCCTGCTGGCATTTCACATTGGCCAAAATGGAAATGCGTTCGGAACACGCAGTCAAACGCACACACACACACGTGTCTAAATATGTTAAAACCCGAGCAAATCGAGGCGCAAATGGCCAAAAACCATCAGCGTGCCAACACAAACACAAACACACACACACACCAACACATAGATAACAGTACGTAATTTACAAAACACAGCAGAACCGTTATGCTGCAGAATGAATGGATAGTTAGTGCACAGGAACGCGCAACACAGCAGCACGGCAACGTGTACGTACCGGACGGACGACGGACTGACCGTATGAATGTACACGAACGTCGTTCGGTCATTAACTATGCACATGCGGGAATATTTCGTGCGTCAACGTCAACGACTGCGGCAGGGGCAATGGCGGCTGTGCGTGTGGCAAGTACGCTGGATGTGCGCTTGTGAGTGTCACTCGAATTTGCTTGCTTGGTGATTTCAACGGAAATGGAACTCTGAATTGTGTAGTGAAGTGAAGTGAATTGAATGAAATTGAATTGCATTGGCGCTGCGGCACCGACTCCGGTTGCTGTGGTGGCTAACACAGGGAACACACAGCGCTGCTGCCGAATACTCTATCTATTCACGAGCCTGTATGTGTGTGCGCACATGCATAGAGGGCATTTTAGCATTAAGCAAATTGCCAAAATGTACTCACCAAGCCGCAACCATCAATATCACAAACATGCCGCAAGTACCCCTCGCACTCCGCAAGCACCCCATGCAACTCAGCTAAACATGCTAACCTCCTTCACGTACAAGTTCAACGCTCACATTCGCACTCACACACACACACACACACACACAAATACATTAAAGCTTTTATGTGCTAGCATTGTATCCATCAACACGTCCTCCTCCCTGCGCACACGTCAAGCGCCATCAACATTCACCAATGACCACATCACTCAGCAACATTCATCAGCATCACTCAGCTAGTCAGTTGTTCAGTCATTCCATGTGTTGCCACATGTCTTGACCAGCGTACGAAATTGCACACACACGCACACCTACAAGTATATTTTGTGTGTATGTTTGTGCAGCTGACACGCCCACTTTATACCCGTCACTGTTGTTGGCATTTAGCTGCGTGCGTAAATCTACGTCTTCCCTGCTTGCCGGAAACTTGCTACCCCTCACCTCACCCCCATATTATCGCAGTTAAGCCAATAATTTCTCGTATATGCATATAACGGTACGTGCTTGTCCACTTCATTGCTCCAATTGCATTGGATGGCATTTTTGTGCGTTACAAATGCAAATGTATGTACTTAAATAAATTTAAATGAAGTTGACTGAGGCGCCAAACAATAGAAACTCATGAGGACTCCCGGCGATCCGGCGGTCAAACATAATGATTTCCGAGTCGTTGAAGAGACAGTTTCAGTGGTGAAACTTTGCACTTCCCAGCACGGTTTTCTCGGAAAATTGGTTCCTAAAGCTTGTTATGTTCGAGGTTCTAAGCCAAGCAGTTCGAGTTAAGAGACCACAAGTTTGGATCCGGTCCACTAGTCGTATGACGTTTTACATGTCTTCAAATAATTTCTTAACACATTTCTGCCAGAATTGGTTAAATTTTGTATCGGTTTAAAGGTACTCAGCTGAACGGAATCTCTTTGCTTACAATCTAAGCAGCCTTTGGTGTGTACCTTGGTTGCATTTACTCTTTTGGTTCTCTAATTCCTCAACAGATAGTCCCTAATTTTCAGAATAAGGGTGTTTTCGAACTACTTTCGGCTTTCCTGTAGAACTCTGTCTACTATAGAATAGCACAATACTGGATAACCACTGAGTCCAAAATCGAGAACTTGTAATGGTTGGTTGCCAGGATGATATAAATTTAACTCTACAAGGGTTGTGAATTATGCTGCATGAACCTACGTTGAACCTCTTATGCTATGTTGCGCTGCCCTGGCTTGTGGATGAATAAAACACTAGGAATTTTTCGATTTACAAGAGGTCAGAAAGCTTTATAGATGAAACCTTAATTTTTCATTAAGACTTAGAAACTACCTGGAACTACTTCTTTCGAGCAACTGAACACCACGATATAAGAATATATAACTAAAGAAATGATCATAGTCGGAAAGACTTCGCACCTTCTGGAGCTAACTTACCGACCAACACAGGTACTAGGAACCGTTTAATCAAGCAGGGGTCAGAAAGCTTGGTGGCTGAATTGTTCTTCCTAGTAAGGATTAGAGCCTCAGGATGACTGCTTAGGCAAGATATCTAGTTAAGTAAATGATTCCCTGTACAAATTCAAAAGCACTTAGAACGATAGTACATTATGAAGCTAAAGGCTTGTCTTGGTTATCTTTACCTAGAACAAACAAGTCATACGGGAAGCAAGGTTTCTACTAACGAAAGTTCTGTTGTGGAAATATATTTTGAAACAGGAACAATGAGACCAGAGATGTCCACGAAAACATTTACCGGACTCAGTTTAGCGGAACCTGCCTTTACTGAGTTGATTTATTGGTACATATTTCTGTAAAAAAGCGACAACTGAGAGAATTTATCGGATCGAGGATCCCAAATTTACAAATTAAGTAAATTCTTATATAGCCATCTATCCTATGAAATTAGGAATGAAAACATCATTGAGGCTCCATTTCGATTTCAATGGGAGATACACGAAGGAGAGAGGAATTTCGGTATTGAAGGATGAACGAAAGAAAAATGTTTGGCCTATTGGTAATGAAACTTGGTCGAGGGATAGTGAATTTTTGGAATCGGAATGCAGCAGAACACTGGTTGAGGAATGCTTTATACTAACAAAGCAACAAATATCACTGCTTTCATCTAAAGCAAATTTGGAAGAAGAAGCAGCGGATGTCTGTACTCGGTGGATCACCTGCTTATGTAATCTTGGCAGGATCTTTCGATTACAAAAACTCTATTTATCTAGCAGTATATGTAAAACCCATCGAGTGCTCATTTTTATTTACATTCACCACATAAAGACGTCTGATTTATGTCCTCGCATGTCAATGCAATGCGGTTCAATCCTTTAACTACCCTTTAACAACAGCTGCCGAACGCATATTAATTTACAATACGAAACACCATACAGCAAACACGCGTACGAGTCATTTAAACTGAAATTTATTGCCGCACCTGAGCGCCGAAATGTATGCAACGCGCTTCAAAGCCAAACCTCAGCCGAAGCGAAGCGCCTTCGGAAAGACATACGCGTATGGCGGCGCCGTATCAAAATTCACGCATTTCACGAAATGCTCAATGATGACACGGCTCAGTGGTGCTGCAGGTGCCAGCAGTAACAAGCGCAACAAAAATATTGAAAAAATCAACAACAGCAATAACGAAGAAAGTGCAAATTAACAACAATAGGCCGACATGTAAAAGGCATAATAAGCATAATGTAAAGTGAAAATAAAGAAGTCGCAATGCCGTGCAACGCTGGTCGTGCACTATAATTGCCACAGCGCCATTTTAAAAGCTGTCTCATAATCGGGCGCTATTTGCATCTTTCATTACATGAGTGTGAGTGTAACGGTACATTATATATTATGCATATTTTTGTTTGTGCTTGTAAATGAGCGTGACGCGCGCGGTTTGAACTGCTTAACAAGTCATTTACGATAACTTTTTGCGTATTTAAAGGCAATTTTCGGAAGGCGATGGGGTTGCCAGATGTGAGTTTGGTAAATGAAAAACCAAAAAGGCGCAATATTCTTGAGAAGAATGAAGCGAATCGAACCCTAAACGCAGTAGTTCTTGCAAAACTCAATTCCATTCAATCAAATCTCAATTGTTCCCAAGAATGTAGAGGCAACGTAATCGAGAAGATCTGGACATACCGGATGTACAACCAGCAATTATCTTATTAATTTCAGTCAAAAGCTCTTAACCACATTTTTCAAGCTCTTCACAAAAACGCAATAATACAAAGAGATCGAGCTCTGATACCTCTATTAAAGTGGCAAATGACATGAAGTATCGAAGGCACATATGCTCTTAAGAAGTATGAGTTTGGAGAGAAAAGCAAGCTGCAAGCTCTCTGAAAGGAACCTTGAACTTGAAACTCTTGATCTTGTAGGCCACTTATGCTCGATAAACAGATGAAAGCAGTCACTATATGAGAATATATAGAAGTATTCCGCTTAACCGTTTACAATGAAGGTAAATATGAAGGAAGAAGCTGTGCCCTATGAGCCCAAGGTCTGGTATCGCGAATACCAAATTCACCTAAGAAGGGACTGACTGCGTCTTAAACCTTTTTATTGAGATATACAAGTTTTCCGCAATGGAAGACGCTCGAAAGTTTGTGAAAGATGTGGGATGCGCCTACTAAATATTTAGAGAGAACTGGACATGGTCTGCACTTGATGCCTTCTATATGCACTTGAGATGTATAATTCGAACTGTGAAGCTCTGGAAAACATTACTCTAATGCCACTGCATGGTCTGGAAAAATGGCTCACGCTATAAATAATTTCTCTTAACTGTAAAAACAAAAATCTTGGCAACCCTGTAACATCGCTATCAGCTACCACGCTTCACGCTACACTTTGTCTCGCCTACTTAATAATTTCCATGCGAAAACCGTAAATGACAAGAGGGCAGATACAGTAGTCAAGCGAAAGGATAAACACGCTTCGTCAAGATACCGTTGCAAGGATGAAACTGCAATTTAATGGTTGAGTTGTGAGTTAAATGGCAAAAAACGTAAAAATATAAATAAATTTGTAAGTGGAAGAAGAAGCATGCAAAAATTGCTGAAAATGAAAAATTATCATAAAGTCACTTTATTAATACGAAACGGTGGCAGCGATATCACCGTCGCGACGCCAACAGCCAGGCGTCCCACAACAAGCTGTCAAACTAGCTGCCAGCTAAATAACCTGACAGCCAACCAATATACACGTAGATATACAATTGTCAACATGCTTCCACAGAGCTGGAGAAATATTTTATGTTGCATGTGGCATGTGGCATGCGAGAAAATTATCAATACCTCCTGCTTTAGAAACGAAACTCTTCAGTAACCCACTTTTCCAGCAAACGAAAATACATTTACGCCAAACAACTTTGCAGTGGCAGGTGCCCTTTCCTACCCGCGCTGTTTTGTGCTAAACTTCCATTTTTTAATAGTATAATAAGCAGGCGGCGCAGTATACTATCTGCTACATGCAAACATCCCATCAAGCACCAAACAGCAACAATTGTCGAGTCGAAAAACTTTAGCTTCATTTTATTTTTCTTACTTTACTCCGCTTTTGTCAACAACACGCTTCACATGTAGTCGCCGCAAGCAGCTATAATTGACAAATTATCGGAGTTGAGGTCTTACTTCGGATAGCGGATAGCGGAGTAGAAAGGAAAGACGCTTGCCATTGGTGGATGTGTCGACTTCTGAATTAGTTGGTCTTGAGCGCGCACGGACCGCGAGTCGACGCACGAAATTAATTTCAATTCATATGCAATTATCGCAATCATCCAACGAGCTTACGAAATACTTTTCGGTTACCCAACGCCGCCACGCATATTATGAGGTGAGGAGGTTTGGTGAGCCAAAGTGCAGCCCACGCCGCTTTTAACAGTGTTTGGTGTTGCTTATATAGCACTCATCATGACTGACAGACACTTGGCAGTAGGCGCCTCCATTTGGTGATTGTCACGAAGGTTACCCAGGCAAATGAGAGAATAAACAAGTACACTGTTACGATGGGTACAATGGGATGGTACACATTATGTGGGTTAATTAGTGCCATTGAAGAACCATATAGAAGTTGATGGTTGCATGATTTCTTGTGTCAGCATTCGCTGAAGACAATTGTACACTCCAATATACCTACACTCGGATGCAGTAGCCTCTCTTGTGAAGTGAATACCTAACTGCTATTGTTTGGTGGCGAGTTTTGATTGGAAGACTTGTTCATTCCTTAAATTTACTAGAGTTATATATAGGACCTAAGCCACTCAGATTAGTAAAGACTGAACTTCTTGCTTAAACTCATGGCTTCTGTCTATTTTTCCTAAAAAATTTCGAAAACTAGTACTTTTGATACTCACACCAAGAAATCCTTCCAAAATTTGTACAAATTTTCTCACCAGCAACTGTCCTTCAAACACGAATTTCTCAATCACGCATAGTCTAAGCAGCAAAGAACATGTCTTACTTCCATAAAATCATTGTCATTATCGTAGCTAGAACCGCCTATATGCGACCATCGTTTCTTACATACCATGAAGTTATTATCAACATTGTCTGCGAGACCCATCCATTCCTCCTGCTTTCAAATTACCTGTCCTATTGGGTTTGTAGGCCAAGGTAGGTCTCCGTCAACTCGAGACTTTCCCTTGTTGGCTTCTATGGCTCAGTGAGTTGTACGATTAAGTTAATAGTTGTTTGCTAAGGCCTGTTTTCTCTGATATCAACAGAATTTGAGTGTATCCAGGCAATATATCGCGCCATTGTATTCATTAAATTGGAAATCCTGAAACCATTGTCTTAAGCGCTAGAGCTTTCTGCATAAATCTTCCATATAACCATTATCTCTCTTTTGCATCTTTATCTGATCTTTTCATCTCCTACGAATCAATACTAAGTGAAGAACTTTTCGCTTCTATCAGAGAAGTTTATTTCTACAACTCAATTGATAGATAGCACGGTTGGATCCTTCACGCTTCTCAAGATTTTGATTGTGGATGATACCCCATTTGCAGAGAGTCCTTGCTTTTCTTCTATCGTCCCAGTCTAATATATACAAAAGCATGTTAAGTCATCTATGTCGCTCGAATGAATCACACTACTAGAGGATGACGAAGCAGAAGGTTTTCTAATCGTTGAAGAAGCCAAGCGACGAAAGGCCTCCTCACGCAAAGTATGCAATAATTATCTGGCTGCAAAAAGCCAAACGTCTTATTGTGAAGTTGGTCCTACTTAAATCTAGTCCCCCAACACCCTTGTGACAGCATTTTGGGGATCTGCTACAGCAAAAAACTGCTTGTTGCTCCAGAAACTCCTTCGCTAACACGAAATAAAATAAAAAGTTTCGAAAACGCAAACAAAGAAATCAGCCTAAGACGCTGAAAAAATAGCCAAATAATGAAAACTTTGTCAGCTAACGTCTGTGGTTATAAGTTTTGTTTGACGTGGCATGTTAATTGACTTGGAAATTTGCTAAACAAAGCCAGCTGCGACGTAAGTTTTTACGCCAAAGCCACGAAAAGTGGTTTATGTATGGTTTTTTTCTACCAGGAAAGTAGTACCCTTTGATTTTATGCAAGCAAAGAAGTCTTTATTAGCATTTAAGGTAGTAGTAATTAGACTAGAAGTACTAGTTTGCGCTTTTTACGAATAACTGTTTTAATGAGGGTGACTTAAAAACGGCGAAATTTTACTTTGGAGACAAAAATATACGGAAGAAAGTGGCAGGAATAGTCGAAACAGTAAAAAGTTCAGATCGTAAAAAGTATCTGCATCTCCTCTAAGCCTCAGACCAGCTCTACTGAACTCAGCGCTGAATCTCCTTCTCAACTTCCATTTCTACCTTCTACTTGTATACAGTTATTTCAACACGTGTTTCCTTCACATACATCCTAAATCACAAATTATACCACTTTCCAGCTTCCGTTGCATCGCCTGCTGTGATTTTATGAGGCGCGTAAATAAATTTCCAGCAACTCAGCAGAAATACGCGCTGAAATTTTTATAATACAAATACTTTTGTGGAAGCTTGGCGACTTTAAACCCTCAAATATACTAGAAAACTAAGTACGAATATGCAGCACAGTGTTTTGTGAGTTAAAAAATTTAGGTAAATGAAGTGAAACGACGAAAATCTTTCAGAAGATCTGAGAAGAGTAAATAAGTGAAGAAAAATAGGCCTTACTACAACTGTCGGGTCTACACCACAGACATTATACGAAAGGAATATGGACCCGCTGATTTCAGGATGCCATCGACTCCTCATTTATTATATTTTAGATATTCTTCTGCCTTCGATGGATTCTATCTTTTAATCTATATTGATTCTCAAGGCAGCCGATATTTTCCCGATTCATCATCGAATATCGACATTAATTTATAATAATACTGATTCCCAGTTTAAAATAGTTGGAACACGGAGAGGTCTGACTCGACATTAGAGAAATGGAACATAGATTACATGATAAACTTGTCCTCATTAAGATTTTCTTCAGCCGATATATAGCAGAATGGATCTTGAGTTATCTCTAGCCTCTGTTAATATTTTTGGCTTCAGTATTGATATATATGGATTCCTCCTTCCTTTTAGCAAAGCCTTCTTTAAGGTTGTTATATGATCCACTATTAATTCTTCCATCGTACAAATTATTTGTGTTCAGATTGCAGTCCAAGCTCTATAGCAAAGCTTTATTTCCTTAAAGTTCTGAGTTCTTCTCACAAAGTTCATCTTGTGAAACTATTTCAAGAGTCTCAACAAGCGGTCTTTAAGAAAAGCGTTACGTTGAAAGATACCGTCAGAAAAGCCAGGAATTGACAATAAGGCCTATGGATCTTTTCTTCTTTGTATGCCCAGAAGTATTGCTCTAATCACCATAATAATAAATGGACTGATCGCCGTTCGAACTCTGAAGCAAAGGCGCATTGTCTTAAAAACACACCGAAGAATATTCCTTCGTGTAGCATGACTGATATGGACTCATTGTTTCTAAAATACTCAAAAAATTTAAGAAACACCTTCCTCGATTTGATTTTTAAATAAATCGGAAAATGTTCCAGACAAATAAGCTAGATGATCCCCATTACCGACAGCACGGAATACAAATTTATTTAAGCCGTTGAAGTTTCAGCGCAGATAGAAAGTAAATTTTTGAAAGGATCAGTAGGTTTCATCGAGAAGGTATTCATGAGGCTCGAAATAAAGAAAATTCCAACCGAGAACTTGGCCGACCGAGCTACGAGCTTAGCATCGTCTCTCTAATGCAGTCTTATGTAAATTTGAGTCACTAAAGCTAGCAGTCCCGCGCTCACAAACGCAGAGTGCAAACACTGTACAACAACAGGACGTTGAAGGGTAGCTTGGAGCGCCCCGCTGTTCGGGCTACGGAGCGTGTAAGCAAAAGGAAATACAATATATGGATAAATCGATGGAAGGAATTGCAAATCGTAATTTTTTCGCCAAGCCACGCAGTCAACCAACAATTACGACAAATGTCAGCAATCAAGGCAACAACAACAGCAATAGCAATATCACAACTGAAATGCCAAAGCAATAATAAACACACTATCATAACAACAATCACAACAATTACACATGTCTAACAAGCACCGAGCGGATGTATTATTTCGACGCCTGTGGTGTGACGACCAAACAACGGTTGGCAGGCGACAGCCGAAGTATCGACAAATTATCGCCGTAGCGCGCATTCTGCAACAACATATTATACAGGACGCGGGCCAAGGGAGCGCAGCCCTTGGCTGTGGGGTGTACACCGGAGTAAGTGTGAGTTTGAGCGGTGCAACATGGTGGAATGAAAAAGATAAGACTTGTGCTTCCTTGACAGTACCTGGCACAACGGTATTAAACTGTGGTGAGATAAGCTGCTAAAACTTTTGGAAACTTTGCTCTTTTTCTTTTCTCTGCGCAGACAAATAATTCATTTGCAATTTTGTGGTTGAGTAACAGCGAAGCGCGGGGGTGGAAAGTAAGAAAATCACTGCGGCGACTTGGCGTGTTGACGTCATCGGCGCTGAAGCAGCAGTCTCGGATTGATTATGTGAGTGGAAATGCTGCGCTGAAAAATCTACAGTTTGGTGCTGGGTTGGGGGTAAAGAGCCACATGGGGGGACCTCGGACACAGGCAGAGCATCTTGCGACACTGCGGTCGCCTTAACCGCAAAAGTCACTAAGCCACAAGCATACTTTCCACATTGCGCATTTCACACGCCGAGCGCAGAAGTGGAACCTCAGTGGTTGGATGGTTCGAGGTTTGGGTGAGTGATGAGTTGAAAATGAAGTTAATATGCACGAATGCGTGTCTGTGTCGAGCGAGCGTCGTTGAAGGGGTGGCGGTATACTACTACTTCTTGCTGTTGCATAGATATCCGTTACAAGACACGGCGTGAGCTCACTTTATTGCTCCCACACTGCCGTTATGCTCACTTGAGTGGGCTCCTTGCCTCTGCACATATCGGCATTAGAAATCGGTAGAGCTTGCGGTTTTTGCCATTTTATTTTAGTTTTTTTTTCGTCCGCTCTGCGTCAGTAGTTAAATCTTTTATTGCACTGACAAAAGAAATTGATTATGGTATTATGTCGCCTCAGCGTCAAGTGTGATTAAGCGGACTTAACCCTCGTCTCATCAAATTTACTCACATCCTATATCCCAGCTAGAGGTTTTTGCTGTCAAACCACAAAGTTTCGCTAAATTTCTTTGTACGGACTTTCTACTGTGGCCGCCTGCTGAGTTAATTGCTGTTTGACTACGTTTATTTCGTTGCAATGCATATATTAACGGTATTATTGTGTGATAAACATCATTATCTAACCAAAAAAAAAATAATCGTAACTGAAATTTTTTCCACTTTGCGACTCTTTGTCACACCCAAAAGCATCAATAAGAAGATGTAAGTAACGCAGAAATGCATGCCAGGATTGTATTTTAAAGAGTTTGGACTGCTTGTCAGACAATCAGGCTTGAGATGTTGATCCAAGTGGAAGTTTCACAAGTTTTAAGGCATCTTTGTGTCCCGTGAGCCTTTTAATGTCTGAAATTCTGGAGGAGATCTGAAAAATAAACTCGACGGAGGCTTCCTTTTTTTCAGGCCACTCCGATATTATATGGAAGGATTCCGAGCAGTTTTTTTTGCTTTCTGCAGCAGTCTCTACGAGATAAACTCACTGATCTACATCCGAGAGGTCAAGCGTCCGTTAGAGTAACCTCCAAGAGAACCTTTAAATCCAAGATTTTCTAGGAATATTCTCTCAATCCTCAACTTATCATTGGAGCCAGAATACGCAGCTCCTTAGTGAAAAAGTATATGTGAGTGTTCATCTTCTGATTTTGAAGAGCTGGATCCATTTTGTGGACTTTTTCGTATACCGACGGTGGATTATCAAAGACAAATGAGATATATCAGAAATAGCAAAGGGGTTCAGCCAAATGAGACTATTCGGTTACTTATTTGGTAGAAATAATACGTAGAATGGTATATCGACACTGACTTGTGCTGGGTAATAGGGCTACATGGGTAATAGTCCGGAAGTCCAATATTATTCTTGCTTTTGGAAAGAGAAGTTTTATGTAATTATTTTAAACTGCTTAGAAAAAAGCTCTATCGTTTTGGTCAGCTAGACAAAATAGGTACCTCTAGCTTACATCATTAAGGTATCACATAAGTAAATATGAAACACTTTGGGGTTTCATGATTGGGCTCTTCTTATAAATGTGAAAAGAATACTAAATTAAATGATATTAAGGTCCTCTTTGTAAGCAAAGCGGTTGAAACAAAGGGAGAGTTACAGAAAAAGCGTACTCTTTGGTATATAGATGGACTCGGGAATATATCTACTTGGACTAGAGGGACTAAAACCGTTTTGAGTGTCTTGAGGATTCTGAATTTAATTTTCCTTGCGCACAATTTTAATGATTTTTTATATAAAAATAGTTCATTTGTGGTTCCTATTCGTTAAAATAACATGAAAAATATTCTCTTATTTCTCTCCCGGTCCTTCTCCAGCAAATGTTTGAAAGTTGTGTGAATTAATTAATGTGACAAAGCGGAAAAATGCTTCACAGCAATCAAATACAGGGTGAAAATATTATTTTATAAAAAAATATTCAAAAAATTATTTTTTAAAAAATATTAGTAAACCCGCTTTTGTAAAAAATATTTAAATTATTATTATTATTTTAAGAAATAAAACTTTTAAGTAATTTTTACAAATACTATTTTTTGAAACTTAAACATATTAAAAATTATTTATGTAGAAAACCTTTCAAAAATAACTTTTGAATTAAAATCTTTTAAAAATAAGTTTTATAAAAAAATATTTCAAAAATAATTTATACAAAAAAATTTTTTTAAGAATTTTAAAAAAAGGGTTGTTAAAACAATTTATTTATAAGAAACTTTGTGTATAATATTTTACAGCATTTATATTTCAGAATATTATAATGATTTTTTAAAAATTATCATAGTTTCAATATAATATTTTTGAACCCCATTTTATTGTTGATTAAAATGATTAATTTTATTAATGATTTTTTAAAAATTAATATAGTTTTAATATAATACTTTTTGAACCCCATTTTACTGTTACTGTTACTACTTTTTCATTACAAGAAGAACCTATCGATTAAATATATTTTTTTAGAAACAAAAACTTGGAAAAATTGAACAAAAAATATTTTTAAAAATTTAATTGATTTTTAGAAAAATTTTGGAAATAAATTTTTTAAATTCTTGTTTATACGAATATTAAAAGAAATATTATAAAAATAAAAATATTTTTTCTTAAGAATTTTATATGAGCAGTTTTGAGTATTTTTTTTTATCAAATATGAAGAAAATAATTATATGTTTCATAGAAGCATATTACACTTACCTTACTGTAGTATCGAAAAACTGCACTGATTTAAAATTTTCACACACCCTGTATTAGTTTCCAATTATTCGCTCACATTACTGCAGCTCCATTTAGCACCGGCTACTATTTCTCTATCTTCAACTCATTTCCAGCATACTTGTACGAAGGATGTCGGAAATATGGACAATGTGCCGACTATTGCACGCTTGTTGGCAATAGTTTAACACCAAGCTAAAAAAGTTTAAGCAGCGACCGCAAAAAGAGCGCAAACTGAAACGAGAGGAAAAAAACCCTGTTAAAACTATATGTCTATGTAACTGTAGGAATTTTGGTATAAAACTTTAAAATGTATATATATTACATAACTATAAAGGCGCACGCTGCAACGCCTGTGTATGCTAAGCTTTACACTCAACCCCCTACATATTTCCATTAAATGTCCTTCCTCCGCATGCCAACAGCATATTATGCAAATGAGCGGACAGTTTCGGGACGATGCTAGTTAGTTACAAAGTTCATAAACAATAGAAGGTCCACACACAATAAGCTTTCGCATAAACTGCAGAGAAAGTTGAGAGTCGCAATATGTTTTTTCCAAATTCGAAATACACTGGTGTGAGCTGAGAGCGAATACGATAAAGGAGGAGCAATGCGAGCAATATATGGCAACAGTTTGTAAGCGGTGAAAATTGAGACGGTTGGGAATGTGATAAAATTTGCATAAAATTAGATGAAAATAAAATGGGTAAGAATTGGATAGTTTCCAAGGGCGTAAGTACGCTAGATTTCCCACCTATTTGTGGAATATACATGTTCTTGTTCGCCAAAGCAGAAAAATCTGCAAGCTTTAAGCCAACTCTGAACGTCTGACGGATTTTTTGAAAGGGTTTCTTAAGCCAAAAATCCTACCAGTGGGTTTAAGAGTCCACTTTGAAAATCTCTCAGCGTGCTTAAATTATTCAAACCGCCTTATAGCTGTGAAATAAACAATCCCAATCAGCACTAAAATTTGAAAATTATAACGGAGAAATGTCTTGAGGTCGTAAAGCCGCATTCATTCGTTCCAAGATTCACTTCCGTCAAGGAGAGATCAAAACCTATAGTAATACCAATAGCCAACCTTAGCCAACAACTAACTTTTCAAGTCCAAAGTTGTCAGTTCTGAATCGTCTGGGCCAATTTAGACAACGTCGAAAAAGAAACTATCAACAGAAAGAATCAAGAACGAGGTTTAAGCTTCCTGAATCACTGAAACGTCGAATGAAGCTCACAAAGTTCGCGATTATTAGATTTGCGGTTCAGTTGAGATGGATTTATATAAGATAAGATGAGATGGAATGAATGATATTGAGATGGAAAGAGTTGAAACGAAATAAAGTGAAACCGAATCATATTGGATAACATTGCAACAGAAGGAAGAAATGAAATGGAATAAAATGAGAGGGAATGAAGTGA
Organism: Bactrocera minax; assembly: GCA_021498325.1. Classification (NCBI taxonomy): domain Eukaryota; kingdom Metazoa; phylum Arthropoda; class Insecta; order Diptera; family Tephritidae; genus Bactrocera; species Bactrocera minax. The sequence continues at coordinate 267,431 of JAKEEE010000079.1, read as the reverse complement.
AGTGAAATGAAATGAGATAGAATAAAATTATAGGGAATGAATCGAGATGGAATGAAAAGAGAGGGAGCGAAATGAGATGGAATGAAATGGAATGAAATGAGGGGAAATGAAATGAGATGTAATGAAATGAGATACAATAAAATGAGAAGAAATGAAATGAGTTGGAAAGAAATTAAACAGAATGCAATGGGATGGAATGAAATGAGATGATATCTTATAGGAATAGGTAAAAATATATTCGATGAGTTGTAGCACTTCGTTTTGAAAATGGATTCAAGTCGAAAATAACTTGATAACCGTAGAAAGTAAGAAATCCTTAAAATCGTTATGAAAGCGATTCGATTGTTTATAACTCTCTTCGAGAACTCTTCAATCAATACTTCTTCATGGAGTTTTCATCTCTTCTTCGAAACGCTTCTTGTAACTCAACGAGCTTTCACATTGCCGTAACCTTTCACTAACTTTGTGTCTTCTCGAACTTAATTTCCCATTAAATAATTCAAAGAATTTACATCTCAAATAACCGATAACAAGACTAACCCTTCCAACAGCATATGCCATTATTGATTAGCATAAAAATTTCGATTCTTACAACAAATTTACGCAGCATAGTTTATTTTATTGAATACAAAATATGTAAATTTCCGAACCCATTGAATATTTGTGCATGTAAACGTATTGAATTAATTTCGAAACAATTGCACCGAACATAGAGTCAACTGACATTTGGTTAACTGCTTAGATAAATGGCAATAATAAAAACATTGGTAAGCATTTAAGATAGCCGAAGTGATATACAAATAAGGAGGGGTGATCAAAAGTAACAAAAAAAAGTGAAGAAGAAGCAGCATACATCGTAAGGGTAGCTGTAGTTTAATGACAGTTGTAGAGCGGCAGCGAACAGAAGCGCACAGGCGAACGGAAGCAGACACCTGTGACCACAGGTGATCAACACAAAAGCAAAACCAACACAAAACACAATCGTTTGTGGAAAAGCCAATAAATAAATAAACAAAAATTATTTACAGTTGTAAAAAATGTCAATGAAATATGTAAATCAACAGTCGGCCGAAAGGGTTAAGCTGCATGGCTGTTGTGTAAACAGGGTGTGGGCTGCGACAGGAAGGCAAACGCTGGCCAGACAACAAAAAAATTTAATAAAAAATAAGGTTTAAAAAAAGACTTCTCAAATACATATGTAAATAAATAAATAAATATTAAAGCAAACTGCAGCTAATAAAATTTTACTAAAAAAAAAAAATTAAAAAAATGAAATGAAAAAAAAAAATATTTTAATGAAAAACCAATTGGATAAAATGCTAATGAGCTGTCATTTATCATTGCTGCCCACCAAGTTTCTGCCTGCACACACTTTCACATTGTTAAGTCCGTTTTGGGCCGCCGCAATGCGACCGCAATAAAAGGCAATCGCATGTGACGCCCCACAACGCGTCGTTTAACTGTTATTTGCAGGAATAAAAATTAATGAAAATAAAAATTAATGCCTACTAACATATACTTACAAATTCGCTTATATAAAAATGACTTTAATTCCATTTCATTGATCGGAAAACGCTATAAAAATGGACATGCATCAATGACGATGGTGCTGATAGTTAACTGACTCTCGCAGCTGGTGGAGTTCTTGACTGCAACGCGACTTGCTTATGGGTTCTTGTACGGGCTAAGATGCTACAAATAGTTTTTTGCTCATATCAGACGATCCATGTTTGGTTGTGGATCGATGGCAGCTTAATCCGTGCTTCGAAAACATCACAGAACACTCCGAACCCTGGTACCGCTTATCGAATGGTATGAAGACATATACATTAAATTTATGAAAAATAAGGAATCATTAAATGGAACGAAATACCCAGCTGGACAACAGTCCTCTTAAACAGCCACTGCTGCAAGCCTTTGGAATAATTTCGAAGCAACTTTTTGTGGTCACCAAACACCAACATAACCTAAATTATCTCGATAACGATTGTATACTCTAAATTCCTATACACTAGTGAGCTTCCTATCAGCTTAGCGACTCATTGCTTTCATAAGCTTGGAAAACTATGACAAGCCAATTGAAGAAGTGCAGTTTCTTCATAGATAACTTGGTCTTTCCATACCAAACATCCTAACCAGCATAAGACGTCGTCAACAGAAATTTCTGAGACTTCATGACTGCAAAGTGCTATTCTCTACAAGAGCAATGTGACAAAATTCCTTAAGTGCCACACTTCTACAATCCTTCTCAATTTATTTCTAGGTTATTGACTTCGTGGTCGTAAGAACAAGTAAGTCCACAGAAATACTATTGAAGGAGTTCAATGTTTACCACACTAGAGCTCGGAGCTCAGAGTTTCAGTAATCTACGAAATAAATTATTACTTTTCCGTAGTATGAACAACTGTCTACCCATGAAAACCTAAAATAACACAGACCTAACCTGAAAAATTCTTTCTAAATTTTTTGGTTGATCGAAAACCATGATGTGTCATGGATCATAGTAACGCCTCGTACTTTGCATGCTTTGGAATTTAAGTTCGTAAAGTTGCATGTCATAACCTCGTAACAGCAAATCTTTTAGGCGAGCAGTAGACCGAATGGACCATACCTTTAAATCTCTCTCTGATCTAATAGCCACCCTTGAGAGACTTGTTTCTTTGTTAGGTTGCACAGGTGTGAAAGTGAGGGAAAAGCTTGAACATCGTAGCTTTTCTCTAAAGAATTGCTGTTAAGGAACATGTAGCTGAATGGGATAAATACCTGAAACAGATCATGCTGCTCAAAGAGGAATATGAAGCTAAATTTAAATAAATTGTTCGATGTGCGTGATCGCCTTCATAGTTACCCTGCAACATCGAGCGAAATTTAAAATTATTTATTAATTATTAATTATTACTTTCCAAGTCCAACCCAGTTGTTTTGATGTCTCTAAAGAGATATCAGAGTAATTCCCATCAGAATTATTGAGAAGATTTCGCCACTGATGTCAAGTACTTAGCAAAACTGAGGAGCTCGGTAGCCTTCGGGATGAGCTCTTCAAACCCAACGAGTAACAAATACATTGGGCAAAAAGTTTCAAGAAAAATGTAGTATAGTATATATAGTATATACTACTTCGAACATCCACAGTGTACTCAATATCCGCACTGGAGAACGTATCTTGGGTCGGCTGAGACCATAAAAAGAAAGCTGCTTTAGAGACTAAAGGCCATCGCAGCTAAATCGCATAACAAATGCATGGAAAATTCGTCGGCTAAAGATAAAGATATAACGAACTAAACAATAACAAAAGACGAACAAAGTTTACATGACACAACTCTAAAATTCTAACCGTCTAAATGTAACAGGACACAGGAGTTGCTGAGGACATTTTACGTTTTTAAGACTGTGGGAAGTCTATATTTTTGGATCAAGTGTGGTTAAGTTTGGCTGAAAGCAGGGACCCCAGCGGCATTCCGCTATAATTCTGCTGTTACAGTAAAAATCCACATATAAGATGGTATCAGTGGACTTCTGGACACAACGAGCGTATTATAAGCAATATCAAACGTATGTTGGCTTCGTCGAAGCTAGCCAAAGTGAAATCTCTAGTATCGGCTGTCTAGATCCGAACTCGAAAAGCTACAAGGCATTGAAGAGACCTGATAGCTAACGAAATATTTAACCTATATTGTACACGAAATTTAAGAAAACAAAAGTGTAACGGTAAATTAACAAAGCAACATTGAAAAGAAAACAATAACAACAACAACTACTGCATTTCCAATATACAACTGTTTTTTCTAGCTTCTAACTTGCGCATCTTGCAGCAGTAATTGTGCAGCGACTTGGCTATTTCTGCCAAATAAGTATTTATTTGCAATTATTTTTGTTTTCTGCTGTTGTTGTGTAGTTTTCTGCTGCTACACTTTGTTTTAGAACATTGCGTGCCACATGTAAAATATTTAAAATTCTCTCATGTGCGCCTGCAGAAATTTTGTGGCAGCAATAGTGTGCAACATATACATACGTATGTACATACATACATGTACATATATACATGTATGTATATACATGTGTATATAAACAGGTTTGCGAGCATTTCACATTTAATTTACACACGCATTGCTGATAAGTGATTTTTCCCTGCTTTTTTCCTCGTTTTTTTTTTGGCTTGTTGTCACATCTCCACTTGTTGTTGTTGTTTTGCACAACACACAATTGCTGGCAAATATGCGTTGCCAACATATAAGGATATGCAGTGACAATAATTGAGATATCAACGGCAAACGGCAGCGGCGTCGCAATTTAATCACCACAATGGCAATGGATGCGTAATGTTGTTATTGTTGTTGCTTCTGCAGCCGTTTTTACACTGATGGATCACCAAATTGAAATAAATAAAAAGCAAATGCATTTGCTTTAATGTGGTGCCTTGTTGAGGTTATTGTTATTGATTACTGCGACAAATCGATTGCTTGAAGCCGAAGAAGGCGCAAGTGGAAGCCGAGTCGCAAGAAATTTCCATTCTTAAGCTGCGGCATGCTTCACCGAGTACAAAAGTAGTGATTACAGATAATTCGCGCTGAGGTCTTGATAATTTTACGCATTGTATGATAATCACCCGGGATCCCCAAAAATCTGCGACAGCTCAGAGAGACTCGTATGAGATCTGTATGTTGAACAGAAAACTGGATTTTTTGTTTGTTGGTTGCATTCCTGCTAAAACCTTTGTTAGAAATATATTTACGACCTCCTTTAAGTCTGGTAATAGACTAAACTCAGCAATACTCTAAGTTCCATGTACCAACTAAACTCAAGCTATGAGATCTGTGATAATATCACTTGCAACTTCACTGGATATAGAGCTGACGTTCTCCGGGTCTAGGCTGGTAGTCTCACACTCAACCCATGCGGCTACAGCTTCCAATATGCTGATAACCGTTAAAAACTGAATCTGAAACTAGAAGCATACTTGGAGAAGCTTTACGGAATCGCACTTAATTGATTTCCTCTAGTGGTTGAATCCCCAATGAAAAGAGAATTATGACCCAGAGGGCTGAACTACTGAACGGAACTTACAAATATGATTCAGCCAAATCATACTCCAAAGACTTGCCATAAAAAGTGGCCAAAGCGAATTTATGGCACCTTGAAAGGGGCTTGGATACCCTTGGCTTGGGGCTTGGAGTTAGTTTCAAAATCATAAGTACAAGAGAAGCTTATAATCAGGCATATTGCTTAAAAAAGGCAGCGAAATCTTTAGTTGCCGTGAAACTTCGTTCCTTATATGGGCTCTGTTGGAAACTCACAGCTATTCAACAGAAATAAGCCGCAGCTACTGACGACCACTACTGTACGTATTTACAAGTGACGACCGATAAGGAATCCGGTTAACAATTCGCCGGATTTCGTATCTGAATGCGTTGGACTTAGACTTTAGCCTTCGTATAATTGACAAAATTGGTCTTGAACTCCCCTGGACAAAGAAAGATTGCAGAGCTCGCTCAGAACCGAACTGTCTTATAGGTATTGTGGAAGTAGTTGACGTTTATAAGTCCTTCATTTCCAAATTCCTATACGAATTCTATGTAAAACAATCGTATTTTAGGGACCAGAAGAAATCAATTCTTAGATTCTGACTTGTTCGATATGTAAAGGCTCCAGTGCCGACAGCTAACCTGCTATGGTAGTGTCCCTGTCATTTATATCATTTGGTACAATCATTCAGATAATAACACGAGTCGAAGGAACTTCAAATTTAAACTCATCCGCTTACCAGACCTATGCGAAAATGTTTAGAAGTTCTGCCAGATGAAAATTAACCATAACCAAGAAGATTTTTCAAATATCCTAACCGGTTAACCCAATTCGGTTCTTACTTCTACGTACATTCCTGCAACACTTCATACTAAGCAGCCCTCTCAATTTACTGTAGCAAATCTCAAGGCCACATTCTAAGCACAATCCTAAATAACCGCCTGCCTATCAGCACTTTGAAGTGATTGAGAAATTATTGTAGCCGACGGTAGGCATTTAAGTTGTCAATGACAATTGCCGGACTGTACGACTGCTCGATAGGACGATTATTCGGACGGTTGTGCGCACTTCAGTCTAACGATTTGAAAATTATCGACCACTCAACTGTCACGCCGGCACCGCTGACCGCACCGTCAGTCAATGCCGTTGCGCGAACCACTGCACAGACAATGCAAACTCGCAGCCTCCGCCACGCCGTGGTGTCAGGCAAATCAACATTGGAATTTCGCGCAATCCAATTGTGTTTTGGTCACAAAGCAATTTCGTTCGTACTGCGCGGTCGGCGGCGAGTGAGTGGATAAAATTAAAATAAAATTTGTAAGGCACAACATTTGTGCTGGCTGTTTGGCGTGAATTGCTGTATTGGCGTAGGACGGCAACAACTTATCAAAGTGACACCAAACAACGTCAACGAATTCCAGCAAATAAAAATTTCGCTCTCAATTGCGGTGATTGCGGACAACGCGGCTGCCATTTATTCACGCATGCCACAGCCAATAATGAGCGCGATGGCTGTTTGGAGAACAGGAGAACGTCCAAATGCTGTCGGTTGCTGGGAATGAGCTTGAAGGATACACAAGACATCATCAAGGGCATAAGCTCAGCGTGCTCTGTCTTTGAGAAATGCCAAGGTATCATAGGTGCTTACCGCGTAGTGTCGCCTGTTAACTTTGCGAAGAAGACATTTGAATGCCAACGTCTCCTGCGAGGTTTATAAATTTTTCGCTTTTCGGCAGGACAGCACATAAAGTGAAACTGTCAGCGTTTACATACGATTGTCTTATTGAACCAAAGTGACCGCCGCTCCGCGTCAATTGAATGGCATTGCAGAAAATTGAGCTGACACTGCCACTGAGTCACGTATGCCAAACGGCGGTTCTTCGAGAAGTAGCTCGCCTCAGCTGCGTCTCTCAAAAGCTGGGAAAACACGCACATCAACCCTGCGCTTACAACTTTACGTTTGATTATTGATGAATTCAATATCGACAGTGGTCAACAAGTCGTGGTGAGGCGCACAGCTGACGCTGCTGACCGCAAAGGCACCACAATACTGAGTTGAGGAGAGCGCATGGGTTGACGTGCGGAAGGGCTTGATAAATGCAACGTGCAAATGAATAATAAGTTAGGTGGAAGGCAGAAGTATTGCTATGCAAATGAATTGCCACAATTTTAGCTGTCAGCCGAAAAATATGTTGATACACATAAATTAGCATGTTGCATGCAATGCGAGCTCATAGTAATAATGTACTGATCGATGGTGACCAGTGAGTGCGCGATCAGCCGGAACGTAATAACTACAACAAATGAAGGATATTGCAGAAGCGCAGCCGAGATCAGAAACCCGGAATTAGTAAAAGAAGACTGCGGTTGAGATAGAAAACTCAAGAACGTTAGAGGAAATGAGGATGAGATAAGAAAATATTAAAAATGTCCTGTATGGAATTCTCTCCTTCCGGGAAGGCGGGAAGAACAGAAAGAACGTAAAGTTAAAAAGGAGATTGACTTTTCCTGAGAAGGATTCCTCAACTCTAGAATAATAATTCAAAAAAATTTTGCACTCTCGATGCGGTCAAGACTACATGTGGGAAATTACTTTTCAAACAGCCTTACTTTGAGGTTAAGAGAGACGAGTCGATGCCCTGTAAATGCTGGCAAAACCGCATAGGTTTTTATTTCTTAATAGGGAAAAAAAACACCACTTCCCTGAATACCTCGTCTTTAGCACTGAAACATCTGATATCTTTAGCCTAAATTGACATATGTTACCGATGTGCTTTAGAAAAATCTAAAAGTCAAACTCTAAATATTTTGAAAAATAAAAACTGACTACTTCTACGAGCATTAAAGCTCTCCGCCGATTCTCAAAAAAAAAAATATTTTTCTAAATCTGCTAAGCCTGTTACTTCTCGGACCACTTACTGTCCTGGAAAAAGGTTTCTTTCATCTGTCTTCCCTAAACAAAAAACGGTCTACTGAAGACCACTGAAGACTAGTCTTTCGCCCCGAAAAAGCCAGCCTAAATGAGATTTTTTTATAAAGAACATCAAAGTTAATTATTTCGCAGCTAAGTCAAAGAAAATCTCCTGAAGATACGGCTTCAGCCGAAAAGCGAACTGTTGTTGACATCCTTGTCGAATGAAATTTCTTATTAAAGACCCCAATAGGTTGAAATTATAATCTCGAGCAAAATTTAAATTCCTGCTGCTTTCCGATACTGAATCCTTTATTCGTCTATCACAAAAATAGATCTACTGAACGATCTGTTTTTAACAAAGAGGCCTATGAAAAATCCATAAAAATTACTCTCGGCAAAAAGAAAATATTACTACTGCCGAGGAACGGAAATACGCGAACTGAAGCGTTGAATGGGAGATATCTTTCATAGAGCTTCGTATACACAAAGGCCACCATTTGAAGGGTGACTACTTCGCGGAATGGTATAAACGGGTTAGAAATATTATAAACAGGTAAAAATATGAACAGCGTCCTCGAGAAACATATTCTCAGCTGATCACCTCCAGAAGAGAAGGACGAATTTAAGGAATAGTAAAGATCAAACTTCTGAGTATCGGATGTTACCAAAAGCTTTCCAATTCAATCCTGTCCATGTCCTTAAGATACGCGGTCTTACCAAACACTCTGTGTGCTAAACCTTCAAAGACAGCATAAGTTGTTCTCTTATGATAGGGCTTTAGATTAACAAAAACTGCGGGAGATACTAATTTTTTTTTAGTTTTAAAGGATCGGAGTTGTCTCTTTCTATTCATCAGAAGAGCAGAGCTCCATCTAAGAGCAGCAGGTCTCCAAATTATAGGGCAATCGTCCGCCACCGTGTACTCCTATCACCTCACCTATTATTCGTCAATAAAAATTAGTAATTTGCCTTTCCACATTCACGCTTAGGTGGGTCTCATCACCCGCCCGAACTCAGTTCAACCAACCCAACACCGCACCGGTATGCGATGGCAACACACGATAAACGCTCTGAACATAAGCTTCCAACTCAAAAGCACACTGAGGCGTGAAACTACAAATCTATCGAAAATCAACCACCAACCGACCGCCAACACATGGGTGGGAAAGGAACTAAGGTGGAGTACCCAAAAAAAAAAAAAACGAGAAGGGCCTTATTTCTCATGTCTAGTCAACACTTCAACGACGCACAGTTCAGCGCAAAGTGAGTCAATTATATGGCCGCTAATTTGCATACAAAAGACATTAAAGAGCAACAATAACAATAACGAGTAGCTTGTTTGTAGTTAGTTTGGTAAAAAAATGCCAATCGATTGACGGCGATCGCGTTCGAACGATCGATTTTATGCGAAATGTGCGTTCAACTGTAGAGTACATCCGGAGTTTGGGCAACCCCGTTCCCTCATTCGTACGGTCAAAGCTGACGTAGGTGTGACAATAACAACATGGTTGAAAAAATAATACAATAAAAAGTTGGTATTAATAGAGGTGGCAATTGCCAGACCGAAACCGCTAACTTATGGTTTGAATGTTGATTGAATTTGTGGCGAAGGAAAGTAAGATCGCGCTCATTTCGGTAATTAGAAACCGGTATATAAAGTAATCGAAAGGTGGCCACCACGACTTGGTAACTTGTTTCGGTACATGATTAGCCTGGTTGATCGTACTGATCTTACTACATATAACAAATATCCCAAAGCTTTATATGCCTACCACACTTACCTCTCATCTCGCTCATACATAACTAAATATCTACTCTACACTTCGCTTTCAACCAAACAATCCATTCGGCAAACAATGGCAATTAATTTAAATATATTGCTCTCAACAATCACCAAAGTTTGTTGCCAACTACGTAACGATCAGCAATTGACTCGAGCAAGCGCTCGCATTCCAGTGTCAAGCCAACGAAAGGAATGCCAATCCAGTATTGGCGTACACAATTGGTAGGGAGTCGGCCAGCGAAAGGTAGCCGTGTTCGTAAGCATAAGTCGTGTCGCTGCGATCAAAGTGTGTTGGGGATCTTGTTGGGGTGTCGATTGGAATTTTAAACGGTAATGGTTTTTATATGAAGCTCTTATGCTTTATTTACGACGCTGTTCGGCTGGAGCGAAGTTTTGTACGATGGAAAAATTGAGATTTCACTTTTGGGCTTTTAGTTACTTTAGCTTTTTTCATATCATTGGTTACACAAAGGAAGCTGGTGAGAGGGAGGATCGGACTGAGTTTTGGATTACTTTACAAGGACAAAATTCGTATCGTATTGGTTCAAAGAGAGGTTGGCTTTACAAATTATTAGCTTTGAGTAGTTAGTCCGTTGAAGTGAGCCTGTTTCAGAAGCTCTAAACCATAACATATATTCAGACTCATCAAAGCAGACTGCAACGACTTGCTGTTGCTACGACTGGAGTAACCATTCAAGGAGGGTGATAAATCAAGCTCATTCCCCTGAACCTAGTTTAATTATATATATTTGGAATGAGCCCAGAGGATCCATTTGACTCAGCTTTTTTGGCTTCGAAAAATCGGAAGCGGAGCCAATAAGGTCAGAGAGAAGTTGGGATATATAAGATTATTGTCCAAGTGTATATTATATATTATATAGATATATATATATATATATCATTGATATATATTATATATATTATATACAATATATGTATATTGATTTAGATTCATAAATAGAACCGACGCCGTGAGCATTTTTACCACTTATAAATCCAACCCTTTCCACTAACAATAACCCCTAACTAGACTGGACGACTCTAGCGGAGCTTTCCTCGGACCCAAGACTCAAGCATCAACATTGGTTGGATCGTTACTCTCCATACAAATATTGGACTAAAAAGACAGGTAATTTTTTCAGGATGTATCAAGATTAAATTAGCATGTACCCTCTGAATCTCTAGTGAATTCAAATGGCTTGTGGTGTCTATGTCGAGTACAGCATTCTCATATCTGTATGGATAGTTTGGTCTAAGTGCTCGTTTGGGAGTCTACACCTCATAAACTTTCATACAGCGTTCATTTCATCCTATGTTAATGCATGGATCATGAATCATTATCGAAAATTTTTAGTCGGATCGTATGCTACCGAATGATTGCTCGAGCTAAAGTGACGACAAGCGTAACAGTAAGCCAATTTTTAGCACTCGAAATGTATAGTGTGGCGCTCTCAGACTGTTTTTAAATTTTGTGTGTATTTGTTGAAGGCTTCTGGGATCTAAAAGTCGCATTTTGACAACTTGAAGCATGCTGAGCATTTTCTGGTCTGAACTTGAAACCTAGAAATATGTATTGTGAAGTTGCCAGAATATTCTTTTGGTCTTCATTTCAACTATATTCGTTAAGAGTTTTTCGGACGTTCTCTGGTCTGAACATAACTGCTCTTCACATATCGGTATATTCCATGTCAGAGGTATAGTCGGTAAGCCTCAAAAATCTTGAATAGTTTATTGTGAGTTGCCAGATTAATTTTTCATAGCTTTTTGTTTACTTTGGTGAGAGATTTTGAAAATAAAAAATGGGTTATGAGCACAAGAAGTTGGGTCTTCTTAATTTCTGGTAATTTGCTCCACTTTAAAGGGTTTTTAACACATCCTTGAATCTGAAAAGCCAAACGTTAATAATCTTTATGTGTTAGTATCAACACTGGTGTATTAAAATTTTCTTCTTGTAGGTCAAGCAGTAGGTCTCGAACATATCCAGCTGCCCACGTAAGCACACCTACTATACTTTTAGCATATTTTTTGCTGGCAATGCCTATTTGCAATCGATTTTCTGCAAATTCCCGGCAATTTTTTTAATTTTTCTTCAATTTAGTTTTAGTTTGCATTTTATTTAATTTTTTTTATACTCTCGCAACATGTTGCAACAGAGTATATTAGTTTTGTTCACCTAACGTTTGTCCGTCCGTCCGTGCATCCATCCGTACAAGCGATAACTTGAGTAAAAATTAAGATATTTTGATGAGATTTGGTACACGGGTTCTTTGTCACCATAAGAAGGTTGATATTGCAGATGGACGTAATCGCGCTGCCACGCCCACAAAATGCTGTTAATCGAAAACCTATAAAGTGCTAGAGCTAAGCAAGAAGTTAAGATATAAAGGTGTAGTTTGATACAGGGACTCGTAGTTGGCAGGGACATCTGTGGTTGAGAAAATTTTTCAAAAGTGTTTAGTTTAAACACATTTTGATTTCATAAAGTTCACTGGACCGCTTATTTCCGGATTCTCACTAAGTAATTCATTTGATTTATTATTTTATATTGATAACTTTATCCCAAAAAAAGCTTCTTTGGCACCTTTTTTAAGATTGTGCAAGATTAATAACTTCGTTCAAGTTTGTGGACCGTACTAAAAGTAAACAAAGAGGCCATTGACCTCGAGAAGGCTAGTTGATTGTGCTGAATGTAAACAAAGAGCTCATTGTCTTCGAAAATCGAAATCTGATTTTTCACTGTCTTTCAGTTTCACAGTACAGTTTAGTCCTTTCAATCCTCCATATACCGAATATGTGGACCTCGATGCGTATGGCAGAGTTTTTACCGAAAACAGAATCGGTCACTCTGTTAAATATATTAGTGAAATTCATGATAATGTGCGCTTGTGTCGAAAATGGGAAATATCGGCTCAATGCTTTCCTTAGCTTCCATATACCTAAAGGAAAAATGTTCGGACTTCCGGTTGACTTTATACCGTATATTTTGGACAATCTGCAAGATAACTCAATAAAATTCAGATAATGTCTTTTTCTGGTAATAATGTATTATGGTGCAAAAATTTACAAGATCGTGACTGTACGGGAAGTACTAACTCCCATATACCTAATATGAGAATTTTGAAAAATCCGTGTATAACGATCAATATGTAAGAAGTCTTAGCAAAATTAAATTAAGATATAATCTTGAATGTACTGTAGTTTGATGGTAAAAATTAGTGAAATCGATGTACCTTCTCACAGCACCAAAATCATAAATATAGATAATTTGTCTTAGTCAGATTGACTTTATGAGTATATGACCTAAAGTAAAGGTTCATTCACCATTCACCATTCACCATTATGCAACATTTTTTAATATAAAGTTATGCCAGCACCTGAGAGCATTTCCCTACCTTCGATCCTTGCACATTGCTAGAGTACAAAATTTTTGGTTACACCCGAACTTAGCACTTCCTTATTTGTTTCAAATCGACTCAATTGTCAAATTATCCTTAAGCGCCCGTTTACGCAGCACCACTTCCAACAACCGGCAATTCGCAGCGGAGCGCTTAACCCCACTTTCCTGGCTGCTGCTTCTTCTTCTTCCACATTCGTCAAATTATTTATTTCGTTTCGTCAACGCTGACAGACAAGCGTTTACAATTCAAGTGCAGCCATTCTAGCGCATTTCACATATCGGACATATGACACAGCAGCGGCTGACGCGCGGTCACTCAGCCACACACACAGACACACACACACGCGTATACACTCGGATATGTAAACAAATTTCAATGCATGCATTTTGGTGGCAATTGCAATGTGCAACATTTTGTGGCGATTATCATAAACGGTGACATTAAAATGTCGCCAATTTGGTGAGGTCATTACAAATGTTTTTCTTTTTTGGGTGCGTGTGTGTGTGTGACTTTACTTTTGTTTGCGCCCGCCACACACACACACACACACACACACACACACGCGCACGTCTGTCAAACGTTGCTCAATTTCATTTAACAATTTTGTCATTCGACGTTGAAATTGTGATTGCAATTGGAAATTGAATTATTTATTTCGACAACAACAAAAGCAACAGCAACAGCAGCACACAAAATGCGAATGTCAAAAACACACACATACACATACAAATGTAGATATGCAATAGTAGGCATTTGCAAATTATCATGGCGACACAAATAATTTTTGTCTACAACAAAAACAACAAAAATAATAACAACAACAACGATAACAACAGTAATAATAAGAACAACAATGATAACAACAACAAAAGGCAGATGTAACAGCAATAGAAACAAATAATTTTTGCATACAACAACAACAACAACAACAGCGTCTACAACAGAAACAACACATCTATGACAGCAACAGAAAGCATAAAAGCAAATAAGAAAACAAATTTTGAAATAATATTGGTATTTTCGAGCGTTTATTGGCAATAACATGAGGAAGTGGCACAAAAGTGACTATATACGAAAGATATATGTATACATAGATGCATATGCATATGTACATATGATTTTAAATAGTTGCAAATATCGCATAGAACCCAACTAGTCTTTGCTAGTAGACACGCAAAACACGTAAACCCCCTCGGTATGGCATTAAAGGACTAAAAATTTTTTAGGTTACATTATTTTTCATTTGGTTGAACTAAAGGAAGCCACTTAGCCACCAGACCAAAGGTCAACTGCGAGAAAATTTACGAAAAATTGTGCTCTTCAAGAGTTTGAGAGAGAAAACTGAGAAATAGAGGTAAATGGGCCACACTTATGTACAGATACACACTTATATATCTATAGATTGAGAGGAGATATGGTCAGATGACGGTGAACGGACCCTACTTGTGCTCCGAGACAATGTCAACTGCAGAGAATTTTATTTCAGAGAAAAGTGAATACTACTACGGTCCGATATCAAGGAACTACTGCGAAGAAGATAGAAGAGAGACATTTCTTTTCAACAGATTGAGAGAAACAAATTGGCCGTTTTTGTTCAGAACTAACGGTATACAACGAAGAAAATACAAAAACGATGGCATCATTCTATACAGTAAGCGAAAAAATTGTGAGATAAAGATTACAAATAGCAAATGAGCTCGGAGAAGAAAAATACAGGGCGCTGTCATCCACGAGGGTTGAAACTCCACCCACAGCAGACGTGTGGAAATGTTACATAAGAGTTTGACAAGCCTTAGAATTTCTCTGATAACGGAGATTCATAACTTCCTAGCGTCCTTTCCTAACCGGTACTAGATTGTAGATCAACATCCAAAACCTGTATGACCAACCCATGGAAGATTGATTTGTAACCACTGAAGTATCCTAACGCAATGGAACTCCATCTTCTACTGGGAAAAGAACTCCACTTATCCTTGAATACCAACTATGGATTCCAATTAGTCGTCGCCATCACTTTGACTAAAGGTTTTTCTTGTATTTATTCAAACTCTCTTTAAGTACGCCTATCTATTATAAGTCGTGTTATCCTCAACTTTCGTAAAAACTGGAGTGTCTGCAATCATTTCTTTGGTGATCACTCGCAAGACTTTTACAAGATACCGTTTTAAATTTTATTCAGAAACCTTCGGCATATGGTCAAGTGTTCTCCAGCAAAATACGGATTACAGTCTCATACAACTCTGTAGGGCAGTTATCAGTAACAAGAGAAGAAGTGGTTGCTAACATTCTGTTCTTTTCTAGGTAATATACCACCGAAATGAAGGGTTTAAACTTTACTGAGGACAAAGATTTTCATCAATCCCACGGATGCAGAGCGGTTAGATCCAATATACCGGAGCAACTTCTCCGAATTTATAGCTTAGTTATAGTTTTTATTATTTGTCCCAACAATATAGAAAATCTGAAATGATTAAATAGAAGCCTTCGATATCGTAGGACTGTCGACCTTACTCTGTTTCACGTTGCCGGTCTAATAGAAGTTCATCCAGTATTCGTTACCTTATGGACGTATATCCTGTTGGTGAGCGTTTGGAACCTCTCAGTTAAATTCAACTTAGACTCATCTTTGACTTTAGTATAGTTTAAGGTTGAGTTTGAAATCTTATTCCGAGTTTAAGGTACCAATGTCACAATTTTTGAGCCTTCGAATGACCAGAATCATGAAGTCTGCCAACCAATTCAAGGCATCCAACATAGTAGAGGGGGCTTGGTGCGTATTTATTGATGCAATGCATCTCGGTAAACCTGCCAGGTCACTGTTAAACCAAAAAAAAACTAGAGGGAGACAAGTTATTTCGTCTCTTGGTCGAAAATGTGAACCCTCCAAATGTATTTCTAGTAAAAAAAATAAGCTTCGTATGGAATTTGTGTTATAAAAGACCACCCTTTTTGAGAATCTTTAGTATTTTATTTACAAAGAGAGTTCAAAATTCGTCGTCATATTGGAAACTCTTAACTAAATAGTCATGTTTATAGCACTTTACACATAAATTCGGCCAGATCGACTGGAAATTTACTATTAATCGCGTTTAAAATACTTATACGAGTAGAAGTAAATTCAAATATTTTTCGATAAAGTTGAAACTCAAACCAATTTTTTATTATTACGATTTTATATTTTGTTGTTAAATTTCATCAAAAATTCCACAGAAATCCACAGATAAAATTCCTATTGAACTCGATAAACTCTTTTCGTATTATTATGCGCACAGCGTTGCCATATTTTTGTGTCAAACAACTATTTACAATTATTACTTCCGTTCAGGGTTGAGGTGAGGCCAACTAGATATTAGCATAATAATAATGATTAGAGACAAAGGCAGCGAAGAGATATCCTAGATAAGCCGGTACGTGCCACAAATACTTCAGAAGTGGGAAACAAAGGCGAATAAAGAGAGAAAGGCGAATGAAGAGAGACACACAAAGCAGTAAATGGAGCTATAAACATATTGTACATATATGTGCCTATGTCCATCCTCAAAGAATATAATAAAATACGCACTCACGCGCTACTTTAAACCGCTTGATGGCATCTAAGATAAAAATTATTATTTTCTTCTTGCTGCTCTGCACCATCTTCCATATAGTTTAGCTAAGTTTCATGACTTTTTATGGCACGTCTTTCGATTTTGATTTTGTTTTTTCTTTTCGGCGCTATTGCTTCGTTCTTGGTGTCATTGTGCCAGTTCTAAGAACCCTCATAAATGTTCCGGCGTGTCAATTGCAACACTTATTCTTTACGCTTCTCCTTTTCACACTGACTCGGCTGCTCATGCGCACGCAGGTAGTTTTTGTGAGACTTGAAATCGGTTATTGCGCATGCGCTGCAAGCAGGCAAGTATTTTTTACCACAATTCTGAATATTTTCGAAAAAAATATTCTTTGTATTATTTTTATTTTTAGTTTACGGTATTTTTTACTTTATATATATATTTCGAAAATATGTAGCGGTCACGTGCGTTATACATTAGCTCCCAAAAAAATATTAAATGAGTAAGGTAACGTTAGAAGAAAAATAAGTAAACATAAAAATTTGAAATTTTTAAGGAATTTCAAAACTCATGAAAAAATTGTGAAAAAAATTAAAAAAAAAAATTTCAATTATATTAAAAAACGTTTGACAAATAAATAAATGGAAAACAGTACAAAATATAAAAATAAAATTGATATTAAAAGTAAAAAAAAAATAAAAACTGGAAAAATTTAACATTAAAAACAAAATTGGAAATACTTTTTACATACCAAACAATTTCTGTATATATTTTTTTGTTTGTATATAGTTCCTAACAGCTTTTTATGCGACTATACAATGTCATTACTCAAAAAATATTGTAACACAAAAAATATCTGAATTTCGGAAAAATTTGGTTATTAAAACAAAATTAAGAATTCAAAAAATTTTAACTGAAAAACATTAAACTTAAATTAAATTCAAACAAAAATAAGAGTTGAAAAAGTTGTATTTAAAAAAAGTGTAATTTTCGTTTTCAAAATAGAAAAAAATTAATAAAAAAAATTTATGTAATATTTTTTTGTAATTTCTCAAGTTTTGGAAACAATTACACCGAAAATTTTCAATACTGTGCGCTTTATCTTTTATAATACGAAAATTAAAATCTTCATAAAGTTATATGGAAGTTACTTGGCCAATAGCAACGCAAGCGCGTTTGCTCCCTGAGATATGCTTCAATATAGTAAATGTGGCCATGATATTTTCAGTAAAAAATCTAGACTGATTTCCATAACATTTGTTGACTTTTAATCATAATTTATCAGAATATTTTGCAAATATCGACAATTATTAGCATAAATGAAGGCTGGGTGTCACAAGCTGGGCTACCAATTTCAGCAGCAACACATACCTTTTCCAAAAAACACGATTTCGACATCTTTTTACGTTCCAATTTGAATGACTTTAACGAAGTGATTATTTGAATCTATGACTGAATATATAATATCAATAATTGAGGCACCGTGCTTTAAGGTATGCTTCAATTTTCAGATTTTTTTCAGATCAAATCAGACAAACACAGATTTGATCTACGGTCATAGGAGAACAAGATCTCAGTAATATCAAAATATTAATTAGTTTGTCAAATATTATATGGAAAAGCGACACTGATCACCAGAAAGAGAGAATATCTTTTAGAGCGCCTTAAGGTAGACTAAAAAATTTTAAATAGCTTTTTTTCAGCAAAATGTATTTGAAACAAGATTTGGCACTAAAATGAAAACTGTTTTGTTAAATAATACCAACAAAAAGCGCCAACTGTTGTAAACTATGATACAAAGGTAAGTTCAGCGCCTTATGGTAGGCAACAGTTTCCATTATTGCACTCATTTTTCTGCACTAAAATCAGCTTAGCTATATTTTATTACCAAACACTAACTAGTTCACTAAAGTATTGTAAAAAATAACTCAAATTATCATTAAAAATGACATACTAGCGCCTAAAATATACTGCAATACTTATAATATGGCAACATTTTTCAACAAAACGTCAATTTTGTTTTATGTGATTAAAAATTCTAACTAATTTCCAAAAATGCTACAAAAAATGCTGGAAAATCCGTCAAAAATATTAGCCAAGCGCCTTAAGATAGGCTAAATACAGGCAAATTTTTCAAATTAACTGTATTTAAGCAACAGGATGAGATTTATAAGACATAAGCACAGATAAGACAATACAATTGAGTTTGAAATTATAAAATTAGTTGTTAAAATATTGCGGAAAAACATAATGAAACAACTTTAGCGCCTTAAGATATTCAAAAATTTTCAATTTTATTTCATATCTTCCCAGCAGAAAATGATTTGAACCGCATTAAGTCCCAAAATTATAATTTTTGCTCTTAAAATATTGCAAAATAGACCACTGAAGAGGCTTAGCGCCTTAAGATAGGCTAAATCTTTAATATATTTTAGAATCTAATTCAGCGATGTGGCATGCAATTTGAGCACGTAAAAGCACCAAAACGTAAACACATGCATGTAAATGCGCAAAAAGCAATAAGTGTAAACGAAAATTGTGTTTCATATAAATTTTGATGTATTTATATATGTTTATATATCTTTCTATTTACATACATTTGCTTTATGTACTGTTATTTGACTCTCGAATGTCAAAGGGCACTTACACTTAGTGCTAGATTACTTTATATGCGCTTATATGTATATGTGTATGTCTTCACATTTATAAGACATGCATCATTTTGCTTAGAAAGCTGCATTACAACTCGCCAAAGCACCCATACACACACATACACACACACACGTACATACTAACGCATATAGCAACCAAATAGTCGTATATACTGTACAACAGAGATCTCAATAGATGCGCACTAAACCAGAATATTATTATCATTATGCAAACGTGCACAAACACACACACACACAGACACACAAATACACGCAAACAAATTGACAAACACAAACACATCTACAGGCAAGTAATGTTATTAGTGTTGGTAGTGGTCAGCCAGCGGGCATAGTACAATCAACCAAAGTACCGCACACACACACACATATATATCGAGACACTGTGTGCATGTTTCGTACTCCCCCACTTATGCCCCTCCCCTGCCGCGCTGGCGCAAATATTTTGCATAATAATAATGGCTACGCATGCAGTCAAGTCCAGGCGAGTCCGCATTTAATGGACTGGAAAACTGTCCAGTGCGAAGGAGCAAAGATTTAACATTACAACAATAACAATGAACAACAACAACAAAATGTACGATATAGTAAAAGCCAACAATACAGGCGTGTAATAATAACTCCAACACAGCAACAGCAGCAACAACAACAACAACAAAAACAGTGGACCAAAAAATATAACGGTAAATGAATGTGTTTGTATGTATGTATGTATGTACAGTTGTGCGAGTGTATGATGTCCAAGGTTTATTGTGGCACGAGGCGTGGGCAACCTGATTTATATGAACAAACACACATACACACACACACACACACGCACACATATACACATGCATTTACCACTGCTCGTCGAGTCTATGACGCAGGCATGCATACAAATTACTCGATCATACTCGAGTTACACCGAGCCATGCAGCTAATGGAGCCAAAATTTTGTCCACAAACATTGTATGTAACCTGTGGATGTTAATTCGCACACACACACACACACACACATGCACATACATAAAATTGTACATATATAACAAATACATATGGTTGGTTATGTAGCGCATGTACTTTAGTAAAAACAGTTAGGAACATGTTCGTAGGTAAACGGTTTTACTCTAGTTGACCGCCTTTGTGTGTGTGTGTGTGTGTGTGTGTGTGTGAGTCACAGACCCAGTAGTGCCTCACATGCTGAGAATAACTGTTTTGACACTTTTGTAAAAAGTTTATTCCACTATTAGTAAAAATCCGATTTTGTTTCCAGTTACTTTCATTAAAACACTGTTCATTAAAAATCTGCTCTAAACTAGAATATTTAGGAACTAAAAATTATTTCTAAAAAAATCTTAGAAAAAAATTCAAAGAAAATACAAAACCACATATTAAAAAAATGTTAGTAATATATTAAAAAATATATAAAAATACTTTTAAAATATATAAAGAAATATTTTCAAATACGAGTATTTCGAAATTTTAATAATTTAGAAAAAATTAATAAAAAAATATTATTAATTACAATTTATCAAAAATTTAAAGACTAAAACAATATATTAAATAAACCAATTAGAAATATTTTCCTTTAATTAATTGAATAAAAATGGGTCTATAAACAAATTTAAACAACTTTGAAAAAAAAAGGTGGCTACTGACTTTCTCTCTTTCTTCTTCTGTTGTCTGATGTTGTCTGGTGTTTCTCTGACACTAAAAATATATTTTTTTTAATCAATGAGGTTAACAAAAATTAAGTAAAAAACTAAACCAAACTGTAAAAAAAGTGTATTTATTATTATTTTAAATATAAAATTTTAAATTAAAAAAATTACTTCTTATAATAATAAAAAAATCGCTCAAATTAATCAATAAAAAAAATTAAAGATAATATCTTTTCTTAATTTATTGAATTAAAACAGTTATTCAGCAAAAAACAATAACAAATTCGAAAAAATTATTTCTTTGGTAACAGAAAATAAAATAAAATAAAAAAGTTAAAGAGAAACAAAAAAGTAATTGACTCCAACAACAATTGAAAAATCACTGAAATTAATCAATAATAAAATTAATAAAAATAATCGATAATTCACATTAATTAAAATAAGAATGAGTTAGTAAAAATGTTAATAAATTTCCAAAAAAAGTTTATTCTAACAAAAAAATATAAAAAATTCAGCGAGTTTTACAAATTAGCTATTTTCAATGGCTTTGTAGCTTAAGAGCTTCGTCAATAATTACTCGTAATTTTTTATAATCAAATTCAAAACGCTGCTTTAAACGATTTTTAATCACTTTTTTATATGCAAAGTTTTAGAAAATATTTTTTTAGTTGCCGGTTAAAATGTGTGTAATTGAATTAAGCAATTAGAGCTTTTTATCGAAAGATTTTTTCGTATTGATTACTCTTCTATTGTTTTAGTAAGACTTCTAAATGCTCCACAATAAAAAAATTAATTTTCTTAATTCGAAATGATTTACTGACTTAAGGCACTAATTTAGTCCTTCGTAAGTTAAACGAGCGTATTAATCAACAGTTATTTTTAGTCATTTCAAAAATTAATGACGTTTAATGCATTAGATCAAAATGGGTCTTAACTGAGATAAGTATGCCAAACTAAGAGTTTGCAGTCCATGACTAACTTAAATTCTAACTTAAGTCAATAATTAATCATCATTAAAAAAAATTTAAATGATTATATTTCGGAGAGGTTAATAAATAAATGAAGCCACAACGCGACAAATTTATATCGCCTCTTGATTAACTTAAGTCATTGATTAATCACAACTAAGGCGGTTTAAATTTTAATTAATCTCTATTACTAAAGAAACCTGCGATAAAAATTTGAATATTAATCAACGTCCGGAAATGTATTTTAGAAAGTTAGCAAGTCGATACTAAGATCGACTAATGATAACTTAAGTCAACGATTAATCATGACTAAAATAGTTTAAATTCAATTCACTGTTTTAGCAAAGAAATCTACCGTTAGATAACTAAGTAGCAGTAAATTGCGTGACTTTTATTTAAAAAGGGTAGCAAGTCGACAAATGAATGAAAGCTTTAAAGCTCATTTTGAGACTTGCCTTTCAACTGAGCTGGCATTTGTACTTGCTAGTATAAGTAATATTCTTGTACACTTTCGATTAATTAAATCTTATCTAAGTTAATTAAACTGATCCAACATATCCTAACTGTCCTAATGGGTCACTCTCTTGCCAAGCCAGTCCAAACGACGGCCTTTAGCCATCACCGAGCAACCACATAGCTTTGGTTAATTTTCAGTTGCTTGCAAATGGTTGTGCGAATCGCCAACAGCCAGCAGGAATAGCAAATGAACGACCGAGAATCCTGTGTATATATGTACAGCACACACTGTGTGTGGGTGTGTAACTAGCGTACATGAAGTGGAGCTTTCGTTGCAGGCGAGAAAATTAAATTGGCCAAAAACTGTATCCATAACTTTTGGCTATAACCATTGCACATGTGGCATGTACACAAATATATCTATGAAATGGCAGGACACGTCATGGAGAGCGGCGCATGGGGGAGCGAGGCGGGGCGTTGGATGGTGAGAGAGGGAGAGAGAGATGCGCGTGAGCCAGAGCCGAGTATAGGACTGGGCAAAACAATAGCTTTTGGGTAAGCTATCAATGTGGACTCTGCTGTTGTCCACTGTCATGTACACAAATACATACAAATTATAATGCTCTCACACACGTACATGTATGTAGGTATGTATGTATGTATTTATACATTTTAGTATGCAGTTGGTTATGCCTGCCGCTTAGTTTGGCAGCTGCAGGCCCGCCACAAAATCGCATGGCACGCAAACACAGAACAGTTAACGGTACAAGCTATTTTGACCGTTATAAATGCGTTTTTATATGCAGTTGTGTGCGCAGATCTCTCTAACTTAGCTAGTGAACACAAAAACATAGATTTGTATGTATATGTTTGCAAATAACATAACAGTTAAGCTCATGACTATGTGTGTGTGTGTGTGTGTGTGTGTGGCAAGTGACCAATATTGGTTGGCTTACTTCACTATTTTACACTATCGTGCTCCGTTCGGAGATTAGAGACTGCGATAACGGCTTTTGTGGCTGCCGGGAGATGTTGTTGTTGTGCTTGCTATTCGCAATTGTTGTTGTAGTTATTGTTTTTGCGATAACCAATAGTTGCTGTAATATTCGAATGGCCCAAAATATGCCTTCTTCAACAATAAACCCATTTGGATCACTCAAGACCTTTCCGTACCGCGAGATCCGCTTGGTTTAAAGATGAATTTGTTGTAAAATGGAGATCAAGTAAAAATAAAAACGTATAAGAACTTAACTCTGCTTAAATTTTTAGACAAATAAGTCCGTTTGTAGCAAACACTTTCTACTAATTTTTTGTGGACCAAGCGTGGACTAGTTTTGACCCTATTTCGCATAGAGTATTAGAGCCACAACTCGGGTGAACTGCAGAACTGAAAACTCCTTTATTTCTGTATTTTCAGTCAGTCTAGCAGTTTTAAAGGTTGCCGGATCGGAAGGAAGTTCGATCTCGATCGAAAACTCTGTCTTTCGACTAAGCTGACACTTACTAATTAGACACCTCAAGCTAGAATACAAATTTTTAAACCAGTTAGGACTATAAGCGGTACAAGTAATCAGGTCCGATTAAAATCATAGACTTCTTAGACCAACCCGAAAGAGTTATAACACATTTCTTCTCACTGTGAACTCCTCAGGTCGATAAAGACTTCCATGTACGACTAGTTCGAACTTCTTAGTTTAGCAAACTCGAGTTCGAGCATAAACTATGGTATTCTTAGAAGTTTCAGTCCTTGATTTCAACGACTAAGTCTCCAATACATTCTAAATGGGCACAAGTACAGTTTAGTACGTTGAAGGTCCAGAAAAATTTGTGTATTTTTTAATTCTAGTGATAGGATCGCAATAAATAATAAGTCCTGACCGACATCTGGGCCTATCACAACAGAGTATTATCATTCCAAAGCAAGCTTTCTGAGGGATTTATTAGATAAAGCCACAACGATAGCTTTTTAGTATTTTCCAAGTCAATGAGGGCGTTATCAAGTTTTTTCTTTATTATTATTTATTCACATTTGTATTCATTTTTTATATTTTTATTTTCATTTCTAGTTTTTTGTTTTTATTATATTTTTCATATTGTACTTAAACTATTTATATCTTCTATCATATTTTTATTTTTTATTATTTTTTTCTTATATATAGTTTCCTCATTTCTCGATACTACTTGCAATTTTTTTCCTGCCACATGAATACCCCAACCTTTTAGTTTTTAATTTATTTAATAATTAATTAAACTAAAATTTTAATTTTAATTTTTTTAATTTTTTTTTATTTTAAATTTTTTATTTTCTCAGAAATTTTTTTTTATTTGAAATTTTGTTTTTAAATTTTACGTTTATTAATTTTCACTTTATTTTATAAATACTTAAATATTAGAAATTAATTAAATAAATTTTTTATTTTAATTTTTTAAAATTTTTGTTTTAACTTTTAATTTTTTTCTTTAAATTTATTTTTATTTTGAATTTCTCTTTTCAATTTCACTTTTATTAATCGTTTACTTTATTTTATAAATAATTACATTTGCTTTTTTTGTTCAAGTTTTTATATTTGATATTTTTTAATATTTTTTTATTTTTAATTTTGTATTTTTACTTTATTTTTTAAATCTTATTTGTTATTACTTTTTTTTAAACTTTTTTTAATTTTAATTTTCAATACCATTTGTACTCATATTCCCGTTTTATTTATTGCATAATTTTTTTTTACTTCTAAATATTTTATTTTATTTTTAATGAGAATTTGATATTTTATTATATCTTCTTCATATTTCAATACTATTTGCTTTCTTAGTTCTTCCTTATGAATTCCCCTGTACTTTATGAGAGCTAATTCTCTCACGAGCTGCTCTAAACCACTTGGAATTTCACTTCAACTAATCTAACCTTTTTACTAAAGCAAAAAGCGCTTCTCAAGGTGACCCCTCATTACAGTTATAAATTTGACCGGCAAAACTTCAAAGCGTTTCTAAAATGTCTTAAGAAGATTTTGAGTGCCATTTCTAAGGCACTTATGCGCTCACAGCCACATATGAGGCAGTATGTGTGTGAATTTGTATACATGTGTGTATAAGGCTGTGAGTATGTGTGAGGGCGTGTGTCTTTTATGGCTCTGTCTTAAGTGTCGCTTAATTGTGTTGTTTAACTGCTTGTTGCACATTTCAGCGTTGTTGTGGTTGTGTTAAATAAATAAGGACACTCGAGTTGTGAAGCGACTGCCGAGAGTGAGGAGTTAAAAGTTCATAAACGAATGTGCATACACACATACAAAAAGGATAAGCCAACTTCCTTGACTTGCAAGACAATATGTTGCAGCAAGTATTGTTGTTTGTTGTTGTTGATGTTAGTTGCAGTGTTGTTGCAGCGGCGGTTTCCTTTTGAAGGCCCTCACTTTTTTTCGGTGTGAATGAAGTGGCACTCGAGCGGCAGAGTAGCAAGAGAAAAAGAGAAAAAGAGAGTTCTCCAAATGCTACTAGAAAGATTACAACACCGAAGTTTCAAAACACTGTACTTCTCAAGCGAAGCTTAGGCACACATACTGACAAAAATGCATATATGAAGACACACATACAAACACATAACTGTAAGTGGTCGAGTGTGCCCACTCAAGGCGTTTTGCGGCGTCGGCGGCTCATCAAAGCGTGCCGACACTCTTAGCGCATAATTTCAAGTAAACTCTCACCTCAAAGCCCACTTGTGAATGTGTATATATATATATGTGTGTGTGTGTGTGTGTGTGTGTGTGGGTATGTGCAGTTAATGCGGCGCTTATGCACACATTATGCTCGTGAGCTTATCGTTTATGCAATTACATTGTCTATTCGCCACTGTTCTCATTGCAAGGACAAAAGTGTCAGCCGCTTTCAGGGGGACAAGGGAAATACAGCAAAATGATATGGAGTTTCTAAGAAAAATGCACGGGCTCGTTATTAAAGTTTTGAAATAATATAACAAAAAAAAAAAAATTTTTTTATTTGGAAAATAATCAGCTTTAAAAAATTTTGTAAATGTTATCAAAAATATTTCAAAAAAAAGAAAAGTATAAAACATTGTTTACGATGATGAAAAATTTTTTTTTTTTGTAAATAATTATAAAATTTTGAGATTTGAAATAAAACACTAAGTTTGAAAATATTTTCGAAAATATTATAAGATTTTAAGATCCGGAAAAAGTTAAGCAATAAAGTTAAAAAATGATTTTTATATAATAAATATTATTAAATAATTTAAAAAATTTGAAATTTGAAAAGATACAAAAAAAATATATAAAAATGTGCAAAATTATTAGAAATATTATCGATACCTTCTCCGAAAACATTTTAAAGAATACTTCAGAAGTGCAAAAAATTTAGAAACAAGCTTATAAAATTATTTTCGAATAATAAGAATATTTTTTTCAAATAAGGAATAATAAAATTTTGAGATTTGAAAAAAATTTTAAATGGAAGGATTTAAATATGCCAAAGTATTACTGATCCATTCCTTGAAAATATTTTCAAATATAGTATAAAATTTTAAAATGTGAAAAAACTTAGAAATAAATTTAGAGACTTATTCTCTAATAATAAATCTAATCAAAGTTTTGAGTTTCGGAGACAAAAATTTTAAAAGAATGTGTAAATAAAGTTCAGAAATAATAGTAATCCTTTCTTTCAAAATAATTTCATAAATATTAAAGAAATTAGTTATTGAATATTAAAAAAAAATTTTTTAAGAAATAATTAGACTTATTAAATTAGAAAAATTTGATTTAAAAAAAATTTAAGTGAAAGGTTTAAAAATTTGTAGCTTCAAAATTAATAGCAACCACGAATTCAAAACAAATTATTTGAAAATTAGAGAAAATTGGTATTATATAGGGAACTCGGAAAAAATATGTTTATATTAAAAAAGCATTTTTTTTTCGATATATATCTGAATTCAACAAGACATCCCATACTTATTGAAAAAATATTATATCTTACAAACTCCTTGTATACGGACGCCCAACCAAGTCGCTAGCGCCACCTATCCTCAATTCGCTGCAATAATGGTGACTTAACACTTCTCCAGCGTCTTAGCACTTACGGCGACACCTAGCGACGAAGTATGACAAAGAAAACAACCGCTACTTATGTGCAAGCATTTGAGTGAGTCATAAAGTGGTGGAGAAGTGAGTGAGAAAGAAAAAGTGTGTACAAACAACAAGAGCAAGGTAACGGCGCGGCGGATAACTGTTTACTAAGAAATTTCACTCCAACTGGATTGAGCTTACCGTTTGAGTGCTTAAGTTCTTGCTTGTAAGGAGTTGCTTGCTAAAACTTTTCGGGGTAAGACAATGAATAATACGGAAAAGAGTTGAAACACACAAAAAAAAATTGATTCAAGTGATTAATTTCAAATTTATCTACCCTTCACTCCACGAGCTTGCTCCTCTAATAATTGTCCGTTATTTGCTGTTCATAAACACTTAAGTATCAATATATACATAGCAATACTTAATAAGATAACGGTAATCGCTGTGATTAGGTATATGACCTTATAAATTGATAATTTTCATTGGTTTTCCTGAGAAAAGATTCAGTTTATTACCTTAGATACATAACTTCGCAGAATAGAACAATGAGCAAAATATCCAACAAGAGGTTTTTATAAAAAATTTTAATTATTTTCAAAATTTCAACTTTTTTGCGACAATTTTGTAATTTTTCCAAATATATTTCTATTCTTTTTTAATTTTAATTAAAAAAAAAAAGGTTTTTTTAATATTTTTCGAAATTTTGTTTTCGAAAAAATTATATTTCAAACATTTTTTTTAAATATTTTTCTAAAACGTGTTATGTAGTAGGAGTAGTGAGAGAGTTAATAGGTGAAACGAAAAAAACTTTGACGTTGTTGCATAGTACTATTAATTATTTTTACGTTTTTTGTATTGTTCATTCTTTTATTAGACGTTGTCTTTATTTTTCACCTTTTATTGCTGTTTAACTCTTCCACTCTTACCTTACCTGGCACTTTTCTCACAATTATTGTTTTCCCTTGTTTTTTTTCACACTTAAAGCTTATCTTCAGTAATTGCTGGAGTGTGTAGATATGGAAGCGTTTCGATCACTTTTCGCATTTCATTACCAATTTAGTCTAATATTAGCCACGATTGGCTGTTGTGCCTTAGAGGAATCACATCAAATGAAAATATTGAGCAAATGAAGCAAACGGAGGCGTAAACAAGGAAATATAAATACCGTTATATTATAAAAAAAACAAAAAATTATAAATAATAAATAAACAATAAAAACAAATTTCAATATACATTTATTATATTTTAATAAATTACACTATACTACACAGCAAAGAAAAATTGAAAAAAGAAAACAAATTAAATACACAAAACATATAATAAAAAGTGTTTAAGTTAGTGTTTTATAAGAAAGACAAATTGAAAATCCATTACAAATAACAGTAAAGAAAACGAAAAAAATATATTTTAAATTCAAAAAATAAATATTAAAAAATTTTTAAACTTAATTATAAATTAAAAAAACTAAGGACAACATTTTTCAAATATTTCAAATTAAAAAATTAATTTAAAAACGAATAATGAAAAATTTAATTTAACAAGCTTTCTAAAATTTAAATTTATAAAAATATTAAATAAATAAAAATTATATTAAAAAAAGTATGCACCCCTAATGAAATAAAAAAAAAACAGTTACCTTCTGGTGTCATACAGTTCAACCTTTTAATTAACGAAATCGCCATTGCACAAAATGGGTTCCTCTTGCTCCAGAGATCCACCCGCGAATACTAAAGAAGCACCTGAACTCTCATGGCATGCAGGTTACGATACTGTGGATACCCATAACAACAACAATAGCTGCTTACTGGCAGTGAAATTTGTGAACGGGGTAAGTATCCAGGGTTATTGAGTGATCTTTCAAAGGGAAGATAATACAATTTGGTAACACTGAAGCTCCAAAACCCTTAAAACCAACTCCGGAATGGCCTAAAATGCACAAAATAATTGATATATAGATATAGAACCGTGGATAAAATAAAAACCGGAGAGTTGAAACCAGCTCAATAGCCTTGGATTTCTGGTGATAATTCCGAGCTCTGTTCTACATATGACACTTATTATTCTTTAAAGAAAATACGACTCAATAGCTTCACAATTCTAATAAGCACTGAATTTATAGCTCTATAAGTGGTTTCTTCAAGTAATTTCTTGATCCGCTCTAGTCGTTGCTATATGAACATTGCTCTTTCGTCTTCAGGACGTCTGGAGAACAGCTTTAGAGTAGTTTCAAGTGTAACCGAACACTTAATACCTAGAGAAACATGATAGGGTATAAATTTCTTTCCCTTAAGGTATTTTGGAGACGTCCAAAGAGTCACAGGACATACCCAAGCCAAGTGGATCTATAATTTTATCAAACTGAGTCGACGTCTTTGTAAAATCTCTTCACAGTATTCTCAACTATGGCAGGCCAGATGGATACTGATGGCTACAGATACAGAGAAACTTTGAGCTCACGGTTAAGCCCAAACCAAAAAAGTTGCTATTTCCTAATTCTCAACATCCCTATCTCTTTCCAGGAACAGATTTTGGTTTTCAAATACGTGAGTGAAAAAGACGAGTGGCCGATCTGCCATGAAATACCGGTTGGAGGCATTTTTCGTACGTTCGTCGTCCAACAGTATATGCTCTTTATAGACTGGACGGACGCGAAACGGATTTGTTGCTATGACACAACAACACGCGCCATACGCACTTTGGAACCAATCAAGAATGAAGTCTATGTGCATTACTTCGCCGCAGAGTTTGAGAACAAACTTTACCTCTTCGCGGATTTGGTGGATAAACGGAAAGTGAATGTGTAAGCGAGAGAATTGGAATGTTATATAGTACCAACTTAATTTTGATGTAAAAACTTTGACAAATTTAGCTGGGATCCAACTACAGACCGCTGGAGCGAGGCACCCAAACTGAATGTGGCACGAGAGCATGGCGCAGCCGTCTCGCACCGCGGTTATTTGTTTGTGGCCGGCGGACGCAGAGATTACCTATTCAACTCTGAGCTGCGCTCGGTTGAGCGCTACGATCCGCGACGGCGTCGTTGGCAACGCTGCGCTGATATGCTGCAAGCGCGCTGTGCGGCGGGCGTAAGTGGGCTAATGAGGGTTTTAAGATTTTTTGTGCTGATTTTGATAACTTGGCTTACAGCTGGTCTCTGCTGGCGTTTTCCTCTATATTGTGGGCGGCGAGTGTTCGGAAATACCCACCAATATGGTGGAGCGTTATGACCCACAGATAAATAAATGGACGCAGGTATGTTGTACTCAAATCAGTTTTTTTTTCTCCCACCTTAAACTTCTCTCTCACTCTTAGTTGTTGTGCATGCAAATACCTAAACATTACCCAGCCTGCGCGTACTACAACAACTGCCTGGTGGTTTGTGGTGGTCCCGACATGGGTCAAAATTGTAAAACTGTCGAGGAGTTCATTGAAGCGGAGAACAAGTGGTATCAAAGAAATAGCATGCCCACACAAGGTCCTTACTCTTATGTGATTGTAACACCGACATGGCTGAGACAACTGGAGTCACTAAATTAGCCTTTTCACATTTTATGAAGACTTAAAAACAAAAAATATATATTTATATAAGACAAAAACAAAGCTTTCAAACAATTTTTGGAATTTACTTTGTATCCCGCTCAGAGATGCTTTCAAACTTAGTTCATTCAATTATGGAAATATTTCCTCTCTCTCTCTCTCTATCTCTCTCTCTCTTTCATCCTCTAAAAAGATAAGCATTTCTCACTAGGTCTCTTTTTTAACCAAGCGCGTCTGTTGCCTTCTTATCTACACCTCAAACAAAACTCATTTACGCCCTATCTAATTAACAGTAAACTCGGAACGAAAATTCAAGTCAATTTAGACCAGAATTCAAGAGAGGTCACTCACTCGAACTGAAAGCTTGACGTGACTAACCCAGAGATTTCGAACCTAAGACTCATGTGGTGATAGTCGCGTACTCGATAATATAGATACGAAAATTGCGGACGTTGTTCCGAACTTTATATACAATTCTAATAAATGGTTTGATAGATGGGGATTTCCACATTAGCATCAATGTACATTTGTGTTACTTATCAGTGTTTATAAAAGAGAAATGTCGGAAATAAACAATTGGAACTGCTTCAAGCAAATAATAACTATAAAACTTGCTAATAAGATAAAGATAAGATATCGTATTTTCGCAGAAAACCAAAATTGGGGGAATTCACTAATTATTAGAATACTGGGCTGAGAGTATAAGGCCGCCATTCTCGTGTAGTCTGAAACATCACCCTCTTCTTTTCTTCTATTGGAGAAGGGAAAGATTCTACATTTTCAAACTCCGTCAAATATGTTAGGGGTTCATTTTTCGGATAAAAGTGGAAAGCACGTTTGCCTCCCTCTGCTGAGAGATAATAATCGATATATAACCCTCTGTTATCGAACCCACGACCTTCAAACTAACATAATCAGCGACTTCCGTCAACACTTGTTTATATTTTTAACACTTTAGCACACCCTCGAGTTATAAAAAATGTAAATACCTTTTCAAGGTCACATATATAGATATAAATATTGCACATAGAGTGATTAATAATTATCTTATCGATGAAAGCTCTTATCTGAAGTGGTATGTCTAATCATCAACTGAGCTTGACATGCATACCACTGGCTGCATTTGGAAATTTAGTGCAAAAATAGACGCGAGAGAGTGTAGCACCTGCGATGGAAGAGAAATTTGCAAAAATATGTGTGTGAAAAAAAAAATAAAAATTTAATTCTTCCAAAAATATTTCTACATGAATTATAAAATTATATACGATATAATTAATTTCGGTGATTTTTACAAATACTTATAATCTCTCTTATAACTTTCGCTATATATAACGGTTAAGACGATCTTTTAAACGAGTGTGTAGGAATACTTTTGAAAGCCACCGAACTTTCTTCGTTAAAACCTTAAACAATCAATAACAATATGGGCTCATCTTGCTCCAAGACTAATGCAACAACTACAACTGATGTTGTTGTATCTACCAACGATAACGGTGCAAACACATTCAACGACAGTAATAGCTGTTTACTGGCGGTGCAATTTGAAAATGTGGTTCGTATGAACAGTTTTTTAAGTAATTGAATCATAACAAGCCATAAAAAGCTTCAAAAGTATAACCAAAGATGGCATTGCTTAAAGCTTCGTGGCACTTATTTTGAATTCGAAACTTAGGAACCATCTTTAGAATGCCCTAAAATCTTATTTTTAAGGATGAAGTTACGATAGCTAAGCAGACAAGAAACTCCTAGAAGTCCTCCAAAGCCTCACCCCAAAAAAATTTTTGATTTTATCACGAGTTTCGTTAGAAGCATAAATAGCTTTAATGCTTCGAAAGGGAAATATTCCATTAAATCTATAATTTTAGCAATTGTGTTTCATTCATACATAGCGGTGGTTAAGCCTGAACTTTTCTTTCTAAAAAATATTTATTTTTGCTTTGTAATATACGCCTAGAATCTTGACGACAACCTCTGTTTGACGAATCATCACTTAGTTCTCTTTTGGTTCAGGCGTCATTCCTTGCCTCAGCAGAAGAGATCAGTGATGCAATTCAGACACTCAGTGGTACTTTAAAAACCATTCCTACCATAGATAAAAGGAGGCAAGAATTTAATGAATTTAATTTAATAAACACTTAGAAATGAATAGCCTCAGTTGAAGAGAGAAACTTTACTTACTTTCTCACTCATTCATTCTATTTTTCTTTCGACAGAAATCCATTAAGGTCTTGAAATACCTTAGCGCGCAGGAGGAATGGAGTGTTTGCCATGAAATACCCGTTAAAGGTCTCTACCGCACCACAATTGTAAAACAATACTTGCTCTTCCATGACTGGCTGGACGGCGTACGTGTCTGTTGTTATGACACAGCAACGCGCGCCATACGTACATTGAAACCGTTAACAGTAGACCAACCGTACTGGAGTTGTTATTGCGCTACCGAGTATCGAGAACGGCTATACTTAATAGGCGCCGATACCCATGATAATCGCAAAGTTTATGTGTAAGTGTGTGACTTTAAAAGGAATCGAGATTCTTATAAAAGTCTGTAAACCCCTGCTTTCAGCTGGGATCCCGAAAGAGACGCGCTAAGCGAAGCGCCTAAGCTGAATATTGGTCGTACACGGACAACGGCACTGAAGCATGAGGGCTACTTGTATGTAGCCGGTGGCATGGTCTCCATCAACGATAATGAACGTGACACCAATTCGGTTGAACGCTACAATCCGCGTCGCAACTGCTGGGAGCGCTGCGCTCCAATGTTGCAAGCGCGCTGCGTTGCCGGGGTGAGTTGATTTCAGGAGTGTATTAAAAAACCAAGTTTTGTGCTTTACTCGTGAGCTAAATGCTGAATAGTTCGCCGAAATGATTCGCGAGTATTAATATAAAGAGCAAAATTTTTACTTTTTCAATTTGTGTTGATGTTTCTGTTAACTTTTTTGAGACTTTAAATTTTTTAATTACTCTGCCAGATGGCCTCCGCTGGTCGTTTCATATATGTTGTTGGTGGTGACTGCACCTCGACGCCAACAAATATGGTGGAGCGTTACGACACGGGTATAAACAAATGGACACAAGTAAGTTGGTAACGCAGAAAATTTACTTAAAACATTATTTTGAATTGATTTGATTAAAAAAAAATTTTTTCTAAAAAATTATTTTCTTTTCACTCTCTAAATTGGAATAAAAAACAAACGAAAAAATTTTACTTTTTAAAAACTTTTTAAATCTTAACACGAAATTTGTTTTTTATCGAAAATTTGTTCAAAACAATAAAAAAAACTAGAAATTTTAACATTAAAGAATTTGGAAAAATTTTAAAATTAATTAAATTTAAAATAACTTTGTTTTATTTAAAAAAATTTTAATTTTTGGAATTAAAATTGTTTTCAAAATTTTTTGAATTTATTCTAGCTTACATAATTTAAAATTCTTCAAGAATTTTTAGAAATAATTGTAAATTTTTTCTTTGTTATATAATTTTTCAATTTGTAAGAACTAAAGACAAATCTTAAAAATTAAAAAAAATTTTCATTTTCGTTTTAAAAATGATTTCATTATTTGCAAATTTTTTTTTTAAATTGTGCTTTTGAATTTATGGTTTATTAATAAATTTTGTCTACAGTTGGTTGCCATGCAAGTCCCAAAAGTTTTTCCAGCCACTATATTTTTTAACAATCGTCTAATCGTTTGCGGCAACTCTAGCAATGCAGAGGATTGCTCATTAGTGGAGGAATTCGATGAGACAAGCAAAAAATGGATTCGGAGGAATAAAATGCCAATAGACGGTCCTTTCTCATATGTAGTGGCTACACCGACGTGGGTCAAGCAGCTAGAGTCGCTTAATTGAAAAAAAAATTTATTGTAAAATAATTACATATTAAATGATTTAAAAAAATTTATTTTTAAAATTAAAAAAGAAGAAATTTATGTTTTTCATAAGTTTTTTTTAGTAAAAAATTAAGAATAAAAATTAAATAAGTAAAAAAACTTAATGAATTTATTTGTTTTTTTTCCAAAAAAGAAACATTTTTTCTACTACTTTTATTAAATTTTTTGTGAAATTTGTAAAATTTAGTTTCAGTAAAATATTTACATTTTCCTATATTTCTTAAATTCAAGAAATATTATATTTAGGTTAAATCTCCTTTTTAATTTTTGCAATATTTCCGCATTTGCGTTCCTTTCAAAATTTTTTCATCCTTTACATCTCCTTAAGTCGATCCTTCCTATATTGAGACTGACGGTATTGAAATTTCTTTGTTATTCTTTGCACTTATTCATCATATAACGGTATTTTTGGGACTTTTCGTTTTCAAAATATTGCATAAAAAATTAAATCAACTCAATAAACGCATGAACACTTCAATGCTAAGTTGATGATAAAAATTTAAAAAATTTTAAATGAAAACACAAACAACAAGAAATGGCAGAAAAGCTTTCATTTGTAACACCAAATGCAGCAATGCAAAATAATACCGTATGAAAGCACAATAAACAACAATAACGGAACGAATGCATGAATTTTGCATTTCATCAATGAAAGCACAATGTGCGGGGATGCAATAACAAATATAAAAAAATAGAAAATACACAAAAATTTGAATATAAATTTTAAGCCATATCCAAAAAGCATAAAAAACTGACCATTATAAAAATAAATGTTTAAATAAAATATGTTTAAATAAATCATGTTTTAAAAATTTTTTTTTTCAAAACTCTAGAAGCTTTGTTAAAATAATTTAAATTTATTTCGATATTTTTTTAATTGAGAAAAATAACAGTAATCCCTTTTCTTAAAATTAATAAATATTTAAAAAAAACTTTATTTTTTTCAAGTAATCTAAAGATTTTTATTGAAATCATTTTAAAATCTTTAAAAATTTTATGAAATGAAAAAAAAATAAATTGCTAAAAATTTTTTTAATTAATAAAATTTTTAAAATATTCAGAAAATTTTTAAATTATTCTCTTTAACAAAAAAAGTTTCTCAAAAAATATTTAATAAAAAAATGCATTAACGCAAATATATGCTGGTAGGAAAGTAAACTCATTTTATCCACCGCCCACTAATTTTGAATAATTTAAAAAAGTTAGCTTTCTAAAAGCTTTAATGAAACACCACTTTTCATCACTCAAAATCCTTCACCTTTAAAATCGCTTTTGATGCGATGCCAATCCCAATTTCGCACATATTTCATTTACATTCATTTTCCATATTTTCGCAATATTCCTCAGAATATTATTTTCAAAGATTTTATTTCAGTTTTTTTCGCTAACGAATGTTTGAGTAGCTGAAAATTCATGGCATCACCGCATTTGCCATAAGCTGTTGCACCTTTAACTACAAAACGCAGGTACACTACATAAATACATTGTACAGCAACAGCAACAACAACAATCGTATGAATATTGTATGTATGTATGTGTTTTACAATGTTTTCAAACGGTGCTTTTGTTTCGTTGCCGCGTTGCATGAAATAAAAACTTATAATAAAAGCTTTGCGAAAAAGTGACGTGTACACAAACGAAGCCACCCACATATGCATGCAGCCAGATGCCTACATATCTATACATGTATATGAGTACATTTACATGCAAAATTGTTTTTGACCGATTAAAACGCTTCCAGGCAATTTGGCATTGAACAAAACCAATCGGTGGCAACATGATGAAATATAAGCGAAAATATTGTTGTGGCATGAGTAACGGTGATGAATACGTAGGTGATGTATAGGTTATCAAACAGAGTTGCCATACTTTTGCAGTGCAACAAAATTATGAAAAATATTTCCTTTCTCAGCTCAAGTAGCTCAAAAACTGCTGTTCGATTCGGTTCAAACATTTTGAAAACTCCACTAAAGTTGCCAGACCTAACTGATACTACTAAGAGTTAAAATACTTTGAGCAGTACCTCATGAGAGTTAGAAACCAAGATTTTCAGAGTTTTTGAAAATTTTTCTCACCTTTTTGCAGAATATTTCCACTTCTTTCCACGTTCTCTATATTTTTCAAACTAATTTGAATCCACTTGTAGCATCAGGGGTCTCCCATTCTACGAAGAAATTATTTCGCACTGTCGGAAATTAATATCAGAATGCCTGAACCTTTCAGGAATCGTGTTTCCAATTGAATCTTCTGCAAGAAGGTCGGAAGGCTGGAAATAAGTATATGAATGGCCGAACTTTCTAGAAATCGGATTCCGATTGGGTTAAACTCAAAATCACCTGAGTTCCTATTCCCTATTTTAGCCACAATATAAATTAGAATATTAGAAGAAGACATCCGTACATCATTTACCGGTTTGACTGAAAGCTGAGCACCGCAAGCAGACAATCTCGAAGTCTATGTGGAGTTTATAAAGCACACCTTTCGAGAGAAGCGTTTCTGACCATTACAGTAAGTGCCTCTTTGCATGCCATTATCTTCCTTCTTATAGTGCGATGCTGTAGAAACAGCTTTTTGTCCAGAGTTTCCGAGGGCAACCCTTCATTTATTACCATTAAACAGGGTTTCCTTGAGTATAAATGTAGAGATTATTGTCTGAAAGACCTGTTCTCACTAAAAGTCAACTAACTTCTGCCTAAGAGCTTATCGGACTAACATAAAGCTCATCATCACATCAAAAATGCCTGACAAACTGACCGGTGTCTATAAGAAGTTCACAAAGAAGGCAGGAATAATACTTGGAGAAGTTTTCAATGGCATGGGCATTGACCTCGACATTCAAGGATAAAAAAGAAAATAGATAGATCAACTTCGGAAAGAAATGTCTTCGTGAAAGAAAACAATACCAAAAGATAATTTTATGAACTAGAGTAATCTATCTTACAGGGTCAGGTTGCCTCATCTACCGAGATCAATAATTATAAATACTTTTCGGCGTTCTTAAAGCGATATTTGGACATATTCCTATAAAAAGAAAAATAAGTCTCTCACTGAAATTTAAAAAATTTTGTGCTATTTTGAGCGCACTTAACTGGGCATGATTGCCTTCTGAAGCTTTAAAAGGGGAAAATAACTCTCGGGCCGCAATTTAGGTCAGTAAGTAGTATCGAACAAGGTAGGAATTGTTCGTGATTCTTGAAACGAAATAGTAGAAAGAAGGTATTGGAGGTATCTATTCTTCGACTCAGAGGGTAAATCGAGTCAAAACGAGCTCAGTTTTGAGATTTTTTATCCCAAGCCTTTGGCAACCCCATTTCTAAGCCACTCGCGGTTTTGTGCATATTTTTTTGGAAATATATTTTTTTCCATATCCAAAATGTTTGCATTGGAACGTATGCATTTTACTATGCAATTGTTTTTAGGTTTATCTAGAGAATATTAGAAAATCCGCATTTTAGAAATTTCACAGTATTTCTATGAAATACTTTTGTTGTTTTGATAATATTTTGACCAAGTACTTTGCCCGTGTTTTCAGTGCCTCCGCTATGTGCCTTTTCGAAATTTCTATGCGCCAATTTTGAATTCGAATCCAGCGCTAAGCAATAACCGTAACGTGTTGCATATTTTAGTGGGTGGAAAGATCCGCACAATATCCATATATAAATATATATTTGTATATATATAAACATGTAAAATCCGCAAAATAGTGAAAAATATTCAATTTGAATTTCAAATGCAATTTGAAAGCGTGTTGAAGTGCAACGAATCCATTCACGGGGCATTTAGAAGTTATTTTAAGCGCCTACAAATATGCAAAAAGTATTTGTGAATCAGTGAAGCATGTGTGCATTTATTATGGATTTATAGAATTACACTGGATTAAAAAAATAGTAGCAACGAAATACATTTTTAAAGTTTCTATTGAGTTCGATGAAAGCGGGGTTTAAAGCTTTAATGGCTAGAAATTCTGCTTAGATCACCAAACTATCGTAATACTTTAGAGAAGAAGTAGGGACAATAGATGTCG
Organism: Bactrocera minax; assembly: GCA_021498325.1. Taxonomy (NCBI): domain Eukaryota; kingdom Metazoa; phylum Arthropoda; class Insecta; order Diptera; family Tephritidae; genus Bactrocera; species Bactrocera minax. The sequence goes on along the minus strand of JAKEEE010000079.1, from coordinate 228,506 downwards.
GGAGCCCTTTCTATCAGCCCACTTCTTCATTCAATTCTATCTTACTTACAACCATATTCTAAATATTTCACTCGAAAAGGTGGTACTAGGCTCAGGGAAGATCCTAATAATGGGATCAAAAATCACTAGATAAGAAGTTGGCTGAAGAAATTACATTCATAAATTTTCCTACAAATTAATCAAAGTCGAGAACATCTTCATCCGTCCGAAAATTGCTTTCTTAAGCTCGTTTTAAACAAAAGTCCAACCTAAAGTTTCTTTGATGTGCCGTGATTCATATATTTAGGTAATAAGAGCTGAGCCTCTTCAAATGTGGAAGGTAGCACCTACCAACTTTTCATCAAAGAGATTTCCAATTTAAGATGAATATTTAAGATGGAAATCTCGTCGCCCCTCTCAAAGCTCAATTTTCACCACTTTTTTTTTAGCTCCGGGAGCTTCTACTAGGATAGCAGTTCAGCTCAATCAGCTCTCTATAATAACTTCGACTCGGCATCGTCATACAATTAATGTGCCGAAGCCCTAGGAATATCCGTCGGTAATGGCAAGGGATGGCAAAGGATATTCTTCTGGATAATAGGCTTACTTTTCGCAGGGAAACAGGACTGCCGGACCTTGATTATCAGGCTTTTAAATATAAAAATTTAGTGCTTTTATTTTAAACTGTGAAAACGTTGGAACTTTGAGTCCACGGTTCGACACCTTGTGGATAATGGATTCAACTGGAAGGCTTTGCGAACGATCCGCATTAATCGCGTTCTTCATTAGGGTAATTATCCTGTCATATACGAGAGATTAAGCTGGATATTCGAGCCAACGCTTCTCTGATTGGGTTATAGATATAAGTACTATATCGGTACATAAAAACCTGCAACATCTCATTAAGTAATTAATAATTATGCGAGGTTATTGAGCTTCTCGAAGTCCAGTTAAATGATTGGATGTCCCAATGTGGGATTAAATATGCCTTATCCAAGCTATTTTTCATTATTTTTTTTTTGCCCAGTGTTAACAAATAATAACTCCGCGATGGAGCTCATCAAAATTCTAAGCCTATGGTGGAGCCAAACGGAGGAGTCTTTAAGACCGGCGCAGAAAACTTTCAATGTGAATTCAAGTTCAACTCCTGTAACCTTAAAGTAAAGTTCGGAAGTAAAAGCTCTAGAAAATAAGGTGCTCACCAAGGGTCCGCGGCTCGTTATATTTAACCTGAGTGAGCTTTAAGGTCTATATGAAGAGCATTTCACTAAAACGAATACATTTTTATATAGAAATTAGTCCTTTTTGTTGTTGTTATATTTCATAAGTGTTAGTATTTTGCAACAACAACAAGAAGACTGTCTCTCAATGCCCGGCAGTCGAAGTTTGTAAGTAAAGTTTCATTTAAACATACAAGATTACTATTTCCTCACATGACCGGCGCATATGCATACAAATGTATGTATGCACATATGTATATATGTTTATTGTGTGCATTTGTAACAAATCTGATCTGCCTTTTGTTGCGTCATTCACAAATGTGTTTTCATTATTTTTCCGCTTGGCTCACTAGGCTTGTCTGTTTGATTTCCGCTAGTGCTGAGATGCATGCCGTACATTACATGCCGTTTACTACAAACATACATATGTATATATGATATATATGAATTGTGTAGCATAAAGACACTCTTAAGTACATAAGCGACCAATAAGGGCGGAAAGGACCCTTTTCTCCAGAGCACATAACTTTGGCAACCATCATTGCGTACAGTTAAACATGCGTAATACGCTAATCCGTAATAGACACCGTTAAGTTGAGGCCATGGTGCGCTTGTTGGGACATCGTTTACGCCTTCGTACGCGTCGGCAGCAGCAATAGTGGTCGGAGATGGCGGAATTAAGCGACGATTCAGTAAATCCTTTGACAATTCATATGCGGATACTTGCATATACACCCATAAATATTAACGATACGATTTAAGATATTTAACTAAGGTCTTTAGCACCCTAAGCGCTATGAAGAATGTTAAATTAAAAATAAAATATGGTCGGTTTTGCCAGGCTGTCACTCGCAATGTAGACAAGTCTTAAGTCTTTTCGTTGCTGTTGGTTTGCAAAAGCAGCCCCTGTGCTCTTAGTATTTCGAAAATTTCCGTCAGCATTTTATGAGCTCTTAATTGGATAACTGAAATTTAGCTGGCAACACTAAAATATATTGGCCGCTCTTAAGCCGCTTGGGGAACATTCTATAAGGCATTTTCACAACATGAATTTGAGCTCACTAATTATAATTTCAATAATAATGAGAATTCTTTGGCCCCAAAATCGTCTGATACCAGTGCCTCTTTTAAATTAGCTCAAAACTTTTTAAAAAGAAGCTCTAAAGACTTCTTCGGCCGAAAATGAATGACGTTAAAACGTGTTTTATAGATTTGTGAAGACCTCCGTCAAGTCATATTAGTTCTACTAAAGTCGTAATCTTACCATAAGTTCCCAGCGCTGTTCATCTTAGAACTGTTTTTAACAGATTAAAGTGCGAGGATTTCAAAAAGTCACTTCTACTTAAACAATCTCACAAAAAAGAACACAATATTCAGAACTTTGATCTTGAAGTTCTACAATGAACTGTTTACCAAGGGCTCGATAGCCTGGACCTTTTAGAGGCATAAACTGCTATTCTGTATTCAAACTATCTCAACCAAACGGCTGTACTTTCGCCTGAGTTTTACACACTAAAATTTTCGCCACCCAGACGAGTAATATTATATTCTCCCATATATTTGGTTTACAAAAGTAATCCAAGTTGTCCAGTCCAGTCTCTATTAGTCCAAAAGGTTCCCTCTTGAAGTACAACACATTGATGGCGTGGAAGAAGAAAGCCGCGGCGGTATTTCCATTATATAAGATCTTATAAACATTTTTTAATGATATTGAAGGCGACCGGAAGATGATGGAGTCACAATCACCTCGCTTGTTTGATATCACGAATGATACTAAACCACAAGAGAATATTTAAATATTCACTTAAAATAATTAAAATATGGACTCGGATAGTCGGAGATCATTTTAAAGTGAACTGAGAAAGTAATTATCATAACAGCTTTGTTAAAATATAACAACTTCCTAGTCAGGCTGAGAATAAACCCTGGCCCTCAAGGTAAGCCAGTATTATATCTATGTATCTGATGGAGTTGCTAAGGCAAAGGCGCGTTTTTACGGACACTTGTTCTTCTAGATCACTGGATCCAACTAAAGACAAAGGCATATGCAGTTATGGGCAAGTAAATCTGTTAAAAGAGGAAAAAGGAAGAAAACTCAAGGCTATACATACATTTACCTCACTCATTACGTTTCGCTTGGAAAAAAATACAAAGCCATAATCAAACAGTACATAGAGCTTAAGAACAAACTCTCTGTCTCATCATACAGGAAAGAGTTCATCTACAGCGCAAAATTTAGGGAAACTGCCTAAAAATGGACGAAGCTAAGAGATGCGGTAAAGAAGAAAGAGGCAGGAAAGAATGTAATTCTCCTTACCGAAAATTTTATCGAACTTAACGTCAACCATTCGGATTCAAAAGAAGCCCGTCATTCTATTTCCTTACCTTACAGTTTGATACGCCTTCCTCAACTAATAGTTCCGGAGCTCATCACAAGTAAATTTTTTAACAGTGCAAGCGTCGAGTCTTTTGTGTTCGTCAAGCAGAAGTCTATCAAACATAAGTCTAAAAAAGTTGTCAATAAAGAGAAATCAAGTTGAAGACGAAAGAGGGAGATCTTTAAGGAATCTCAAGTTTAAAACTAAAAGGAGATTATTTATTTGAAATTTCATGGAAGAAGCCGAGGTCTTATACTTCAATACGGAAATTTATTTGGAATAATGCAGTGGTAGGGTCGAAAATTGTCAGGTTAAACCGAAATTCGACTGTAACATTGATTCGTGCGTCAAACTTGCCTTAAATTTCGCTGCTTACAGATCTTTTCTTTCTATTTTTCGCTAATATTTTTATTTATTTTTAGAAATAAACATTACGTGTATCAAAATACGTCAGAGAACTCTGCTCTTTTATTCATAAGATGATTTTGGAGTGACATGAACTCACGCAGCACAGTTGGATGACTGACTTGCCTTCGAAGAATGAAAAATAATACTAAAGAAGAAAGCAAATAAAAAGAAGCACGATATATATATATATACATATCGAAGCATATATGTATAGGTTTCTGACTGTCCTTCAAACTCTAGATACATACACATATATACATGTGGTGTTGCTTTAAGCGTGTTCTTCATACCACACCTCTTCGTTCACATTTAATATCTTCTTTTACTTGTTTGCAATTTCTCTTTTTCTTCACGCTTGGATTTGTATTTTTATTACACAATAGAAGCACAAAGTATGCCCACAAGAGGCGCAAAAGTTTTCAGAAATAAACATACTGAAAATCTAGCTTAAGAATTTGTTGAAAGAAATTCGTGAAAAGATTCCAACAAAAAACAAAATTACGCACAAGGAAGCAAGATGCAGTGAAATGATGACAAAAAGCTGACAACTATTTGTTGTTATTCTTGTCATTGACGTAAAAAAGGCGGATAATAAGTAATGAAGGCAGACTGACTGTGACTCTGAGACCAAATAGAAATGAAACTTGGGGGTCATTATTCGGTTTGCAGCTCAGAGACCGAACAACTCAACGAGTCTGTCAGTATTGTTGTAACAACGGGGAGTACTCCGATAACAGAAATAATATAAAAAACTATTTTTATAGCAGTTTTTGATCGAAGATACGTGTAACTTCGGGTCCACTCCGCTTTCGTAAAACCAATTGCCTTGGGAACGCCTTATCAAATCGGTCGTATGTATTGAGATCTTAGAAAGAGAGATGGGAACGGGAGGGCTTTCAGATTATCAGATAATCAAGAATTCCGAAGGGTTTTCGACGTGTAACCAATAATACAGAGGCCTCCCAAAACAAACAGAAGTCTTTTATTTCAAAGTTATGGCTCGAAGCAGCCGGATTATCCAAAACATTCGCAAGCTTCAAACTTGAGGAAACTAACTAATTAATCAGCGATGACTTGGTTTTAACGTTGTCATTATTTATATGAGGCCTTTAGACGCTACCACCTAAGCTAACATAGATATCGTCTAATGCATATATTGAGTCAGCTGGAACGGAATTCTATAAGCATAATTGGACGAAATTAGGTAGACACCAGACCTTCTCAGTTTTATTTATCTTCAGCTACAGCTGCAGAAGAAGCCAATGTAGGCATAGAAAACACTAACTGAAGGAAACCTAAGCTGAACTTGGTAGTAGTCGAAATATGCTAAAAAATTGGCAATCGAAGAAAACAAGAGCTGAAGATACTATTTGTGGTTAACTACAGCTAGTGGAAGGATCCAAAGAGGTCAACAAGTTAATTTAGGTTCAGAAGAGACCGCTAAAGAGTATAAAATATTATTTCAATATCCCTACAGTAGTTTGCTTCGGTGCAGACTGGTTGAGAATTAGATCTACACGACAGTTTAGATAAGAAATGAAAGACCAAATCGGGCAAAAGTGAAATTGTCAAGGAAGTCATAAGCACAAGGCTTCCTCCCCACATGAGTAAAGAAGTAAATACCTCAGCTTTAGAAATACTAGAAGGAACAACATTGTTCTGAGCTTGGTTCTTTTGGTCTTCTTCTTGGTTCAGCTGCATCTCAGACGAAGGTCAGAAGATTTTAGGTTCAGAAGACACCTCTTCGACTTAGGAAATATTCAGTAGAGAGAAAAAATATGACGGTGGAGAAGGTTATAGTCGGCACTGGTTGATCGAATCAAAATAACGACAGACCTTCCTCGGAGGTTTCGTCACTTTTTGCTTCAACTAGTCTCAAACATTTCTTTTATACATTTTACTCTTCAATTTCTTTGATTTTTCATTTAAAAAATATACTTTTTTCACATACACCCACACACACACAGCCGCACTCCACAAACCCCTTTGGGCTTTTGGCTTAAGCCAAGCAGAGTGCTCACAATTGTCATAGGCTTTCATCAACATGCTTGACAGGCTCGAGTGCAATGACAACAACATCATTAGGACAGACGTTGGCATGCCATAAACCCAGCAAAAGCGCTGAAGAGTTGGCCGCTAGCAACAAAGGCGACCGAAAAAAAAACACTATATACTATATATAACGGGTTATACATGAAAAACGGAAGGGGGAAAACGAATGACTTTGTCAATGCAAGCTGATAAATTGAAGTGGGCCATATTGATGCATGTGTGCTTATAAGCAGACTTAAGTGAGTGTGTGTATGTGTCTAAATATATACGCTCCGCCTGACACCCTAGAATCCCGGCGACTTTCACTCTATGTGTTAATAAAAAAAATGTTCAGCTACGGGTTTCTTCTGCACATGCACTTATGTGCCCGTACTTAGGTAAATGCTTAAATGCATGGGTACTTACACTCGAATGCGTTACATGTCATTTTCTAATTACACAGAATTTTTGCTTTCTTTCGCCTGCGCGGGCAACATCTGCTCGAGCATGTATTCATGTATACAGCGTACAAAAATACAACAATAAAGGCAAAAAATTAACAACAACAATGCGAAAAGCATATGCAATACTTCCCCCAAAAGCAAATTTGCAACACAAAAAGCAGAACTGGCGTTGCAGCACTAATATGTGGCATGCTGCAATCACTTATATGCTAAGTCACTAATTCGTAAGAGATTTCATTATTGTTGGGTTTTTTTCTAATTCCTTAATGCCGCAGCTAAGACTTAAGCTTTGTGCATATTTGATGCGCCTGACAGGTCAAAGTTCAAGTATTGCCACCCATTTGACATATACGAGGGCGTGGTGCCAATTAGCGCACTTATAATTACTTAAGCATTTACTTAAGTAACTGCTGCATATTAATATTTTTTGCTTTGTGTGGCGAAATCGGTAGTATTTTAAGTACGTTTAAATAAATTTCCAAGAAATGCTTAAGTGGCGAACTTAAGTGCTTAAGTACTTGAGCGGTTGCATATGTAATTTGAAAATATAAAATTATATGGAACTTTTCTACATTTATAAGTACGGTAAATATGTCAATAATATATGTTTTGTGCATGTTTAAGGAAATTTACATGTGCAAATAACATATTCACTTAAGTATATAAGCAATATGATCGCTGCAAGCATTTATCGTAATATTTTTCCAAACAAATTATGAAACTTTTACTATATATCAGTTTAATATATAACGTATATATCAATTTAATGTAAAATACATGAGAAAGTGCTTAAGTGCGTAATTATAAGCCAAAAAACAATGTTCTACTGGCTCAAAGAAGTTACGAAAATATGTTGTAATTATTGCTTTCCATATTATTCATCATATTTCTACAAAAAATTAAATAATAAAGTTACAGAAGCATTTGTGATACATATGCACATAAAAAGTTAATAATTCCATAAGTGACTAATTCACAGTAAAAGTTAAAAATGGCAGATAAACATAAATTACGTAAGTAAAACGATTAAGTACTGCTTTTAATTCTGCTAAATTCACAGCAAAAAATTTTTCTCTTACAAACTTTTAAAAAATATTCCTATAATTTAAATTAATCGAAAATACTTAAGTAATATTTATAAGTATATAAGCATTTACTTAAGTTTTTATATTAAAAAATTGAGAAAACTCGTATTTTTTTCAAAGCCTTGCATTCATAATTTAAATAAATTGAAAATGTTTGAGTAATTTTATTAAGTACGTAAGTATTTTCTAAAGTTTTTATTACAGTTATTCTTATTAATTGAAAATTTGCTTCTTTCTGTGAATTTCTTAATATTAAAAAAATATTTACATAAAACACTTAAGCAAATTCGCACATTTTTTTAAGTTTTACATATATAAACAGCATGTTTGGTTCTCTAAACATATTCTCGTAAACGCCTGCCCACATTTCAAGCATGGCGGCGACATTTTTTCCGCACTTCTAAAGAAATATGTATTCAATTCACACGCATACCTACATGCATACATATGTTCGCCTGAGGTCGGAAACTCATTTGAGGGTTGCTTAGGTTGACTAATCCGTTAGACTGTCGGGCACTTTGGCTTGTATGTTGGTTGGTGGTCGAAGTGTCTTGTTTGTCGATTGGTTAGTTGACAATTTGGTGACATGGCGACTAAGATACTCATGCGGCACAGTGTGTTAATATCATGTTGAATGCGATAAAAAAATTATTTTCCGATTTCGATTTTTCCTTAATAGCGAATACCATTTAGTATACCTATAGGTAAGGATAAGGATATAGCTATAGCTAAGGATAGAATAACCTTCTATTGTAAAGTCCATGGATTCCTTGTATAATATCTGAATAAGGAGTTTTCAGAAGACACAAATATATTACATATTAAGTGGCAATAGAAATAAATATATTCCGAATTCGCGATTCAATATAATTAATCATGGCATATTATTCCGAAACTACTCTTAGCTTAAGCTAGCTTGACCCTGAATATTGCATACATCTAATATTGAATCAATAAGACATGCTGCCAAACAAAAACAGAAGTTGATCCCCATGAGTGTTACTATCTCTTGGATCCTTGAATTAAAATTCTCAGTTCTCCATCCTACGTAACCCAGACCCACTTGCCTTGAGAACCAGTTTACATATAAGAAAACTTCCACCGATAGCCAAGATATTCGGTGTTTGAATTCGGAGAGTAGACTTAGTTCATATCATCCCGAAGAATAGTTGTTGAATGGAAATATTGGAAATGCAGTTGCTACTGGAAATTCGGCAGAAGATCTAAATTCGACAATACATCGATAATCATTCCAACCACCGGTTATTTGATAGAACTTTCGAACGCCCTATGGTCTTATATGATTAGACTATAGCTGCCTTAAATCTACTAAAAGGAGATAACGGGAATAGTCCTTGAATATCACAAAAATACTCAATCTGGGCCTAAAAACTCCAATGCGGTCTCAAACCTAGAACGTATTTAAGAAAAAAAAATTTCTAGAGGTTTTTGATGAAGCCTCGTTAATTGTTTGCTTCACCTTCAAATTGTATATCTATCTTCGATGTGTAGTATTAGAATTTATTAGTTACATACTTTTGGTTACACGATCAGTCTAAAGGAAGCAGTTATTAGATAAAATTTTGGGTATAAGTTACTTGACAGCAGTCTGAACGAGGTTTAGCTTCTTTTTATTAAAAGTTTTATCATTCCAGCAAAGCGTTCTGTTCGGAGAATTTATATAAATTTTTTAGGTATTTTATTTCTCTGATCGTCAGAGACTGCAAGCTCGCATGGGTAAGACAATTTCCTAGTTACTGCCATATATAGCGTGAGTTTAGATTTTTGAGGATGGTCTAAGATATCCGGTCCAAATTCAGTGCTGTTCTTTTTTCATTCACTACCCCGTGGTCCGTTTTTCTTTACTAAGCTTTCAATGTGGCTTCGTCCCACTAACTTTTCTAATAACCTCTCCACGAGTATGCGAATCCATTGTTCGCGCTGCGACTCATTAAATAAATTGAAATTCATGTCAGCGCCGAAGCGACAAAAGTCGCTGATATTTCCTCGCCCACACACAACCACAGTCCACAGTCCACAGCGACCAGCACATGCAACCCTGCACCAACGAAGTGAAGTGCCAATTCAACTTTCTCAGCCAACTTGTGGTTCCATATTAGCCTATTCTAATTTGTATGGAGCTTTTTGTGTACTTTTTTCTGGTTTTTGTTTTCTAAATTTTTCCCATTTCTCATTTCCTATTTTTCTTTGTCATTCATAGAAATGCGCTTTCATTTGATGTTTCGTTGAGTAATGATTTTTTTCTACAGCTTTCTTTTTCATTTCGTTGTATTTGCTTTGAAAGCTTTCCAAGCCACGGCGCTTCAAAGCGCCAATGACGTTGATGTCTCCGACTGCGGGCGTGTGCTTGGTGTCAGTCATCAGCTCGGGTTATATATAGTCGACGCGAAGAAGGCAAAGCGCAGCAGAATAATGAGAAAAAAACATTCAAAGAAGGAAAAAGAAAGAAGAAAAATTGCGACGAGCTCAATGTGGGTAGAAAATGTGAAGCGGAAAAAATGTCAACAGCTCCAATTAATTTGAAAAATTGACACAAAAGGCGCGCCCAATGCGCTGCTGAATCCAACTGCCGAAGCACTGAAGCTGGCGGTGGAGAGAGAGAGCCGAGTTTGGTGGCGTCGGCTTTGCTGTTTGTGGGTCGACATTGGTGGCGCATGTGTCAGTGCACCTGGGCGGAAATGAAGTGATTTTGTGGGCGTGGGCAGCGGTGGTCGCACAGCAGCAAACTCAAGTATTCACTTATTTTCGTTCGCCTCACAAGTATGCGCCATACAAATCGATGCTTTTCCACTTCTCCCCACTCACCTCTCGTACTGGCGTCTTGTGTTTTCATTTTGCACACTCGACAGCGCACTAATTTGGTCGCCGCTTTTTCGTGTTGCACAAAAGTTGAAGTGGCCGCAATGGCAATGGCTGGCGCATAATTGTGCTGACGACTCCTCACGTTGAGTATTTAATTTCAATAATTATTTCGCAATGCAATAAGAGACGTAATTATGCTAACAAGACCGAAACCGGAATTAGCTAAGCAAACCAGGTGGGCGAAGGAAAAATGTGGCAATGCTGGTCGAAATGTGATGTTGCAAGTGAGAGGGAGCGCGGGTGCGTTGAATGTCATTCGGATGCAAGAGGCGATCGATTGATTTGCTGAACTTTGATTGGAAGAGTATGCAAACAGAGTAAAAAAGAAAAAAAAATAAAATAGGAAAATGGACCTCGATCCACCATGAGGTAATTAATAAATAATTTTACAGCTTCTATTTTGCTAGTTAAAGTACACTTGAGCTCTGCCTTGAACGGCCAATTACTGCTACTGAAGTGGCTGAGCCTTGACGCTCACTCACCTGGCGCTCTCCGAGCTGGCAAGCGAAAGAAACTCAAATCACACAACTAACGTTTATATTCCATGAAATCGTGCTCGATGACGCAACAGCCACAATACCGTAGTTGGACTTTTACGTTCCTAGACAGTCGGCTCTGCTTATGTATCCGTAACAATCCCGAATTTATATTTGAGCGAAGACGATCATCTCTGCGGTAATTCGCGAAACTCCTTGAGGAACGTTTTATACAGTTGCAACGACAACAAATTAATTTCTCGATACGAATTTTCCCTTGAGACCTCTGTCCAAACCCTTAAAATGTTCAAATGACCCTACGAACTCCAAAAAAAGTATATATCTGGCGTCGAAACTTGGAACTAGTCCCATTCTCAACACAACTAACTCACTGGTTCAAGGTTATTGACAAGTTCTGCTTTACTTATTATTTCCACTTCTTTTGAAGATCCCAATCACTCCCATGGTACGGGGACGTACTTTGTGGCAATATTTGTGCTCGAATTCTTAGAAAAACTGATCCAGGTACCCTTTGTTGACGACGAATTTTGCTACCCTTATTATGCTCGTAACAATCCTGACTGGTTAAAATGATTATAGATTTTTCATAGAAGTTTCCAAAATTAATTTTAACGTCTTCAAACCCACGCGAACGATACACACAACGACGGTGTCTAGATCACTCTAATCGGAGCGACTATGAAAAGTAGTCCTCTAGACAACGTTATTGAGATCTACATCTTTAGAATCTTACAAATGAGAAAGTCTCTAACCAAAAAATTGCATTATTTATACGGTTCGGAAGCTAGCTCTTCCAAATGAAGATTTAGTTTAACTCTAAAGAGCACTCCCACCTACGAAGCTATGAGGTCCATAGCAATCCAATGAACTACCCTAGAGCTTACAATTATATGAATCTTTCATCTTAGCAAGAGTCTTTTGGACCGAACTTCTCCTTCCTAAATTGTTGTATGCGTCTTTATATTACCCCACAAATAGTGAATCCTTCATTGCCGACTTTCATAAAAAAAGACCAACTAACTAATTTGTTTTACAACAAATTCTTTCAAACGGGAGAACTATCGTCGGAGTTTTGACATTTCATCGAGTAGAAACGTTATGTGGATATTTTTCTTTCTCTTTTCGACCGGGTTTTGGACACACAATCAATTGTACTTACATAGGTACTGCCGAATGGAAACCAAAAGTCTGACAATTGAAACTAATAGAGCTATAATAAATTGAAATAAATTGAAATATTAATGATTTCTGAACTTAAGAGAACTAATGTGTTAGGTCTTTAATTCAATAGGTTTCCCCAGAAAGTGTATTTATCAGTGTTTCATGTTTTGCTAAGGAAGAATTTCACTCTGGACCTTTGAGATTCTGTTTGCTTTAGATTATTATATCTTTTAGATGATATAAGATTAAAGACTGAAGCATTTTTAGGAAAAGCTCTCTTTATAACTTGGGACTACGTTCACATAAACTGCTGAAGAATTAAACTTAAATAGCTGAGCTGGGTCAGAGTCAGCAAAGTTGGCCTACAAATAGGTCGTTTGTGCTAGGAATGCTTGTTTGAGGTTTCGAGGTTTAGTATATTTCGCAGAGACAAAGATTGCTTGGAGATTTCAGTTACATTTAATTTAAACTGGCGAGTTTCCAATGAAAATCAGTTGATGAGACAAGATCAAACTTCTCCATAGAAGAGATCCATGTCAAGAGCAGAGTCAAAAACAATTTATAAGATATGAAATGAAACAAATTTCTCTATATTTCCTTAAGAATAAAGAATTTTTAGAAATCGCTGGATATCGAAAGTTCTTACTTGATAAGCTTCTAAGAAGCGCTAGAATATAAGTATATAAGTAGTCGAAATTTTACAACAAAAATCACAGAAGAGAGATAACTTTTCACTCTTATCCACAACTCCATCTAAAGCAATACTTACGTCAATTGCAATTCACCTTTCATTACTTTCACTACTCCATACAGATCAACCTTTTGTTAGCATCTGCAGATCTCTTCTTCAACTGCCGCAAGCGATCGTGGCAGACGAGCCCTGATCCTTTTGATCACCGCACTGAGATTGCGTGCGAATGCAAAATACACAAAGATGGATCTCAGGATGCGACTATTAGCACGAAGAATGCACAAATGCAATAATTGTTGCAACAACAAAATTACAACAACAAAAACACAAAACAAAGAAAAGTGGAACTAATGATCGCGCTGCAATATTTGAACTGCGCGCAGGCGCCTCGGGCAGGTGCTGCAGCTGGCTGCTATTGCATATTTTTCTTCTTTTCTCCTACATTTCCCCCCGATACTGATCTCTTTGCTTCCTTATTATGCCAATTGTTAAATCGCTTGGAATATTGTGTAGGCGAAAAAGCAAAGATTTATTTTTTTTTTGTTTGCCAAAAATTGTAAAGGAAAGGATACATTTCTTTCGGGTTGACAGTATGAGGCAATTCCTTCAATTGTGTCTCTCCGAAGTATTTTCTTTCAAGAGATACTTAAAAACAGTTTAAAGAGTTAATAAGCCGTTTGGCGGCAGAAGAGGTTAATGTTTCACGAGATTAGTGCTAAGTAAAATAAATATTGTAGTAGCACACACACGCTCACACATTTTTAATATATTTTTATATAGATATAGGAAAATTAAGCAAAAAATTTAAAAAAGAAATTTTGAGAAAAAAGATGTACCGAAAAACAAAAAAATTTAAAAAAAAAAGTTTAAAAAAAGTTAAAAAAAATTAGAAAAAAGAATTTGGAAAAAAATTAAAAAAAAAATAAAAATTTTCTTTATAATTATTTAAATAAATAAAAACACATAAAACAAAGAATTGTATATATTTTACTTTTAAAATATATATAAAATAAAATATGAAAAAAATTGTATAATAATGCACATAAAATAAAATATTTCATATATTTTTTTAATTGAAAAATATGACTTTGTAAATTTCCACAATCTTTTGAAGTTTTTTATAAGAAATGTATTATAAAAAGTCAAAAACTCTTTCTAAATTTTTCGATTGTGGTTTTTGGTAAAAAAAGAATATTTTTTGCATATTTAAGTTAATATATATTAAAAAAAAATCAATTTTTAAATATCATCGTTCTCATATCTTTTACAAATCTTTTTTAAGCATGGCAAAATGTGACTTTACTCGATCGAAAAAATTTATTTAATATTTAAATTTTTATCTTTGTTCATATTTTGTACATACAATAACAATTTCTTTCAAATTTCTTTAGGTCATCTATATTTTTAAAAAAATTTTATTTTCAAAATATTGTTATTTACTTTTTTTAATAAAAATAAAATTTTTTGTTTAATTCATTGCAATTTATTAAAAGTTCACGAAAGTAAACAAAAGTGTATTTAAGCAAATTATTAATATTATTGAAAATAAAAATTTTTAATTTAAAAAAAAATATTTAAAAAAAATCAAATTGATGATATGGGACAATGAATTTCAGTATTTTTGCAATGTGACCATAAAACAAAAAAAAAATTTGTGAAGATGTTTAAAACATATAAAGCTAGAATGCTAAATAAAATTTACAAAAATTGATTTCTTAAGAACCGTTATTTTTTCAAAAAACCCAGAAAGAATACATAGAAAAGCTGAATTATCTTCAATGGGCAAGGAATTAGTACTAAAATAATATTAAGTATTTTTTATATAAATACATTATAATCTTTTTTATTTTTAATACTTTTTTCATTATTTAAAAAAATAACTTTCATTAACTTTTTTTCATTTTCCATGTTATTTGTTTAATTTTTTATATCTTTTTTCACGTTTTTTATTTAATTTCTTATTTTTTATATTACTTTTTATTTTTTATTTTTCATATTTTTATTTTATTTTAAATTTTTTTATTCCCTTTTTTTGTTGTTTCCTACAAATATTTTCTTTATTTTTATTTATTTTTTGTTTAAAATTTTAATACGAACAAATATTTTTAAGCGGAATTTTTTTTTCATTTAGAAATTGATAAAAATATATTATTCAAAAGAAAAAAAAGGGAAGCAAAAATAAAAGCATAAATTGAAAAACCAAAAAAATTTAATTTCTCTTTTAAAAAAATAAACCTTTTTATAATTCCAGTCAACGAATTTCTGCGCTTCGACGGAGAAAAAAAGCATCAGAAAAATATATACATATGTATATCTATATAAGTATGCATGTGCACATGTATATTTGCGCTTCCCACATTCTTTTAGTCTCTTAAGGCTGTTATTGCGAATTCTCAAAGCGGAATCTTCACATTTCTTTTCAACTCTTACATAATATTGTCTGTCCGTATGTGTATAAGTATTTATGTGTGTGCGCATTTTTTTATTGCATTCTTCTTGCAACACTACCACATGTTATACGCGGTAAGTATTTATTTAAGCCGCGAGCATGAACTGTAGGCAGCGTCTTTTTTTATTTTTTCAATTTTTTATTTTTTTGTTATTTTTATTATCTCTATTTTGCTTATTTTCGTATATATTATGCTGTCGCTTTGTTTTGCTTTGTGCTCGACTGCGCATTCGATTGTCGATTGTTGGATGGTGCTTGGGTGCCGCGAACCACACACACACACATACATACATACAGCGCTTTCATTTAGGAAATGTAATATGTATTTGTTGTTGTTGTACACAAACAAAAGGCAGGATACAGCAACCGTACTGGGTAAATAGCACCCTTCAGCCGCGAGCAACGCAATTGTCTATCTGTCTGTACGTCTGTGTGTGTGTGTGTGTGTGTAACTATGACGAATTGTGCATACGCATTTGCGCAATCAAAACAGAGAACAACAACAACAATAATGAAGCCAAGCAGCAATAAGAAATGAAATCAAATGAAATGAATCGCGGCTTGAAATAATATACAGTTGTAGGAATACAAAAATACAGCAAAGTCTTCAGGTAAAACTACTCATCTGTATGCATGTGTGTGCATGTGTGTGTGTGTGTGTGTGCGTTGGTAAGGGCAATCACAGATAAGTGCAAATAAAATAGCTGAGAAACTATTGTGTGGCTGCACTTCTACTGCCGTTTAGACATGATAATCTGCGCTATTTAACCACTCAAGCAGATTGGACGGTCTATGTGGCAAGCAACTGCTTGCAGCAAAATCAGCTGCATGCATTTTTTTTATAAAAAAAAAGAACTGTAACTACGCTTCGTAACTGTATTAACACAAATAGTTACAAATGCAGCACAATCGTGCGACTTAAACCCAGTTTTAGCGAAAAAAGCAAAAACTATAGTCTATCTGCAGGCGCAAATTGATTTAAATTACCTCTAACTACACTAAATTTGATGTTTAAGCTGAATAAGCCAAATAATGGTAAACCTTAACATTTCTACTTCAACATCATATATAAAAAATTTCCTTAACTGTTGTTGTACTACAAAAATATGGACTGAGTTGACTAGTAGGACTACTGATACCATAAATTTTGAAAGCACTAAATTTCACTAAATTTTTTAATTCAAAATACCTTTAAAGAAATGTATAAATAACCGTTATTCTCAAAGAGGTAACCACAGGCGAATTAATCGACGCATAAAGTTATGCAAGGAAATTAATTAATAACTATTAAAGTTTGTAACACTAGCTTGCAGCAAACGCAAATTCAACGCAAAGCTGAAGTCAAAAAATTAAATGACAAAAAAGGTTTAAAACAGCTTTCCAGAAATACAACGGGCAGGACCGAGCTCAAGGACAGCTTCTGTAAGAAGTTAAGATCGAAGAAATCTTTTCTGAATCCAAAAGTTAAACACCCGATCAAGTAAATTATATGCGCGCAAGAATTGATTAAACCCTTCTTAAACCTCTATATAATCCAAGGGTCATGAAAATTTTATGAGAGAACAGATAGACATTTAACGGTAAATTCATACCAAAAACTCAACCAAATTACTAATGGGATATATTTATAAAGAGAAAGACTGTACATTTTCACCTGAAGAAGAGTGTCCAGACCTGGAATGTTAACAAGGCTGTCCAAATTCAAATAGTAAACATTCAAATACAACTTTGAAATAATCAGAGGTCTTTCTAAAGTAATTCTGCGACCAAATTATAATAATTATTAAAAACACAGGTTTCTTCAATGGAGATATCACAGTTGGAAATACTACTTAGAATCCAAGACAATTCAATTACGGCCCAAGAATGGAAAAATATGTATATTATATATACTATATAATAATACTATCCTATAACACTAATATATACTATACAATAGTATATTACTACTTTTGAGAGAATAAAATCCCTAGCTGAGAATGAAACTCCGAAACACATATTGTCTTCTCAGTGAAAAAGTTTGTAAGTAACTAAAAAAAGTAAACTGCAGAAGCCTAAAAACTAGAGCAAGTCAAATTCGAATACGAAATACTAAAACCTATTATATGGCTTCTAAGTTGACCTGTTCTCCGAGAGGGCCGAAACATGAAGTCTGCAGGAATTCGAGAGATTATATATACAAAGTTAAATAAAAATTATAGTCAGATCTCGAAAAGTTTCTTCCGAGCTCTACAGGTTCAACACAAATCCCGGAAACATATTTTACACATTGAGGAGTCTTTGATGTTTTAGAAGTTTTTGCAAACCTTTATTCTTCAAGCCATAAACGTGTCTATGGAAGTAGCGAAGATACGATATTGACTTTACACACAGTTCAACCAGTTCAGAGTATGTTTAGCAAGCCGAATAAAGGCCGGTAAAAACAGTCAAAAATAAAGCCATACGTAATTTAGGTAACTAAGGGTAATAATTATTAGAAGTAATCACATTTACAAGACAAAAGCGCATTAGAACAAGTAAGATTTAAAAACAACACGAGGCACTGCGGTCTCTAGTAGACTCAGGACTCTGGTAACTAGGTTGCGTAAAGCTTTCGATAGTGGAACTCAGTAGCAGTTTGTCCGTTTTCATGGCTCTAGAAATAACGATCGGTTAAGGTTGACAACAAAAAACTTCGGAACTTGTGAACTTGTGAACCAGCTTAGTAAAGCTTCCACATTCTAATATCGCCTCAGTAAACTACTCTTCAAAGAGCAGCTGAGTCGATAGTACACGGAATGGACCCAGATCAATATGCGGTCAAGGATTAACAACTCGGTATCATTCTCCAAATATATTAGAGCAATATTTACAGCAATACAACAATAGCAACTGTAACAACTTAGCGACGAATCTGGAATGACTAAGCTTAAGTATTTTAAGATTCCAACGGATTCAACCTAACCAAACTTGGCTTAGAACCTTAATTTAGTCGGCTGCAAACCTTGCTTGTACTCAAGTACTTCGTTTCGCTAAGTAAATCTAATATGAGTGCTTTCTAGCCCGAAAACCGAAGCTCATTCCACAAAATCATAATTAAAACCAGTTTGTTCCTCTTCTTAAACTATAAGAACTAAAAGACACCAAACAACTTCCGATCTAATTTATTCAAAATGGTTGCCAATACTCGTCAACAACTGTCATCACTTTCAGCTGCAACAGATTAATTTTTGTTGTGACGTAGTCATGTCAGCACCCTTCTCTCATTATACCCAAGCCCAGCTTCGCCATTTGCAATTACTTATGCACTTTGTGTGCTTCACGTCGGCCGAGTGTCGGCAGCGGCAACAACACCAACACTAGTATCAGCACCACCCTCATCCTCAAATCGCCACCCCACAGTGAGGTAAATAAATTGAAGAGCTGAAAATGCTGTTAAATTAAAAGCGACAAATCCGGCGTTCGAGCGGAATTGTGGAAAGTGAAAAGTGATAGGCAAAACGTGTGTACGCACGCACTTTTAACGCTTCCCTTTTTTCATTAAAATAAATAGCACAACAACAACAACAGAAAAAAAAACAAGAATTGAAAAGGATATGATGGATTTGGGCAGGAAAATGAAAAAGAAACTTTTTCATTGAAATCAAACGCAGTGGAAATCAAATTAGTTCCTCAGTTGGGTAGAGGGGACGGTCGGCTACACGTGAGGAAGGACGTGTAGTCCTTACGAAAAGATCAATAACGGCCATTACGGAAAGAGTATATACGAACATACATACATATGTATGTATAAAAGTATATAACTAGGCGCATACCCAGCGCTTGTTTTCGTTAAATGATTTTTTCTCTATGGCAACTCTCGATGAGTTTAGGCCCAAAGTAGCCTGTGACACGGTTGGTCCTCGCGCTTGGTTAGAACTTCAGAGAGTTTGAAGTACCCGTAAGTGGACCCAAGAATTATCGCTGCTGGCCTGACCCACGTGATCCATGAGTCCTTCACGTTATAGAAGTCTTAATTGGTTTCATAGTCCTATCCAAATATCCATTCCACTAAATACAAGGTTTCCAAATAAGACCCTTGTAATATTATTTAACGGAGGTTTGAATGAGGTGAGACCCAAAATGAAAAGTACTGCTAAATATATGAGGTTGATATAGTCATATTTTGAAAGCAGTTTGAAATAGGGATCTAGTTAATAAAAGGGCTTGGAAGCATCATCTTATAAAGTCTAGCAGATAAATGGTAGTCTCATAAATACATGTAATGACATTCTACCAGTGTTGGCTTCCACATAAGAACGATACGCGAGTTTTTAGTTAATTTTATTTATTTTAAATTAATTATTTTAAGAAGTTAAGATACACTCAATTACTAAAGCGCTCGGAATGACGCTCTAGTTTGTAAAGAAGACATGGGAGAATTGTTCTGAAAACTAATGTAGTTCCAAGGGTGTCTAAAAATACATTTAATAAGAATACAAACTCTGAGTCCATATAGAACATTATGCATAAGCTACAGGAAGAATTGGAGTACTCTAAACTTAATGACAGACAAGTCCAGCTTTTGGATTTCGCTTACTAGACGTAGACAACCGAGTAATCTTATCTAGAAACAGGAAACAGGAACAGAAAAATACCTTCATTTGAGAACATCAAGTTTGTTTTACTGAATTTGTGGTTTGGGTGGGAATTTTGAGTACTGGTGAAATAAAAAATTTTATCTAAGTAAGTTCAAATGAACCACGTGAGGAGCAGAATATTTGTGAAACCAAGCTGACATACTTCAATCAAGGGTTTGATGGAGTTAGAAGGCTGCTTATTAGAAAATGTGTCGACGAGAGACTTTTTTAGAGTAAGCGGCTTACAATAGAAATCTGCATCTTGAAATTGATACCGCCAGATGACATTGAGCGTGTTAAAACATTTACATATATTTCTCCAACACTTATTCAATCTTTCTATATATCTGATGGTGGCCTAGTGCTTGAGAAGTGTGCGAGACAAAATCCGATAGTATGGAACATATTTTGGGCAGCGGTGTCTCTTTGGAAGAAAAGTGTATAAAATCTCAGAGAAAAATATACAAATCAATGTCCCAAAACTGTAAGGAGTGAAATTTTAGGGTCTTTAGAGACGAAATTAAAAGTCGGACCTTCATGGAAATATTTTATAACTTAGTGAAAGTTCGAAACTGGACAAGATAGATTCAGAAAGAGAAAACTGTCTATATATTTTTATCTCGGGGAATAGTCCGAACATAAGCTCAACCGGTTCCGTATAAGACTAAGAGGAAACTGTCTATATATTTTTATCTCAGGGAATAGTCCGGACATCAACTCAGCCGATTCCATATTAGGCTAAGAGAAAACTGTCTATATAATTTATCTCAGCGAATAGTCCGGACATCAAGTGTTGCTGAGATTCATTCGCTTAATTTATTTGAACGAAGAAACAGATTCGTTGAAACAAAAAATTTCTAACGAAACCGAAATGAGTACACTTTAAAATTGGTTTTCTAAACATTATATAACCAAATAAGGCAAATCACGTCGTTTTCTGCGCTCTGACTCTCGAAGATGCGGTTAGTATTCCGGTTAGCGGTAGGTTTCCTGCTTTGCTTCACACATTTTAATTTATCTGACTGACGTTTTAGTCCAGATATTTGGTGCTTGGAAGTTTCGCTTCACTTTACGACTTCCAAAGCGCTCTAATGTTGCGTTTGGTATAAAAAATATACAGTTACACCAAAAAATCGCTGCGAAATTGGTGTTTTTTCATCACACTTTGTTCAAACAGGAAAAAGGTGTACAACAACAACTGCAATAGATTCCAAAAAATCACACGCCATATCATGCTTTCCCAATGCATGCAAAAACATCAAACGGCTGAGCTGCAACAATAATAATAACAACAACACAACACTAACTACACTTCATTATGTTCAAAGTCAGAACTTATTTGGTATCAGCACACATACAAACGCATAAATATAAGCAGATACATATATAAAAAGTGCGATACATATATACACTGCTAAAATTGTGTATATATAAATATATTTATATATACATAAGCATCTGCATCTAGCAACCGCCATCAATTTCTGAGTCTACAGCCTACAACAACACCAATACCTTGCTGATGGTGGTTGAAATTTCAACAAAATTGTCCAGCTGCTGACTGGCATAGACAGCGTGGTTGTTGTTGTTGTTATTGTTGTTGTTGTTTTTGTCACTGTTGATGCGGAGAAGCTGCTTTCGCTTAGGATGGTGGTGACGGCGTCACTGATATCCCTGCTATTGTCGCTGTTTATTGTTGTTGTTGTTGCTTTTTGTTGTCACGTTGACAACCAACGCCACTCACACTCTATTTACATACTTATATATACAATATATATGCATATATACTGATATGTAGCAGTGTAAACGCACGTTTGGTTGTTTGTAGTCTACTTTTAGGGGTGACAAGCTTTTCACTTTCATTCCTTTAATTTGCGTTTATCTGGCCGGAGGGCGCTTCAATAGCAAGCTACAGCAACAGCAACAACATTTATAATAATAATGGCAATAGCAAAGAACAACAAAAATTACAACAACAATGACAAAATCAGCGTGTCTATATTGATTGTATGCTCATCCAACAAAATAAGAACGCGCAAATGTTCATAGATACTTCACCACCAATACATGCACACATATACATACACACGCATATACACTCTCACTACACTTGAAGGCTGACTGCTGTCGCTGATTGTGACGCGTTGATAACTCGAAATTGGTAGCAGCAACAGCATCTAGTAAGAGCCACCCTCAATTAAGTAGCTAGACAAATATGCCGTTAGGCGCACAAAACCACGCACACATATACATATGAATATGCTGTGCTGTCCATTGTCGACTTTGGTGTGGAATCTGCCATTTGCGTTCCATTGGCTTTGCGTTGCCCCGTTATTTACACATATCTCTAAGGGGGTTGTTTGCTTACGGCTTTGTTGGCTGTCAACGTGCGCGACGGACATTGGCAAAAGTTAAGCCAAAAAACACAACTACACTACAACAACAATGAGTATCTTGAATTTCTATCTAACTGTGAAATGTTCGCCCTTGCCATCTTCCACGTCCACAAGCTCTCGGCAAAGCTGTTACGCTTGACGCACTCGAGGCTCAAATGTGTTATATCGAAGTGCTCAAAAAGGACTTTAAGTGCATATGTATGTGCGGATGTGTGTAATAAGCATAGGTAGTGGCATTCGAAAGATGAAGTGGAAACAAAATTAAACGGAAAATGCCATTTAAATTGAATTTGTGCCACATATCATGGCGGCTTTGGCTAAGTCTGCCAAATATGAGGGTGATCTGGACTGGGTGGGAAGGGAAGTTTAGTAGATTGGCAAATTTTGATGTACAGAAATACAAATGAAGATTTTTGAATTCTGCGAAAAAATAAATAACAAAGAAAGTGCCATAAAACAGCAAAGAAGTAGAGAAGGGAAGAGAAGAGTACTCTACAATAAACAGCGTGCATATCTAAGACAGTCCGATCTACGTAAACGAAGCGGTTCCGGTTTTGGAACCGACCTAGCGCTATCAGCACAACAACAACAACCAGTTCCAAGTGATCTTACGCCAATAATAATTTGTAGAATCGTCTTTGAGGTGATAAGTAGACCGGGTTCTCGAGTTTTCAACGCTTAGAGTGGTAGGTACTATACAGGAGTAACTGAGGAGCGAATTTTATGGTTATTTTTTTATAAACAAAGTTTCTGAATGACCTCGATATTACCGCACGATGAGTTAAGACATCAAAACCTTCTTCAGTCAGATATGTTAGACCTCTTTGTGTATTTCTAACATGTATAAATTGCTAAACCCAACGGTCGTTCGTAGATATACTTCATATTGCAAAAACAAACAAAATCCTGGTTGGGTGTGCGAAATCCAGCGCGTACATTTCCAAAAAAATAGTAGCTTCGTACATAAAACGAGCGAAATCTTACTTGAAGTCGATTAAAACTCTACGGAACTCTTCAAAACAGTCAGCCAAAGGCCAAAAAAGCAGATTTTGAACCATCCCTCTCAATACAAAGGCCTTGATATTTTATCATGGGGTCACATCCCACCTATCTATCCACTGCTGATTTATTAAACCGGTGAGCTTTGGCATTACGATGGAAAGAGGTCGAAATTTACAGCGAATAAGCCTAGGTTTTTAGTATATAACTCCCTCAAGAACCCCTACGGTCATATCATCGGTTCTTAACCTGATAGTTTCGTTTCTTTAGAGACACAAATAATCGCACGTCTTTGGCAGATACTTCTTCTAAGAATTTCCAAGGTGACATCATCAGTTATTGTTTTAATTAAGTTGAACCAATTACCAGTTAAGAACCAATCTCTTCTAGAGATGATTTCAGATTTCGATTCGCGCAACAGCCGGTTCTACAGTACCGGAATTAACACGGATTTTTTTTATTCGGAATAGGGCTGTTATTCTGTTATTGAATTCTCAACGGGTTCATTATAGGTCTTAGAAGAGTACCGTTGAGCATGGTTTGGTAAAAAGAATCAGATTAATGCGATCTACAGAAAGGAAGTCAAGGACCTTTGCAGTATGGATTTTCCGCTCATAATTGCAAGTTGCTTTTTATAAACGGCTTCTATTCCAGTCATTGCTAATTCGAAGATAATCAGGGGAGCTCTACAGAACATCAAGACATTCATATCGATAAAAAAAATTTGGGTTTTTTTTTAATATCCAAAAGTTAAAATGTTTTGTAAGCCTTAGTCCATTAAATATGGTAAATGGATTCATTAAAGAACGCAGCATCGAAAAGGATATGTTAGTTTTTGAAGTCTTCTGGTCTAGGTCCAATGAACCAATAATTCCAGATTTACGCAAGACTTACTCTGTTGAATACCGGGTTCGGTTTTCAAATACAGCGGAGCTCGCAGCACTTGCCGCCAGTTAAAGTAAAAGACCCGAAAATAATATTGATGAGAATTTGATAAAAGATGAGATCTTCTGAAGTCCAAGGTACCAAAAAAGTCTCTTTACCTTCAATGAGTTGAAGTAAAAGCTGAATCGACTTAACAAATTTTGTATTGACTAACAAAAAGAGTCCCGCTTCAGCTCGTGATTGTAGCAGAACTCTTCCTAAGCATAATGTTCTTTTACTTCCTCATTATTATTTTACATTTCCACTTTTAGCGTACAGCAAAAGTACAGCAACAACATCAAACATACGGCAAGCGAGATAATTGAATCAAGTCCCCCAGCACTTGAACACTTATGTGAGTTTCTTTTTTTTTTTTGATTGAGCGCACCCAAAAGAGCTCAACAACATATGATTTGTCGACTGTAATTTACTCACACAAACAAACAAGTAAATATGCTTATATGCCGATTGTATGTACTGAAGGATTATGTGTGGGCGCGCTGATGAAACTGTCATGGCTTCGCAGTCAAAGGGGCGTGAGGCTCCACACGGCTAATAAAGTCTCAACGCGTCATTTTTTAGCCTCTAAAGTCGAGTATTTTTGGTTTTGTAGTCAGTTCGTGGTATGCATGCCTTTGTTGCTGCCATCCCAACAGCATTGCTTCAGCAACATTTGGCCTCCAAAAACTATGTAAACAGTACCACAATTCGCACAGCTATCACACATGCCCCGCTGCCGGTCTCTTCGGTTTATTTGTATTAATGTTGCTGGAATTGTGCAAGCTTCCTAAATTTTTGCTACATACTTGTACGGCAACCTCGCTATTTACACTTTTCGCAAATTTGTGCTTGCTTCGGTGTAACTCCGTCACCTTCCATCACTTCGATGGCGTTTTTTACCAAGTTTTTACTGGCTTTATATACTTGTACTCAACGAAGTGGTTTATCCCTCACACTTGTTTTGAGCCCGCGTACCATTAGGAAATCGGGCAATTCGAAATTCAAGCGAATCTAGTTCGACTTCTGGACTTTACAGTTCAAAGCTCAAACACATTCAGTTCAATTTTGCACCTTCATAGGAAGCCTGTCCATAGTAGGGATACACAGCTTTGGTCCTCCCGGTCTTCGGAAATCCATTACGAATATAATTTTTAAAAGACTTTCATGACCATCCACTTCAGTATTCCTTTGGTCGACCTTCTTTTCCTTCCCCGAACGGCTGAGAGAACTAGGCTCTTTTATATTGAAGTATACTCGGCGCCTTAAAATGTCCTATCAAGAACCAACGAAGTTCTCAAAAGGACTTTTTCAGTAATTCAAATTTTTATTGGAGTTAAGATTCGAACTTCGGTTCCAGAAAAATCATGGGATTATCTAAGCGTCTCCGTGAAGCATCTAGAAATTAATGATCAAAAGGACTGATTCACAGATTCCTTCTGATTAGTTAGACCGAACCATATGAGGAAAGCTCTTCAAAAACAGTATTAAGTTTCCTTTACACAAGGAAGCCTCTACAGACCTAACTGTTTTCCGGATTCCGTAGAACATTCATACCAAATTAATAATAATAAATAAAAATAATAAAAATAAATTGCATTCGAAGGAGTCCCAAATTCTCATAATGTTTATAAAAACCTGAGGTTTAGTAGCAAAAAGTTGACTCATAATATTCTACTAACCAATTTTCTTAGGTAGAGCCACTATGGCTGGTATTCTCGCAAGCTTTTGGAGTCGAAAAAAGTTTTCGGGAGCTTTAATCAAGTGCATAAAGCGCATAAAAGCTCATAAGCTTTTTATGCTTTCGTATTGGAATACAAAAATGTTGAAATATATTATTTGAGGAGTCTTAAATTTTCTATGACGTAATAAGATTGCATTTTTCCAAAGATAGAAATTAGAACCAGGAGTTTGAAGCTTCTATTGGAAAGACAATACATTTTCAAGTGTTTATAGGATGAGTAGATATAAGGAAAGATGAAAATAGTTAGAAAAAAAAACTTACAAAAAAGGACGGACCCCGATGCCAGGATAAAGGAAAATTAGAAAGGAGATGTACTAATACTAACGCTTCAGTATTTCCCCGCGGTACTAGAACAACGAGAAATACCTTCCAAACATTAGTGAATAAGAAGCAACTAATAAAAAATAATCTGAACAAGAAAGAAAAAAACCTAAATTCATAGAAAAAATGCAGAAAAGCAAATATGAGTACATAACCAATACATAAAACGCCATAAAGCGACAGGAATAGCACGAAAAAAAAACCAAAAACCCGCACCCGGTGCCCGAAAATTGCAGCTTCGTATGTGTTATACACATACTTACATGTGCCACGCCAACATTCTTCTCCACCTTCACCTCCATTTTCGCTTACGCTTGGCATTGACGCTTGCTCACGGCTGTCCTTTGGCTTCGATACACTTTTTGTGTAGACCGAAAACCGTTTGGCGTTGGCGCGTTGTCATAGCAACACCATCACACGCCGCGTGGTGTCGTTGCCGGCGCTTGGAAGTGCGCTTTTTGTCGTTGATTCGCCGGTGTTGGTGTTGACTATGCCGCCATGTTTGCGCTTCTGCTTTACACCAATGATCCACTCCACACGTCCCCGCATATCCAACACCTGCATCTTACTATCCGCCGTGCTGTTTGCTGTACAGTCAACTTTTTAGCCATGTCTATCTAGGTTGCTCGACTCGACGAATATCTGCACGGCTGTGTTGACTACATTTCGGTGTGCTTGTATGGTATGTATGTACTAGGTGTCTGTATGCCTGTCTATTAGCGTTCCGGCGAAGTTACGTGCGTACAACCTTTTAAGTACTCGTCCTTTCGCTTATTTACTTATTTATCAGCAGACATTTCCGGCAACTTTTACCACTTTCCAGAAGCACTCTCCACTTCGCGCGACAACGAAATGAATGAGGCGATGATTTTTAATGTTGTGTTATAGGCAAAAGACCTGTCTGTAATTCTGTCTGTAATAATTAATGAAAGTCACAAGTTCCAAAAAATTGTTTAAAAAAGTTTTGTTGCCCGAAAACAGGGTACATTTATAAGTTCAGGGTCAAATATGTGGGAGCTGAGCTGGGATAATTTGTAATCTTTCGTTTGGAATAGGCATTGAATACCTGCAAACGACGAGTTTCTTCTTGAAATTAATAAAATTCTCGCGGTAAAATTATTAAACCCCTATAATCTAGTCGGTACCTTTCATGTTTTTATCGGGAAAGAATCGATGCTTTCGTAGTTTTATGGATACTTGGATCCGTCGGGAGTCCAAACACATTTATCTTTTCGTCGGCCATTCCCAGGCATAGAATCAATCCCTTCATGGCTATATTGGATGGCTGGAGAAGATACGACCGCCGCTGGTTCAGTGTTAAACTATTAATGGAATGTCAATCTAAATGCATAGATCCCATATATAAAGGGCTGTCCAATCGGCAACTGCTCCAAAGGTAAAATGTTGGAAGCGAAGTTGTTTGGGCGAGGAAGAATGGGGATGATACTTAGGGTTGCCTTAATGCAAATTCCGTGAACTTTACGAAAATATGTCATTTCATCCTATCTATAAACCTCCAACAGTACACCACAAATAAAAATATTTTCAAAACTTTCAGGCCCACAGGTTACCTTAGATTTCTCAAGTCTTGCGACCGTTTCTTCCACGATTCCGTTCCCTTTCATTTTGGATTTTTGATAAGGGTCGTTAAAGTTGTCCACAATAACCACTTCACATTATTCTGCTCAAGAATATATTATAATTTCTTAACTCCTCTTGTCGGTTTCGTACCTGTTTCCGGACTCAACAGATGAAAGTCATTACGTTAACCCCGATTTCTTTCTTCTAAGAATTTCAAACCTTTTTAAGATCTTTGCATAGTCCTAAGTCATCGGCAGCTAATCTTAAAAATCTTATGACAAAATTTGAGAGATTTCTATGATGGCTGCTCCGATAGCTATAACGACCTACTTTTCGAATTAAAATCCAGTGATTGCGAAGGTTAGATTATGTCACTCGAAGGGATATAGAGAAACTAACTCTGAATGATTTCGGTGTGGTAGTGTGCGAAATGATCAAAAGGCGGGAACATTTCCATGGATTCTGCTTAAAAACGAAGCAGAAGAGAAGACTTTTCTTTTTTTGCCGAATAAAATATGCAAGGCATATAAGCCACGCCGGAACACAGATCAAGACCATCTTCCTTTTAAAAGTGCGTCTTCAGCCTATTGACTCACGGAGAGCTCAGAGATTGCAAGAATCTGAAAAAATTATATTAATTTTTCAATGGCTGATGAACCTTAAACTCAGGGGATTCCAAGAACATCAGATTCTTTCTGGACTACAATATTCCGTAAAAATACCGAGAACTCGTTAATACTTTCCATTTTCTTTCTATTTTACAGCGGATGTCTTGGAATAATGCACTTTACACAGCGTACAACCAGTTTCTAGATGATGAATACTTTAAACTTAAGGCATACCGAATGAACGCAGAAATCCTGAGGATCTCGATCGTTTAGGTTTTCAGTTTCTAATTTTAAGTCATATATCCTTCCTCTGCAAAATCTTGGTCCAAGCAAATAACCAAGCTAAACAATATTGAAAAAGCTCCGAGGAAACAATAATGTTTGGTCAAAAAAATGTATGTATGTATCGCATACATACTGGAATACTACAGAATAGATAGATAGAAGTAAAATTCTACCCCTTCTTGGGTCACCATCCAATCTCTTTCTTTCAATTCCCATCATATTCCGCAACTTCCGAAATCCACGACAAAAATTTGCTCTTCAATCAGCCCTCAAGCACTCAATCAAAACAGTTAAACATAAGTTGACATTTCTCATTATTGAGTATTTCCGATTTTCAAGTGGTACGACAGATTTCCGCTACGCACCTATCAAGCTGCACCCGCTTACCCCCGTAAATAGCTACCAAACAATAATTACAAGCATTTTTGCTTTGTTCCCGCTAAGCGGCCATCAAATTCAAGTCTGTTAACATGCTGCATATAATAAATTGGCTGAGGAAAACACTCAACGCCGAAGAGGGTGTGGCATGCGGTGGCTTGGGTGCGGACCGCCCCGCAAACAAAGCGGATGTGAATTAATAAATTGAAGATTTTTGTTGAATATTGTGTGGGTACTTGAAAAGCGAAAACAAGAAACGGCATTAAGTAGGCATAATATGCCAACAACAACAAAAACAAAAAGCATGAATGGAACAACAACAACAACAACAACAAGTAAGTAAGAAACAAAAAAAATTTCAAACACTAATTAGAACGCCTGCAACACAAGCTGTGCAAATGTGCATGTATGTGTATATAAATTGGGTATATATATATTTATCGGCATATATACTCGTTTATGAGCAGAGGCTGTGCGGCTTCATGAGGATGCTAAAGTCAGCCATTGAAAATTTATACAGGCTTACATATACAAATATATATATATATATTTTTTATATACATATATATATATTTGTATATGTAAGCCTGTATAAATTTTCAATGGCTGACTTTAGCATCCTCATGAAGCCGCACAGCCTCTGCTCACCCACCCTTTAACACGCTCAATGCTTGCAATAGCGACTTACGTACATATATACACATATACAAACATATGACCCATGCTCTCTTGCGCCCCTCACCCATTTCCTTGCTTCGTTTTGGTTTTTTTTTCCATTATTTTTCTTTGTCAAATCGCTATAATAGTATGGATGTATGCCCGTTTTTTATATATTTGTAAGTATATAGATAGATATTTGTCCGTATGTATGTAGTTTTGCCTGTCCGAACACCCTCTTTGACAGCTTGTCGACTTAAACCACGCGCTTGGTTGCCGTGCTACTCAAAATCGAAATTGGGCCGACGTCGGCTATTGCTTGGCATCTAATAAACAACCGTTTTTTTTTTGTGTTATTGTTGTTGTTATTATTTCTTGAATGGTCGCTGGAGCAGTGTACACGTCGACAGTTGTTGTGCGTCGTCGACAGGCCTGAAAAGTGAAGCTTTCAAGTGCGACCAACAAAGGCAACCAATACTACCGGACATTACAACACCACAACAACAAAGCAGCAACAACAACATTGCGAATGTTTTCACTTACTCTTATCCCCTGCAGGCGCACACATATATGCTGATAAATTGTTATTCAAGTCGCACTCGCACAACCTTTGCAACCACCCACGTGCCCGAGAGCAGACCCTGCACACCCGGCGCAGTCAATTGACACAAACAATGGCGACATTTTCCCTTCGCGTTGCATATTTTTCAATCTCCTTCCTTTGCTGCATACTCGGAACGTAAGAGAGGTCGGGAAATGTGAACTGCTGCTCGGCTTGCTAAACCCAACCACACCGCCGAATGCTGCACAAACAACGCGGGTTAGAACCCTGCACACCTAAACCCCCAAACAGCGAACCACGCATACCAAACTGAAGTCTTCAAACCTCAAACTACGCGCCGCGAACCCCAAAAACCCAACCAGACAGCTCCCTCCAATTGGCAGCGACCCTCCATAGTCCATGCAACCACGGTACATACGCATGTACGCCCATTTCGGTTAGTCCATTTGAAAGATTTTTTCCGGTCTGCATGGCTTTCGTGCCTGCATGGCAGCGTCTCAATGACAATTCCGTGCGAGAAATCACAAAAAATGTCGAGAGTCGTGTGCTGTGGGCTCAACATGGCGGACACACGGGTGTTGCTTATGAAAATGCCACACTTTGAAAACTTTTCAATTGGTCCATATGTTCAGTCAACGTGCTCTTAATGAAATGAATTAATGCTACAGCAC
Organism: Bactrocera minax; assembly: GCA_021498325.1. Taxonomy (NCBI): domain Eukaryota; kingdom Metazoa; phylum Arthropoda; class Insecta; order Diptera; family Tephritidae; genus Bactrocera; species Bactrocera minax. Next base: position 197,539 of record JAKEEE010000079.1, on the reverse strand, counting down.
TGTAAATCCACTAGATGCACGTTCAAAGTGGACACGTGTTCGTCAATAAAGGCGTAAATCCGCTTTTGAATGCATTTAAATCAATAACAGAGAGAAAAGAAATGAAAAAAATTAATCTCAAAACACAATAAAATGGTTTCCAGTGCAAATAATTAGAGGGTGAGGCACTTAAATCGAAATATCTTCAAAATTTTATACTCTCGCATATCTACAGCCTCGTATTATAAGCTTTCTGGCGGAATTTTGAATGTGTGCTGGCAACTTACAGCAGACTGTTAAAGATATAATCGAAACCTTCAATCTTCTTTGTACTGATCTTATTCAAAGAACCCACATTTCCACCAAATCGTTACCAAAGAACTTGCACTAATCTCCAGCTTATTTAAGCTCGTCTTTGCCAAGCTCTTAAACTACAACGTACTTTCAAAGAAGATTTGACATTCGCTTCTCTAGAAACAACCTACTCGCTTAGTTAGCAGATCACAAGTACTTCAGACAGCCATGTCAAGTTATGATGTACCAAAAATCGACGCGGCTAAGTCGGCTTCTACAGAAAACGAGTTCGTGAGTAAGGAAGACTGTCTTTGCGGCGTCTTTCTTCAGCTCTGCTCATTTCTCACTCAGTTTTGTATTAACAACCATAATATATGGATTTATCCACGGTCCGATTGAGTATTTGTCTTCTTGTACTTCTTATGCTCTCAATTTATTGAGGTAATGGCTCTTTTCTTTATATTGTAGCATTTTGACTATCTCCGGTAGGATCTTAGTACATCCTTTGCGAATGTCAGCTTACATATCATTTCTGAGCCAAACTTCTACCCGAAGTAGCTTACCATCTTTACCCTTCGTCTTGTCCCGATTTATACCCGATAACAGCTTAATGTACCAATTGTAGTTAACCCAATCAGTTAACTCAATACCAAGTCCAACTTGTCTAGACATATTATCAACAATATTGTTTGAGTTCCGTTATGGATCCGTATTTTCCGTCGACTGTTTTGCTCATACGGTTCAAATACTTTGCTGAAACGGCGATGAATTCAATTTCGGCGAAGCAATTATCTCGATGCCAAGGTTATTAATTTTGTAACCTCAGCTAAGAAGCATTTTTCAATCAATTTCTGCTTGCTCCTTGAAAATTTCACAGCCCACTAGGCTGTTAAAGTTCTCACAGACTTTTTAAAAAGCCTTAAAATGTGGGCTGTAGTCCCTCTCGTGAGAGCCTCGTGTATGACCTAGGCCCGAGGTGAAGTAGGATTCGTCAAGTAAAAATCTTGTTGTGGACTAAAAACTAATAACGATACGCTGGAACGTTTCAAGTCTGTTTCAAGTTCTAAATTCAACCGTCGGTGTGGTACTAAAGTTCTAATACTCAGCGAAATTTATTAACTCCACTGTCACACAAAGCTTTTCCGCCAAATCAAAGGTGCTCTATTGACAGTGGTGAGCAAACACCTGATTTTGCAACATATAACCAGGGTTGTACATAAGTACTCTAAAAATATATGCTGGCAAGTAAACATATGTAACTCACACAACATACGCACAACAACAACAGCAAAATGCGAATGTCCCTTTTGCCTTTGGCAATATCTCTTTGGAGGCAACTAAATAAATATACGCACTGAAATTCAAGGATGCGCAAGGATACCTCAAACAGCAACAGCAAAACAAATAACTTGTTGTAGAAATTAAACAATAACAACAAAAACAATAAATAGTGAATAAAGAAAACACGAACAACATTGTAGAATTGTACTTCGGCAGATTTTGCACAAAGCAGCACACATTTGGTCGCTTAGTTGAGGCAAACACAACGATTGACATTTGCAAGGTTCCTCATTTGCAATGAAAAATTCATTTGCCGAGATAGTTTGATCTGCATATTGGACTTTTTTATAGCATCGAAAATACTTATGGAGCATTAAATCGCTGTAACCGGTTTTTTTTTTACAAAATTCGGTAATGAAACGCTGTAAAAAAGTTTTACTCGAGTTTAAAATATCGTATTTTTCACATAGCGGTTGTTTGCAATCCCCTCCAATAAGTTTAATGTATATAAATATCCCATCAACTACTAAAGAAATGTTTAAGCGAAGTATTACTTCTCTCGACCTCATTCCACGCAGGGAAATTTCGGAATATGTCGTATAAAGTAGACTCACCTCCCATATAACGGTATTGTCAAAGCTACTAAAAGTGCGATAACTCGCCAACTCTCTCTCTCTAAACCCTCTCTCTTAAATCGTGCGTATAATAGATTACACCTGCACATGGATCACTTCGAAAATTGAATGATGGGCGTGGCACCGCACACTTATACATAACCTTCCAAACCATAAAAGCACATAAACTGATAACGTGCTCTCAGCAGCCGACATAAATCAGTTCTTCGTTCATCCAGTTGACTTCATATCGTCTATGTCGGGAATTATATGAGATATCATAATGAAATTAAGGAATCGAGTTTTCTTAACTATAATTAGTTTTGCTGCAAAAATTGGATGAAATCGGTCTATGTCTTTACATATCCTTCATATACCAAAGATGAGAATCTTCGTGCTTCCGATTGATTTTGCGCCATATATATCGCTCAGCATGAGAGATATCTTAATAAAACTCGGACGACGTATTATAAATAACGTTAAATGATGTGCTGCCAAAAATTAGAGAAATCCATTCAAGTCTTGGTCTTCATAAGACTCTTCATAAACACAAGCTGAAGTTCTTTGTGTTTCCTTTTTACTTCATGCGGTATATACTGTGAGCATGAGAATTTTCTCGATAATACTTGGTGGACATGCTAGGATAAAGATTATGTGAGACGATACCAAAAATTAATTAAATCTGTTAATATTTTCCCCTAACTCTCATATAACCAATAAAATGATACGAGTATTTTTCCACCCAGTTAGATTTGCAGCGCATATTTCGATCAATATGAGAGAAACTTTAATAAAATTTCGTGGGAATACTTTGGGTAACGGGTAAATGGTAAATGGGTACTTCCGATTGATTAAATACCGTGCATCTTAGGTAATATATGGGATATATCAATAAAAATTGGTAAGAATTCTTCAGAACGCATAATGCAAGCTGGTAACAAAAATTAATGAAATCGGAACATACTTTCCACTAGCCCCCATACATTGTATATAGTGACATCCGTACTACCGGTTGATTAAATACCGTGTATATTGGATAACATCAGAGGTAGTTTAATAAAAATTCAAGCGAATACTTTGTTTAACATGAGGTAAGTCGTCACCGAATTTGAATAAAATCGGTTTATATCTTCCCATAGCCCAAATAGACCGAATGTTGCCAAATTTTTCCTTCCGGTTTATGTAGTACTGTATATATTGTATAAAATATGTGATATCTCAATAAAAGTTGGTGAGAATAATTCGCTTAGCATTAGGTAAGTTGGTACAGAAATTGGATAAAATCGGTCAATAAATTCCCCTAGCCCATATATATCGAATTTTCTAAATCCTGTAAGACCCACCAACTCTAAGCTGTACATTACGGTTTCTAAGCAAGCTAACTCAATGAAACTAGCTAGGGCTGTTGCCTGTATTGTAAGCTAAAACGGTGCTGAAAATGGACGCAATCGGTGTAAACTTGCTTCTAATATCATATATTAAGAAATTAGACTATGTCTTTTTCAAAAAAATTTTCAAAAAATTTCAAAATATTTCCAAATTCCACAATCAGCTGGCCTACCCTAAAAACTGTGCCGAAGCAAATCGCATGGCTGCCAGCTTATGCGCCCATTGTGACGCTAATAAATATATCTCCTTTATTGTTGTTTGTTTCTTTCAACGGTATTATTCAGCTTGTTTTTCTTGTTGCCATAGCGCAATTATAACGAAACCCCGCTGCGACAAAATGCGCGCTAAGGTCGTCGCCATGGATTGGTGTGGCTTACACATTGAAAGGACTTGCAAAAAACAAAAAAAAAAGAAGTAGGTTGGGCAAAGCAGGAATGCGGCTGTGCCACCAAGTGACTGACTAAGGGTTTGTAAATATATGTGCGCATGTGTATGTGTGTATGTGTGTGTGAGCTACGAGATAAATGCCTAAGTATATAAGAGTAAGTACATGAATATGTGGATGACGGTGTGCTTGAATGCAATCGTCTTTATTTACGTTTACATTTTAGATATGCCACTTATTGATGCGGTTGTTGTTTTTGTTGTTGCTGTTGCGTGCAAAAGTGCTGACAGCGACAGCTTTGAACTGACGCTATATTTTGCCATGTTGTTGTTTTGTTGTATTTATTTCGCATTTTTTGCACATTTCTCAATTGACAAATCAAATCATCATCAGCGGCAACAACAACAACAACAACAACAACTACCACTACTTACTGCATTCTATTTACAATTTACCGTTAGACGCACAATAGCCTGCGCCACATCTCCGTCAGCGCTTGGGCATACACAGAAAGCTGCTTGAGCACCAATTGTCAGCGCTCTCCCTGCTTGGCTGCCTAAAAGTAGACCTCCTTGTGCTCGAGTGCCAACTGTTAATCCGCGTAGCATACTAACCACTGCCGCTCTCCTTGTGGCGTTCATCCAGGCACAGCTTTTATGCAAATAAATGCGCTTTGTTGCGGCGCATGCTGATATTTACCGTTCTTGCTGTCATTGTTGTTGTTGTCCTTGTTGTTGCTTATATTGTTATCTTCCATTTTTCATTACAACGTAGAATTTGTGTATTTTTTTCGCGCCAAGTAAAAATCTAAGTAGAAATTGCACAACTGGCAAAATTGAAGTAATTGAAATGCGCTCGAGACGTCCGCACAGTGGGATAAATTGGTGAAAATTTGCGTATAAAAATATTGAAAAAATATTTCACAGCTTCAATGCTGGCGTTCGCATTAAAAAAAATTTTTTTTTAATTTAAAAGGCTTTTAGTTTGACAAAGTAATTGTCTTCAATATACCTGCTGTGGTATCAGGTGTATTAGAGAGACTGACAAACTTAAGTTTCTCTAGTTCTGAACACTAAAGCATTCCTCGGTCTTACATCGAAACTTTCAAGCTTATACTAGTTTAAAACTGGCCCATTGTATAGATCCCTACTAGCGAAATTCAGTAAGGAAAGCTCCTAACTACAGTTGGTTCAAAACAAAAAACATTTTGACCTAAAAAACTAGTTTTAATTTTACGAAAATGTAAGATTTTACTCGAAGGAACCAGGTATACATTTTCTGAAATAGTATACGAGCGCCCAAAAATTCAACGCATGATAGTAAAGTTTTTCTAACGATAAGTAAAAGAGAATCCAGCTTTCATCTCTATATTTGTAGATTATTAAACCGCCATCCCAGTCCTAACCAGCTTTCTGGAAGGGAAAAATTTACAAATCCAACAGAATATATGGGAATTCCGACCCTAAGTGCCTGCTTAGGCACAACGTATATTTAGAACTTAAGAACTGAACTTAGGTGAGCTCTTCTTTCGATACTTTAACATAATGCGCGGGCAATTATTTCCAATCTTCATTCCATTTTTAACTACAAAATAAGACAAGCTGATCGGGTATTTAAGATCTTTCGTTGAGATTTCAACTTTCCGACTAATGGTCATAATCAAGGTACGGAGGAGAACCATACGGGAGCGTGACTCCAGATGGATCCAATACTGGTTTCTCAAAGCGTCTACAATTCGAAACTTGAGCCGGAACTCTGATGCACAGAGCCAGTTGTTGTCTTAGACAACTTCCCTTAATATTGTACGAGCTTGGTAATATATTTCCATGACTACTGACCTTTCTGTTAGATAAACCGAAACAAAATGTTTCAAAAATACACTAAAGGTCTTTAAAAACGATTATTATTCGAAACTGTAACTGAACTTCGGTCATTAGCCAATCTAAGGCCCCTAAAATGTATACACCCGATTGTAATCACCTTCGGTTGTGTGTAGAGCTTTGTAGTCTACACTAAATCCAGCTTGGTACTACAGATCTCTAGATCTAGATCCATCATCACATCTAGATCCTTCTAGATCTTTTTGTAAGGGTCCCAAAACACCACTGCCTTACCTTTGTGATCCACTGTGCCGTAATCGCCATTTTTATTACTCCTCACCCGTGCGTTCCAGAGCTTATTTTATATTTTCCATTTTGATTTTGATTTGGTCGCGTAATTGAGACTTCAAATGCAGCTTATCCAGCCGCATTGCGTCGTCATCTTCGAATCAACCACAGCCGGCGCACCCAACAACACTCACTACAACCGACTAACCGACCGCACGCCCGCCCGCCAAGCACACGTACATTTGCCTAGTGGCATCCCCACTCGACGCCAACTCAGCAAGGACCCACCCACCTATCAATGTCAAAGCCTCGAGTGGATCTCTATACACATATTTATTTTTTGCGATTCGCCTGACGTTTGCAAATGGCCGAAGTGCCTGCCAACAAACACACCGAACAGGCACGAACACACGAACGCAAACGCACGACCACCCACCTGCTTTGCTGTCAAGTGCCAGGCTACCGGGACCCAATCTCCATTACAAGTGTACGCTATTCAATTTTCTTCGCCCAGCAGCATTAGAAAGGGGTCATTGTACCCCTCCTACAGCGCTCCACTTACTCACGCTCGTTCTGTCCCTCTCAGCAGCTTTTATCTTTGCACGAGCAACGACTATTTGTATTTGCATTTGCATTTTAACAGGCAACAGGCGGATTAATTTGCGTCAGCCACATGCCACTTGACGTTAACCCAACGTTAAAACCCACCCGCTCCCCGTCATACCCGCACCCCAACATACATTTGGCAACCAACGTCACTGGCACTCGAACATTCAGCGAGTCACTTAACGCTCTTACCACCCACGAATGTGTGTGAGAGTGCGTGCAGGAGTGTATCTCGTAGTTGTTCAAGTATTTTTGCAGTAATTAAAATGTGAAATCTCATCGCTTTCCATGTTGACTTCTACACACTGCTTGAAAAACACTTAGCAAGAAGCTGGAGCAAAGGCAAGCAACGTGGAAAAGATGGCGAGAGTGTAAAGTAGGTTTTGGTGGGCAGTGGAAAAACTCAGATCACTCACAAATCAAATGAAATGAAGCTGGAAATTATGATTTTGTTACAAAAGTAAAAGGAAATATTTTGCTTAGAGAGAATGAGACTGATATTTTTGTGCTTCATGAACCCAGCAAATAAGAGGAAAGAAATTAAAAGCCAAAGAAGCTGAGAAAAAACTCGCTTCATGCTTCATGAAGTGTTACTAAGCTCTGTGAAAGCTCCAAAAATTCACAAAGTGTTGTAAAGCTATGCGAAAGCTCCAAAAATTAAGCTTTTGAGTTTCAAAACCGCTTTTCTAATGCTTTAGAAAGCACTGACTGCTTTGAAAACCTACATAACACAGGTATTCAATTACAACTAAGATTACACAAAACTTTAACTAGAATTAAGCCCGGTGAGAAATATTGATTTACTCGACAAAAAAGCTTTATCGAATATTGTGCAAAAATTTTTCCAATTTTTCTTGAAAGATAATTTAATCAGTGGATAAATAAAACAAGTTTACAATAGAAACAAAAAGCTCTCGTCATTATTTGTAAAAAATGTGCAAGCCTTTGGAAAAGCTCCATAACAGCTTGTTGAATTTCCAATAAGCTTTTTCTTTCTATAAGCGCTGTTGTCTCTAAAAATCTACATAATTTAATTTTAATATTTAAAAAAAAGCTAATGAGAGCTTTTGAAAGAATTTGCTCTACAAAATACAATTTGTTTTAAACGTGAGAGAGAAAAAGGCATAAGGAGCAGACTAATTTGAATAAAGCTTCTTTCTCACTTCATTAAAAAAATGTTTACCTTCGTGCTGAAGTATGGTATTTAAACTCTAATAAGCTTTTATCAAGTTTAAATTATAAAAGCTTTAACTTTAATTAACTAAAGTTGTTAGTATATATTAACTATAAAAGCACATGAAGGCATCACTCAAAAGCCTTCCCCCTTCTTTTGGAAGAGCAGATAAATTTGAGGATCTGTTCCAGTACTCAGTAAGAGTTAGTTCTAAATTCATTTGAAAGTCGCTTTCCACAAGCTTTTAGAAAGTTTGTGTTTAAAAATAGGCTTTTTACGTTTTTTAAGCTTTTAAAATGTTCCTCGTATTCATTGAATGAAGAATTATTTTGAAGAATTTTGGCAAAAAAGCTTTCCTTATCCCAGCGAAAAAAATATGTCCCTCAAATGTGAAATTATTACAAATGCTGATCAAAGCTAGTAATTTGGCCGAAACTTAAATAGATTTCATGCCCAGCATAACTGAGTATATAATTGGAAATGGCGACTGGCCAATCAGTGTAACAGGATGTGACAGGATAATGTAAATTGATATCTGTATAAGAAAATGTGCTTATGTATATGGAAACATGAATATGGAAGAACTTCGCATGTACAAATAGACTCGTGACTATTGCAATTTTATCTGGAGGACTAGGAGATATTCACCTGGAGGATAATTTTCTCAAATTAAGAGACACTTTGGTAAAGCTTACAGAGGTTAAGTGAGGATGGTGCCACACCAGCTTGTTGACTTTTTCTTTTTATTTGAGAAAAAATTTAAGAAGCTTTGAAGGGAAATGATTTCGGAATTTGTAATACACTATTGTATTTGCGAGAAAGCTTTTTTATAACTAAGGTGCAATAATTTTGTTTTAAAAAGATTTTAAAGCTCTATTATTACAATTTTAGATAATATATTAAGAGCCAGAAATAATTAAACTATATCCTGTTAAAAGCTACTTCGGAACTTTTTTGTATCACAATAAAACTTTGAAAGCTTTCAGAAGCAATGAAATTCTACTTTTGACTACTAAAGAATTTTTACAAACATAATAGCTCCGTAAAAAGCTCAAGCTCTAAGTAAAATACTTCATGTATGAATAGAAACCACGGGAAAAGTTCCGAATTATTAAAAAGCTTTGCAAATCGGTAACTAATCGGTAAATAATAAGTTGTAATTCGAAATTCATATGGCAAAATATTCAAAATAAATTATACATACTTCTAACAATGCTTTCGAAGACATTCTTTAAGCTTTCAATGATTTTCTATTTATTATCGAATTTTATTCTGTAGAAAATTTAGAGCTTTAAAAAAAATATATAACATTTTTGAAAAAGCTTTAAGAAATAAGAAAGGCTCGACTAGCTCAAAAATCAGTAACTAAAATTATATAAATACATTTAAACGAAATTTGCTAAACTTTTGATGGGAAGCAAAATATACTTTGTTTGAACTTTCGAAGAAACCGTGAAAGCTTTCGGACACATGTAACAGAATTAGATTACAGTTATGCTTATTTAGTTTCACACAAATTGAAACTTTTTATTTATTATTTGAAACGTATTTGTGGAAGTTTTAAAGCTTTTAAAACTCTATCAAAGTTATGAAAAAGCTTTAACTTAAGAATGAAAGCTTCTAAAGCACTTTATAACTCTAGCAGGAAGCTTAAACATTTATTTCAATGAGACTTTTTGCCAAATTTCTTTTCGATTCGTATTTTACCTCCATAGATTAAATGAATATTATGAATTTAATGCACTGATTGCAACCCCAATTCATGCGACCGATTGTTAAACACTATTTTCGTCGCTCAAGATCACTATTAACGATAAAAGCGAGAGTGAAATATATCACTTACATTTGCAGAGAGCATGATTACCGCTAAAAATCTGAACTCAACCTCAACTGTGACCGCCTTACTAGTGTGTGACCGCCAGCAGAGTATAGATTACAGTTCATTGTTAAGAGAGGCACAGTCAATTGCCCGCGCTGAAATTCGATACGCTTTAGCGGCACGAAAACTCCGACAAAAGCCGAATGCGCCTGAGTGGCTGGACCAATGTGGACCGTATGATTAGTCGTAATCAAAAATGCAGCGCTTAGTTAAGTAAATGGGAATATACATATGTAAATATACAACAATGAATAGCACAAATAAACACAGAGAGGATCAATGGCACCAGCAGGATCAGTGAACGTACGAACGAGGCGATAAAAGGAAGCAGGCTTTTGCGGAAACTGTGCACACGCCTTCAGCAGCATATGATACTTCGTCTTTCATTATTATTTTTTGCTCAATACATATTTTTTCCATTTTTATATATCGTGGATTATGACAAGCGTCCCCCTCTATTTTCGGCGAGTTTAAAAGCGGTGTACTTCAAAGTAGTCGAAATAGCAGTAGCTGAAAAGCTGACAGTGATAGCTTTCGGAGGCTCTTCTGTTCTTGTTATTAGCTTCAAGTTTTGTGTTAAATTAACCCTATTCTTAAATTAAGAAATAAACACTTCCTATAAAAAATTGGAACGAGAATTGAAAACACAATTTAATTTAAAAAATTAATAAAAACAATTTGAAAAAATTAATAAAATTAATATAAAAAAATTATGAAATTAATCGAAGAAAATTAGTAAAATTAATATAAAAAAATTATAAAATTAATCTAAAAAGAGAATAAAATTTGTCTAAAAAAAGTAATAAAATTATTCTAAACAAAATAATGAAATTGAACTAGAAAAATTATAAAATTTATTTCAAAAAATTAATAATATAAATTAAACAGAATTAACCTGATTAATTAACTAATTGGAAAAATTTTTTTTAGAGTATTGAAAAAATATGAAAAAACAACATGAATAATAATTCTTCCAAACTCTCATTTTATAATTTTAACTATTTCATTAAAAATACTTTTATTTAAAAAATTATTAAGAAAACTTTATGAAAACACACTCAAATACAAAATATGAAATCAAAAACATAATATATACAATTTCACGTATAAAAAGAAAACACGAAATTCAAAATCAAAAAATTTTAATTCTAAAACAAAAAAATATTGAGTGTAAAAAAAAACATAAAAAATAAAGTAAAAAGAAAATTGGAATAAAAATCTAAATTTTATTAATTTAAATAAATAAACAATAAAGAAAAAATTAATTTTGAATTATTCTTTTTTAATTAATTAATAATCGTCTAAAACACTAATTTCAAGAATTGAAAAAATATATATTTTCCAATAAAAAAGATTACATGTATAAAATAAAAACCAAAATACAAATTAGAAAATTCTAAATATTAAATATAAAACATGGAACATGGATTAAAAAAATAATAATAATACAAGTAAGGACGCATAAAGGTCGGGTGTAGCCGAACAATTTCTACTCTCGCAGTGTACAAGGATCAAAGGAGGGGTAATGCTTTCAGGTACTGGCAAAACATTATATTAAAAAATGTTGCATAATGGTGAATGGATTTCAATCATATTTGGCATCATATTAAATTTTACTTTAGATCATATATTCATAAAGTCAATCTCACTAAGACAAATCATCATGATGACATTTCATTTTTACTAATTTCGATTTCATTAATTTTTACCACCAAACTACAGTATATTCAAGATTATACCGTAATTTAATTTTGCTGAAACATCTTGCATATTGACCGTATATAACGGAATTGAAAATTCTCATAATAGGTATATTGGGGTTAGGGGAAGTACTATCCCGATCTTATAAATTTTTGCACCATAATACATTATTACCAGAAAAAGGCGTTATCTGCATTTTATTAAGATATTTCGCAGATTGAACAAAATATACGGTATAAAATCGACCGGAAGTCCGAACATTCTTATTTTAGGTATATTGAAGCTAAGGGAAGTATTGAGGCGATTTACCCATTTTCGACACAAGCGCACATTATCATGAATTTCACTAATATCTAAGAGATTCACTAATTATCTAAGAGAGTAACCGGTTCTGTTTTCGGTAAAAACTCAGCCATAGGCATCGAGGTCCACATATTCGGTATATGGGGAATTGAAAAAACAACACTGAACTGTAAAACTGAAAGGCAGTGAAAAAATCAGATTTTCGACATTTTCGAGGCCAATGACCTCTTTGTTTGCATTTAGCAAGGCCCACCACCTTCTCAGAGGTCAAAGGCATACAAAGACTTTGTATAACATTTAGCGAAGTCAACAATCTTGTTTTAAGTTTTTTGTTAACATTTAGCGAGGTTTACCACCATTCTCGAGGTCAAAGACCTCTTTGTTTACCTTTGTTTACCTTTAGCTTAGTTTTAAAGGATAGAATATAGATTTAAAACGATACTAAACGATAATAAAATGAAAAATAAACTCAATATTTTAGGATAGAATACATAAAAAAAGAGAAAAAAGTTTTATGGAAAATGCAGAACCAAAATTTTTAAATATTAAATATATAACATAGAACGTAGGACGTATAACAGGTAACAGAAAATTTAAGAAAAAACCAAGGCCATAGAAACCTGGATTATAGGAGCTATATGAACATATGCTAACATCGTCTTTATAACATAGAATATATCCAACATCAAATCAGAAGTCAATATAATACAGAAAATACATGGGAAAATACAATATATTATTACGGATATGAAATCTAAAACTCAGAACATAGAATGTTAAGTATAGGATAACATAATTAAATATATAATAAATTGAAAGTATAAATTACGGAGCATAATACAATAAATAGTCTAGATTTAAGACTAGATTAGTTTAATTTAAAGTAATATAAGGAGAAATGGAATGTTGAGCATAAAACATAGAATATAGAATACGGAAAATTAGCTAAAAGATGGGTAGTTTATGAATGAAATAAAATAAAAAGTACACTTAAAATGCATTTGGCACAGCGCATACTAAAATATGAAATAGAAAAAATATTTTATAAAACATAGCATATCAAAACTTTTGGCAGATAATGGAATATCAGCAGTAAGATGTGAAACACAAATGCAGAATATGAATATAGAATATAGAATACAATACATTAAACATAGAAAATAATAGAACACAAAAACATAGAAAATCATTATGTACGGACTCTAATATATTCTTTAAGATGAGATATAAGTCGAGTTTCGGAAAAGTTGGCCAAAATTAACTTAGGCTATATTAAAATTTCACCGAAAAAACATAGAATACACTTGGAATACATAATACAGAATATAGACGAAACAAGTTTGAGAAAATTAAAATAATAGTGATTAATAATTTCTTTTTAATTTTTGTTTGTGCGAAGCAAACGGGTAACATTTTTTGTGACAGAAAACATCGCCAGATATAATAATCTAACTGAGTATAAGGCATCTACTTTTTGATAGTAAATTCTGGAATAGTGTTTCAAAAATAGTTTTTATGTTCTAAAATATGTAAAACTAAATTTAAAAAAAAAATTTTAGTTTACTTTTCGAAATCGCATACACCCTGTTTTGTTCTGCTTTCTTCTTTCTCTTCCGATGGTTTGATGTCCTGATTAATTTTGACGAATTTTCATAATCAAAGACACTGTATTTCCACACTCGACTTAGTTCCATTACCTCTGAAAATCATATCATTCAGCCAGGATATACGTACAGGGTCACTAATAAGAAAATATAGTCTCCGTATCCTTTCTCTCAGCATTATTCAACCTTCGACGCCATCTATTACGCATTAGCAGTGTGCAGGTAGTAGCCTCCACTATACAGAAACATTTCCTTGCCACAACAAAAAACTGTTTAGACGCGTTACGTTCCACAAGGATTGCCTTCCAACCTCCACACGGCGACAGCTAAGCTTCCAACACGTTCGCCAATGCAACCAGGCGAAATTCAAATGTCATATGAGTCAGATGGCAGCAAACAGCGACCGCAAGTGCATTCAATCATTCAAGTGGCGACAGGAGACAGTGAAAATATTTGCGAAAGGACAACGGCACGAAAGCACAACTGAACTAGTGGTTGTTATATGCAGTACAAAAGTTTGAGAAAACGGTATAAACAGTGTATTGTTGGTGTTGTCTTTAAGCAAATCATAGCTAAATGTCAACAAAGTATTTGTTTTTGTATGCATAACTGGCTAACGGGACTCGCTGTTCTTTGACACCAGCGCAGAATACGCCAAAAAGCAGCATGAAAACAAAGTGAACACAATAATCAGCAATCAAAGTAGACAAAAGGAAGCGAAAGCAAGCAACACCCAACCACGACGGCAACGAAGCAACACAGCAGCAGTAGAAATAGCTATATTGTAGCATACACTCAGGCGCGGTCAGAACAGTTGAGCAGAAAGCGCTGTAATTTGATGCATGTAAAGTGGAATAATCGAAGCAAAAATTGTACAAGTAGTGAGCAGTTAATTCGACAATTTTCAATTTTTTCAATAATTAAAAAATTTTAATATTCAACTAAAATTATAATTAAAAAAAAAGGCAGCAAAAAATTCGCTTGAAGTGCAGAGAAAATTATATAAAAACTATAACTGACATGCGGCATGCCATTGAGCGACTGTAAGGCGTAGCTACAACAACAATAGCAGGTGTACAAAAGACAGCAGCTGCGTCAACAGCAACAACAACACAACAGTGGCAAGGCAACGAAACACGATTATATAAATATTAATTAACATCAAAAGTAGAGTTAAAGGCGTTCGATCGAAGTCAACGCACAGCAGCGTGCGCCCACACACACATACACACACACACAAATTCAAGCATATAGCGTAAGGAAGTGCTCAATAGTGACAGCGTGAGCATATTGATTGCACAACAACAAGTCAGCAAGTTAATAAAAAAATTTATAATTTAATTGAAATGCAGTGAAGTAAAGACTGAGCGGTAAAACTGAGCATTCGTTGTAAAACAGCAACAAAATATTGCCTAACTTATACAAACAAAAACGAATAACAATTTAATTTTAAACAAAAAAAACCGGAAAGAACATAGAAATTCGCTTCTACGGAAATAAAAGCAACACACCCCATAAACATAAAAATTGACATAACAAAAGTAAAACAACAACAAAACTGCTTAAAGTCATCAGAGAGGTAAGCTGAGCATTATATGTTATAAATTTCCATATTAAATTATAATAAAATATCAAATAAGTAGCTTAGCTAACATAAACAGCTATAGGAAGCTTTCTTTCAGCACCACTCCTAAAGGTATGCTTTTATATACTGTACTAAACACAGAGGATATAAACTAGATTATTGAACCTCTGTTGAAAGCTTAATTAAACGGAAAAGATATATCCTTCAACTTATTTGTCAAGAAGAAGTTTCCAAATATTAAAAAAATTTATAAAAAAAATTTATCTGTTGCATAGTTTCGGGCGTAGTTAAACTACTTACTATTTTATAAGCTAAGTTTCGCAACTCATCACTCTTCAAAGCTAATATCTGTTGCACCTGCCTTCGGATAAAAGCAAAACAAGAGGACCGAAAGCGCCAAGATTTGCGCTATTCAAGCAAAGGAGACAAGAATTTTGACTTATTAACATATACTTAACATTTTTCGGTTCCCCATGAAAAAAGAGCATAATTAGCTGTAAAATCGAGTATAAAAATAAATTATTGAACTTAAATCCTATACAAATGAAATCACCCGGTACATTAGGTACGGTATTTGAGAGGTTCAAATTGCCAGTAGTCTAGCCAAAGAGGTCATAGGCATAGTCATATTTATGACCAGATATGGGTACGACTACAATTTACCACTGATTACAAAATCTCACCCTCACTCTCACTCTCTCTTCCCAAAGTCTTGATGAAAGTCTGAAAAAATCCCACGGGATGCTCCATGCTCAAGGCTCGGAAGCCAAGAATGTCTTCTCTTCCACCTTGGAAGAGTGTACTAGGGTCAAATGAAGTTACTCCTTCTTCGGAGTAAAGAAGCGTGAAGGCGTTTGCGCCGAGAAGGAAATTTTATAACAAATACCCAGTCGGCTGTAGTTGCCTAGAATGGCAGTATAAATGACCTATTCTAGTCCTTCTACTACATCAACATTGCAAAGGTCGCTGGCACTTCAGTAGATAAGTAAAAACCTAGAAACATCTGGGTGAAGAACACTACGTCCTCAAGAAGGTTTTTGTGAAAAATTGAGTATCTGCCCCTATTAGAGCAGGTCTTATGCTATCACGGCGATGCCTAATTTCTCTTTAAGACTTGCCTTCTTATGGCAAAGCCTTAGGAAGCCAATGAAGCAATAGGTGAAGCTTATGAAGTGAAGTGCTAGCCCCGATATGCTAGTCTCACAAGCAAAGGATATACCTACTCGATGGGGAAGCCACCAATTATAAGGGGCCACTTAAGAACTTTCTATTTGGTCAAGAGGATTCCCGATTCCTTCCTTTGGCGATTCATCCATAATCCAAGGGTCACTACCTGCTCATAAAAATTATTATTTATATATTATTTGTGAGAAAATAACCCTCTCTAAAAAAATCTGCTGATTCTACAAAAGTTTCGAACTGAATTTCAATTAAATTTAATTCGAACTTCGCAAATAACTGTAATAGTACTTTAAATTTATGAGTTTACACATGAAATAACCAAACATTACAACCCATTCGAAAATGACAGACCATTAAGAAAGAGCAATGGCCACTAGACGGAGGGTGTGTGACAAAATATGGATAAAGTTTTAATGAAATAATGCGGCGTAAAGTGAAGGCGGGTCAACTGCGAATAATCGCTACAACATGTGGTCAACTATTAAGCTGCCAAAAGAAAAAATTTAAATGACCCAGTAGGAAAAATATAGTGGGAACAAATGAAGGAAGAATTATGGAATATATATATGGATTATGGAATATGGAATTAGAAGAGCTAATGTTTTGGAAATATTCAAAACAATATTTGAATTAATTATAACTAATTTTAAAAGGAAAAAAAATAAATGACCCAGTAGGAAAAAATATTGTTGAATTTAAGCAGTGAAGATTATAGGTAGTTACAAGAATTTATATAATATTTTGAAAAAAAAATATATAAATAATTATTTTTTGATATTTTTCTTAAGCTTCTTTCCCAACTAACTGTTCTGCATAAGCTTCAGTGACCACTTATTGATGCCTCCCAAAAATTTTTCACTGGTCCCACATACAAAAAATTTATTTTGACTCAAAATTATTTTATTGCTGTCCGCATAGATATAATGAGTGTGTGTATGCTTCGTGTAAGTTTCTGCGCCTAAAAGCCCACATGCACATCCTTAACACCAACAACGAACGACTCGCCGACACTTGAACGCCCGTTTGCGGGTCATGACCAATGCACAAATACAAAAGCGCAACGGCACACAGACATTTGCTCAACACCAACATGCATACATGCAGAGAAAAACTATGTTTACACACACACAAATACACATAGTTGTCAAATCGCTTAGTCAGCCACTCAAAGCAACGTTTACTCACTCTTCAGGCGAAATTTGTCGTCTAAACACGAAATTAGTCCTTTGGGCGTGCATTTTTAACTGTTTCCGTTGTTGTTGTTGTGGTTGCCGCTTTTGTTTGCTCAAAGTACGCACAAAATTTATTTTAAGCTGACTCCTGGGTGTCATTTTTGTTTAGTTCTAACATGTTTGTGGGATTTGACGAAATTTTTCACTTTTTTTTTTCAAATTTGGAAATTGATGTATGGATGGTATATAAATATTTAAAGTGATTTTAATCAAAATTATGAAATGAAAATAAAAAAGAGCTAAAAATAAAAAAAAATGATTATAAAAAAAATTAAAAATAAAGTTCAAAAAATAATATTAAAAAAATTATATAAAAAAAATTATATTTGAAAAAGTAATATAAAAAAATTACATATAAAAAAGTAGTATTTGAAAAAAAATAATAATATGAAAAAAAAATTTAAAAAATTATATATATATATAAATAAAAGAAAATTAAAACTAGAAAACAAAAAACTGTATTTAAAAGAAATAATAATAAATTAATAAAAACAAAGACATGAACATAAAATACGTTTTCTAAAAAAGTTAAATTTTTCTCTATGAAGTTTTATTAAAGAGTTGCTAGTATTTAATTTTAATTAAAAAAACATAAATGTTACAAATTTTATAAAATAAAATCTGAAAAGGTAAATTAATTAAAATTTACTAGAAAGAAGTAATTTTTTTCTCTTTTATTTAATTTATTTTATTTAACTTTTAATAATTTAAGTTCTCTTAAGGAAATTATACTCATTAATTTTAATTTATTTCCCTTCAAAAATTATACAAAAACCTTTTTAAATATCTGTTTCTTGCATTCAAACCAGATTTTTACTTTACTTCAATTTAAATTAAATAAATTGTAAAATTTATTTTTGTAAAACTCATGTAGTCATAAATAAGACGTTTTTAACAGTTATGTTTATTAAAAAAAATTATCAAATATCTAAATATTCGAATATCTATTAAAAAAGTTATTTTTATTGTGTTGAAAAATATTCTCTACTGAAAAAATAAAACACATTAAATTAACAAATATGCATTATTTTTTATTAAAAAATTTAATAATTTTAAACTGGACAAAATTTTGACTAAAAATTTATTTTGTTATTAAATTAAAGGCTTCCTCTTATTAAAAACTAAATTTTATATTTTAAGTCTCTTTTATCAAAAAAACAAATATTAATTTCATTTAATTACGAAGCATTTTCTTTTCAAACTTAATTAATTAATTAATTTTAATGAAATAAAAAAATATTGGATAACCAAATTTTATTGTAGTAAAAAATATTTTCAATAAAAAAAATTATAAATTATAATAAATAATAATAATAAATAATAAAAGTATTAAATTATAAATTTTTCAAAATTTAAATATATACATATGACGATTTTGAAAAAAAAAATTTGTAATTGTTTTTTTATAAAATTCTTTATAAATTAATGCAATAAATACTTCCTCAATTCTTTTATCATATTTGCCTATTTAATTTTCGCCATTTGCTTAAATATTCCATTTTAAAAATTAAATAAAAATAGTTCTCTACTTGACACCCTATCGCTCACAAATTCACACATACAAGCGCTTGTGCATAAACACTGCTGGTGTCGTCCCTTTTCTTGTATAGTTTACATCGTTTATCATCACACACACAAACACATACACCCCACACACATGTGGACGAGCGAACTTTTTTCGTGCACTCTTAATTATGTAATCAGCTGTTTTTGACCTTCGACGCCGGGCTAACGACTTGCAAGAGTGTGGACAAAAGTACTTATGCACAGCTGGATGCATGCGAGCGTATATGTGTATGTGTGCGTGTGTATGGAGTGGAGTGCAAGCAAACAAAAACAAAGCTTAAACAAACTTAAGGCGACAACAACAACAAATATAATGACAGCGGACGCAAACAAGCGCAAGGAGCCGAAAATATGCGAACACACACAAGCATATGTACAAAAACAACTATTATAGTATAAGTAAGATGGATTTGACAGAGTGGCGAGGGGGATACCATTGAAATGCTTAGTTAGGTGGATGAGTGAGCGCGCCAGTCATAACACAACAGCGTCTAAGCAAATAGTTGACAACAATAGAATTTCGTATTGCTATTGTTGTTAGCGGTGAAGGTGGTGATGGTGGTGATGGTGGTGTTCTAAGCTGGTAATACTCGTAGTAATATTCGAGCACCAAAATAATGGCATATTTACATAGTTCAAGTGTTGTAAGGCGTGCATTTTGCCGTAATTTGTTGTTGCTATTCTTTTTTTCCATACATTTTCAGCATTTTCATTATTTTTCTATGGTTTTTTTTTTTGTTCGCTCACGTGCATAGATTTGTAATTTTTGTCAATGCACTGCCTTGAGCCAGTTTGCAGCTGCAATTTTTATGATTTCTTGTCAGCCTTTTTCTGATGATTATTGAGTTTTTGAAAACATGAAAGTGTGCTTCGACCGCATTTTAAAAGCAATGAAAGCATTTTTTCTGAAGTAAAGATAATTATTATGCATATCGGTACTCACAATAACTGAAAAAAACTAAAAAAAAAATGTTAATAAAAAATGTAGCTTCGATAATAACATTTTCAGTGAAACATTACATTTCAAATTATTTCACCAAATATTTAAAAAAAAAAAATAGCAGTATTATTCTATTGTACCAATTTAATTTAAATTTTATCAATCTTCTTTAGATAAAAAAAAATTTTGGGAATAACATTTTTCCAATGTTTTTAGCAACTGTTTCAATTAACTGAAACCCATGATTATTAAATTTTTACCAAAATTTTAAAGAACATAAGAAAACTATTTTAGATTTTTAGAATTTTTTTTATTTTTGCAGAAAAAAATTCTCACAAACAAATAAGTTTTGCCTAAAAAAGTTTACTAATCATTTTTTATTTATAGAATTTCTCCAATTTATAGGGCATATTTTCAGAAAATGTAAAAATATATTTACTATTGAAAATATTTTAAAATTTCCAATATATTTTAAACATTTGGTAAAACGTTAGAAAAATATCAATTAAAATTATTTTAAATTTTTTTTAAATTTTTCTTCTAAAAGCTGAAAATGCAATTATTAAATAACAAAGTTTCTAAAGAATTAAAAAAAATGCATATTATTTATATTAAAAAGTTGCAAATTATGAGAAAGTTACAAGATGAGAGTTACAATGAGAAAAAGAGTTACAAATTTTGAAAATAATTTTAGGAAAGATGTTGATAAAAAACGCATAAATTTAAAATATTAAAAAAAATTAGAAAATAAATTTAAAAAAAAATTTAGAAAAATATGTATAAAAGTGTGGAAAAGGAAAATATATTTTTATAATTACATATCAGAAAAATTTTTAAAATCAGTGTATTTTTCACTGAAAATAGTTTCGAATATTCAATTTAAATTGTGTTTTTTTAATTTTAAATTATTTAAAATTTTATTTTTACAAAAACTCCAATTTAAAAAATTTTTTAGAAATTTTTTATTTTTAGTATTTTTCAAACTTTTAACAGTTGTGTACAAATAAAATCTGAAAATTTTTGACAGAAAGGTTATGGAACAATCTATATTGCTGAACAAAATTTAGTAATTAAGAAGAGGAAGCAGAACACAGCGTTTTCTTCTGAGTGACAACGACTGTGAATAACAATAAAGTCGCGCTGTCGCTACAATTTCATTGACTTGCACCACAAAAGGCAAAAACCTCACCCAAAAACCCCGAAATACCACCAACCAAAAACTACAAACTATAGTAGTGCTGCCACCAAAAATTCTATAACTGCCAAATAACGTCAGAAAAACTAACAAAAACAGCAACGACGCAGCCAAGTGAAAAATTTTATGAAAACAACGGAGAAAAACAACAACAAAGTATGCGCTTACAACTTTTAATTGTGGTTGTTGTTTTGCTGACGCTGCTGCCACCAGGGCGTCGATCGATATATAAGCGAAACATTCGCTCACCCACATACACACGCGCCTTCTCCACCAAAAAACTCATAAAGCGACAGATAGCAAAACAACAAAGTAAATTGCCAACAACAACAATGCATAAACGAAGTCAACAAGGCAATAAAAATGGGAGGGAAGAGCAAATGCGCGAAAGTGTGGGAGATCGCACGACAAAATGAGTGTTGAGAGTCAGAGTGTGAGCGGAGTAGCAAGAGAGTATGAAAGGCGAGAGTGTGAGTGTGGTGTGTGCACTAGGTTAGCCAAGTCACCGACGCTGTTGGCAAACTATTGTAGTTTCCGTTGCCTCATAACCACTTTCCGGTACAACAGCGCACAGTGTATGAGTGACATTTGCGGTGCGTTGTACACAAATGACAACAACAACGAGATTTTAGAATATTCAGATGGCATTACTAACTACCCTGTAGGAAAGTGGAGTGGTCAGAGCTGAAATTGTTCACTTCAATTGATTGGAATTGTCAAAAAAGAGTGCGAATTGGAAATTATCAGTAACGTTTGTAATGCGTTATATACGAGTACAATAGACAACAGCAACGAAATATTACAACACTTTGACATGATGACCAACTACCCTGTAGGAAATTGGAGTATTTAGAACTGAAGTTGTTCACTTTAAATGGTTTCTTGTGACAGAAAGGAATGCGAATTTGAACTTAACAAGCAATTACTACTCTTTAGCAGCTAATAATTTGGAATGGGCAAATTGTTCCTACAGGCTGTCTCCAGCTGGGCACCGGTTTTGGTAACGCGCATGAAATTTTGCAGCGAAAGATAACGGAAGCGTTGCTAAAATCAAGCAAAAATAACAAATAGACATTGCAAAAAGTTAAGTGCTGGCGAGAATAAGTAAGCGTGTGAGATAGAAAGAGAGGGAGAGTGAGTAAGTTGTGTGTGTGTGTGAAATAGCAAAGTTGTGCGCTGCATTGCCACAGCTGCATATTAAATTTCATAAAAAGAATTTTTGAATTTTAACAGCACTCTTCCGGCCTTACTTCGCGTCGCTCCGGCATTTTATGGCTCTCTACATGTCATTTACTTGCCAAACCACGCCAAGACAACGCAATCGCTTCCGCTCACACGCATACAAACACTATGCTTATGCACATATTTACATATTTACACAAGTGTGTTTGTCTGTGTGTGTGTGTGCGTTCCGCCATATATGCCAACACATGTAAATTTATGCCATGCCATAACATGCCTTTCAGAGGCGTTCACCGACGAATGTCTGTTCGCACGCCTTCCGCTACGAGTTGATTATTTGTTACGTATACGCCATGGTGCGCTTTAGCAAACTAACTTTTCATGCGTAAATGAAGAAATGTGTGGCATGAATTTTTAAATTTGAGCACGAAAATTATTGGAGGTAAAATTTTACACAAATTATGTGCATAAATTAAAACACAAGTATAAAAGGAAGAAAGAAAACATATGAAATGAAAACGAAAAGTTATTTTCAATCAAATAAGAAAAAATTAATAATATTATTAATTTATTATAAAATTATTAATAAAAAAATTAAAAATTAAAAATTAAAAATAAAATAAAAAATTAAATAAAGTAAAAGTAATAGAAATTAAATTAAAATTAAATTGAAATAAATAAAAAAATGTAATTGAAATATTAAAATATAAGAAATAATAATAAAATAAAAGAAAAAAAATTTCAAACAAGAAAATATTTAAATTTTTTAACTTTTATTAAACACCTAAAGTAGGTCTACTGCTTCTTTATAAATATCATAGCTTAAAACGTTAAAAAAAATTTTTCAATTAAATAAAAACATTTGAAAATTAAAATATATCAGTAAAAAATTTAATTTAAAAAATTATAAACACCATATATTTCACATTTTCTCGTTTTTTCTATAAAATTTTAATTTTTTTTTCACTTTCTCTCTTCTTTTTTTCTTCTTAAATTCTCCTCTGGTGAATATTATAAAACAATATACTCACAATTTTTGATCAAATGATAACGCGTATTTGATATTTCTTCGGGAAAGAAAATAACCGAACTCCGCAGTTCAGTCAAATTAAGTAATTTTCAGACTTTCTAACCACCAAATGACCACCAAAACTGCGCTGTTTATGTTTATTGTGCAAAAACTCACACTCCCGCCTTCAATATTCTTTCGCTCCCGCTCTCACGCTGACTAACTGAACTATCTGAATAACTGTTTCATTTGAGAGATAAAATTAGATAAGAGCTTTGGCTAAACTTACTCAGCTCAAAAACTTCAAATTCTGCCGATGAAGGTGCTTAGTTTAAACAGAGACGGTTCCAATAGTTCCTCTTTACAATCACTTAGGTCTAAATACTCGTCCACCCTTTAAAGCAATGGTCTCGTCGAGAGAGAGAGAGAAATCGAGAGAGATACAAAATCACATTAGATCTAAAGTTTATCAGAAAGACTAGGCGACAAGGGCCGATATTAGCACAGCATTTCCTAAGGCATTTGAAAACCAGAAATCGGAAATTAGTCAATGGTCGAATCGAATAATTGCAAGAATTAGAAATCGAGTGAAATCACGAACACCTGCGCTCTGAGTGTGAACTCTTAGTTTCTTAGTTTCTTAGTTTCTTTACATGGATTTCGCGGATTGACAAGAACGCATTACTAAATAAAATAGCTGAACTAACAATATTCAGAAATATTTCAGAACAGAGCAAGTTTTGTCTAAAATTTAGCCAATTAGATAAGAACGCACAATAGGTAACTCTACTCTGGAAACTAATCGGAACTATTGCCATTTTTTTTTTTTATCAAAAGCTCCGGAAACTCCAAAAAAAATACGCGAGATTCAATACTTTTTCTAATGTCAAACCACTATGCAAACGAGTCCAGGGCCACCTCAGGGTCTGTTGTGTCTTCAAATTTGGAAAGAATGAAAATCGAAGATAAGCCGGAAAGATTCCTTCAACGGTTGAGCTTTGATTGGTTGGTTCTACGTAGAACCGACCGTCATGGAAACGGCAACAGCAATAATTTCTCGATTGGCGAGGGTCTCAAGAGTTGTAGAACCATATATTTTGTATCCAAGTAGTTCTCCGCCACAAATAGAAGAAGAGCCTCTCTCGCTCAGACAAACTTTGGACAAAGCTGTTAGTGCGAAAACTACGAGCTGAACCCTACCAACTTACTAAAACTAGCCAGTTGTGCCACTTCAATGTCTTTTATAACCTAACCTAAAAATAACATAACCTAAACTAAACATAACCTAAACACAAAATTTGCATAAAGCGCTTTTGTTTCTCTGTCGCAATGAATAAAATTAAAGTTGAATTAGTTTTGTTTGCATTTATTTGGCATTTACATTTCTATTCAAATTGACTTGCCAACATTTTTGTTTTTTTCTTTTTTGTTTTTGTTTAAAAAGACATATGAATATTTAATTCCCTGCATTCACTTGGTCTGAACCGAGACTATGCGAGAATTCAAATGTGATCACACATTGTCTATTTGCTGCGCATGAATATTTTTCATTTACACACAACACAAACAACAACAAAAAAGAGGGAAAAAAACTAGAAATTCCACTAGAGAACACATGTGACTGCAGAACTCTGAACCCGTCAACGCTTGCAACCGCAGCAGCCCCGCCAAGTGGCTCCAACCCTCTGCCTTGTTTGCTGCATCAGCAGAAACTTGTTTTATTGTTGTTGCATTTGTATTGCAATCACCCAGAATACACACTACACACTGCACACTACACCAGCATTTTCCATTGTTTGCACGCATTACTCGCTGCGGAGTCGGGCAATCAAGCTTTGCTTACCGTTACTCACACTCGGCAGGCAGCACGAGTACCCGCAGCCATTACGCTCGTACTCGGCAAACTAACGGTACTTCTGTGTTTTTATTTTTTTTTACCGTTTTGTTTGCCGTTTCTTCAATTAAAGTTTATTTACATTTCTCAACGTCTGCAAATTTTGCTTTATTTTTCTTTGTTCTTTTTGTTTCTTCATATGACAGTTAGAATTGGCAGAAGTTATGCAAATTTCTTTCATTGTAAGCCACAGTGGGTTGAGAGTGACGAAGTAGAGATTTTGCTAAGAAAAAAACAAAAACAACACAGAAACTGTCGAAGGAGCTCAAGTTCAAACGCCCAGCGAATCAAATCCTAAAGAATTCTTGAAAATATTTTCGCTTAAAGTTCACTCCCTTCAGTTAGCAATCACCTTCGGAACGTCCGATTATGGCTGTCATGAAAAAATTTCTCACCAGCATCTATTGGCTTTTCGTAGGCGCCTTCAATCTTTCTGAAATAGAAGGAAAAGCTGGCGTAGAGCTTCTCATAAAACCCATCAAACACAGCGAAATGCTATAGAACTTGTACAACCCTTCATATCGCCGAATTTTGAGCCACCTACACCAAATGAAGAAGAAGAAGAACGGCCTAATCTATAACAAAGGTGTAAGCAACAAGCTATTACTCGCTTAAAATGTCATTATGTGTTGGTCTCGAAGCTCCGAGCTTATTGGGAACCTGTTATGTGGGATTACTAGTATAGTAGTATAGTATAGCAGTCGTATATAGTATATAGTTCATAGTATAGTATAGTACTAGTAAGTTATTTCCGGAATGAATTTTCAATCTTTCGGTCAACTTGAGAACTACAGCAGACTAGAGGGAAATATCGACGAAAGCGAATAAAGACTAGACGATAAAACATTTTCTCTGTCACGGAAAAGCTCTCAGAAGAGCACATATTTCAAACAGTCTTAAAAACAAAAAAATCTAGAAAATTTGGGAATAAATACTCAACATATGCAGGTCTGTGGAAATGAGAAAACTTTTGAAGCTGCTGATTTCTTGATCTGATATAATATGCAGCCTGATCTACCTAACCTTTCACTGATAGGAATACAGTACTATCTAGTTCAACCCTGCCTGCCCTTATTTTATAAGAAAATAACTACAAATCCAAAGGCTTAAATTCTTCCCATAAATCTTCAGAATCTCAGAGGAGTTGTAATACGAAGGCTCCCACTTAAACTTAGAAAATGTCGGGTTCTCTCCTGTTTGAAGCTTAACGTTTGAATTGCTCCTTCATTCGGATATATAAACCGTAGTTGAAAAAATTAGACCACAGGTTTTAATACCGACTTTGTGAAGTTCTCATGGATTTCGGTGTCATTTCAAGGATCTTCGCCAGTAGGTACAAACGTCTTCTGTAGTTTACATCACCGCTTAAAATTAACGATTCATTTTAATTATCTAAAGATCCCAAACTCCTACCCCTAGATTCACACATTCGTTACAATAATAGCGGACCTGATCACAGGATCCTGATGAGGTTAGAAGAATACTAGAGTCTTTACCGTTCAATTACTTAAAGTTTTGGAGCTCCACTACAAAATGATCAAGTACTTACGATTGATTTTATTAGAGCTGACTTCTCATACATCTCCGAGATTTCAAATTCGTTGTTGCAAAAGTCGCGACCGAAGATATAAGTGATCTGATGCTAAAGCCTTTCCTGTTCGTTTACCAAAATTCTGGATATCACCCGTCTTTAGTATAAACCAACCAACGCCACATTTATCTCAGACCAAGTATATAGACGATCTTGTGAAGATCAGAGCCTACAGATATATGCTCTATAGTTCCAACACTCTGCAGGAATAGAGTATGGAACCCTGGAGAAAGAATCTCTTCTGTAAAAAAATTTCAAAGTCTCGATTCGCTTCCAATTTTGTGGTGAAAAGAGGCTTCTAGATTTCTCTGCCGTTTTATCGTCCAACGTACTTCTATCTGCTTCTGTCTCTTACTTCATGGATTGTGGATCTGTTGTTGTTGTTGTTATAGGTAGATAAAATATTTACCATATAGTTTTGGGAAACTCCACCTAGTTTATAGTCCTTAGCCAGATATAAATCCGGAGACATTGCGATAACGTTGGCCCAATTGTCGTTTTTTTTTGGGTGGGGAAGGGGGTGTTCACTGAAATTTTTCAACCTGCTGAAATTTTGTTAGCCCCATTCAAGTTATATAAGCAATATTTCTCTCCAAGTTGCATCAAAACTTCAGTGGACCTTCTGTAACTCGACGCTAACCGATTACTCAACCAGTTTTGTGTGTGTGTGTGTGTGTGTGTGTCAACATGGCTGCAGCCAAGCAACTCTGTGTTATGTAAGCAAGCCGAAATGCATTACTGTAGCGATGGCAACAAATATATTTGGGCGTAAATGTGTTGCCATGTCATTTTATATATACATGTATATATATATATATACATGTGTGTGTGTGTGTGTGTGTGTGCAGTCTGTAATTGACATTGACTTGTTTGTCGTTGTGGCGCATGTCGTTGCCCCATTGTTAGTGTCATTGCAATTGTTAAAATGCATTCTTGTTTACACAAAACAAGAAGCGACAACAAAAACAATAACAATAAAAACAATGACATCACAACAAACACAGCAGCGGCACGAAAATTCTTGGAAAAAAATTAAAAAAGAAAGAAAGTCTACAATAATAAAGAAGGGACGAAAGAGTTCAACTTAGTGACAACCATTAGCAGTGGAAAACAACAATAACAACAACAATGAGTGGCAGGCAATTTTGCGCACCCGCAAAAGAAGTATGTGCTCAAGAGGGGGGAAGCTACTGTTATGCTAGTCACAGCAAATTTGTCTATTAAAAAGCGATAAATTGTGGAAAACAGAAAAAGTTAGTGCAAGAAGTTTCGATTTTTTGTGTTTTTAAGAGAAAAAAATTTCAAACTTGAAAATAATTGCCGACATAAAAGCGAACCTTCGAACTGAATGGTTTTTTTTTATTAGAGCAAAAACCGTTATTTGGTAGGTGGGCGTGATTACCAACAAATAACATAGATTACTTAGAAACATTATCGAGTAGTTTAAAGAGAGGTGATTGTCAAACTGCAGCCACAATACTTAACATTTACATTTAGAAGATATCAAAGAGATAAACCATTATATTGGACACATACCTCATTTTGCTGTAATCCTAATCAATTTTGCACTCGTTGACTACAAAGCCAAAATAATTGTGAGCGCCAAATTGATTGATTGATATTTTGAAATTTTCAAGTCCCCCCCCCCATTAAAAAAACAAAACCATTACATGAGCGATGTGCGTATATTTAATCCGATCTTGCTCGTTTTGAAACACATTAATAAGGTGGATAAAAGAGTTGTAGAGTTCGAAGTTCAGCATAAATTATTCTTTGAACCCAAGAGCTTAAAAAGAAACATACCGCTATCTTAGGGATAACTGTAATTTTGAACTGATTTTAAGGTAGGTTAAAAATATAGACTAAGAAGTCATGAACATGAATTCAAAAGATAAACAAAGCAGATATAAACGCCATATTTCATTGTTCATTGCTAGTCATATTATTAAGGCCTTTATCTCCCTTGGTGAACTGGTGCCGAATTTTAGTTCGATATCTTCAGTTGAACAAAGACTAGTTCGAAAAGAAATAAGCCGTTATGTTGGTAGTCGACACGATTTTCGCCTGATCTCATCTATTTCTGACCAAGAGTGATTAGTGCTATGTCTCTTCATTAGAACCTATTTTGAAAAGCTACCACGTTTTGTATTAGAACTTAATTATTTGAAGGTATTTCTATTTGGTTGATAAAAGTAAGGAAAACTGAGACCACATGAACTCGTTAACTTAATTTTTGTAGGCGAAATGCATGTCGAAGAAAAGATAAACTCACGAGCTGACGAAGCTTGGTTTAAGAAAAGCTTGGTTGAGGAAAGAAATGGTAAGCTCTCCTAACCGGATTCGCTTTTATAGTCGACTATTTAAATAGATTGGAAAAGATCTTAAAAGGATCTAGTTCTTCGACATATTGAGCTATAAAGCTAATTCTAAGAATCCCTCTTCACTACGACTTTAAGATTGGAAAATACTGCATACCTCCCCAATCGATTTGTGAAAATTTGGGACCCTTCAAGGATACCTACACAGAATTAAACCCTTTGTAACCGAACATAACGATTTTCGTTACAAAAAGCTTTAATATTTTTTTAGTAAAACTACTTTTTCTAAATGAAGAATAGAGCATAATATCATCTTCGAAATTTAGCCTAGTTGGCGGCAGTCTAGTTGGCGTGTTCCTAATCGATTTCCGACACTTTTGATACCCCATAAGACCTCCCACATGGAGTTAGACCCTCAAGGAATGCAAATTCTTGCTCGCCCTTTAGCTTTATAGTATCCAAAAGAGGTCTATGCATGCTCTCACACCACTTCTACAATGTAATAATAGGTATAAGCACACATTAGGGTGCCTATATGGACCCTGTGGAAGAAACTACCGCTCTTTTACGAGACTTTCGAAAGCGTGTGTTAGTATTCGAAACGTTTTCAGCAAAATAAACTCATAAATATGTTTATCCTAGTATATATGTAGCTAAATGCCGCTATGTACATTTAATATAAACACAACAACAACTACAATGCATAGCGGGAATATAAACTGACAATAATTGCCTAACAGTTAACGACCTTAATTAGATAGCAATTAGGTACAGTTAGAATGCGTTAGAATTGTATTGAGTGCAGGCAGTTAGTTGCAGAGAAATCTATATATAATGTATATGTATGTATATACTATTAAAGATGATATGCAGACATGGCGATTGCCAGACAGACCAAAGACATAAAAAACTAATAGTCATAAAAATGTATATGAGTGTATTTTGTGTGCATAGTACATATGTATATGTGTATGTGTGTATGTTTATAAGCGTATTTTAACATGTCGTTAATTATTTTACATCACCTTTGACGTATTCATTTTAAATGCGTTAAATTAATTACATGCGCCCATATATGCATACATACAAACATATGTACATATAAAAACTGAGTCATATATACATACATACAGACATGTATGTATATAAATTTACGCTTTATTGCACGGTTTTTATTATTTATATTATATTGACAATAGTGACTCATGTGTCCAATTAACCTATTAAAGATGTTCATACAAATTTTTATGGGTTCAATAAAAAAAATTTGCGAAAGCAACAAAAACTTTAAGCTACTTTAGGGAAATTTAACCATTTTTTTGTATATAATAAGTGTCGGAATAATTCTTTAGAGTATATAGAGAAGAATTTGAGAGGAATTAATTACAATATAATTACATTTAAAAAAAATTAATGGAAGAAAAACAGAAAATAAGAAAAACTAAATAAAAATCTAACCTCCAGTAGAATAATTATGTTATTTTCCTTCTCTCAAAAAAATATTTAAAAATAAAATATGATTAAAGATTATTTAAGTGAAAATATTCACAAAATTACTGAGAAAAAAAATTTTTCTTTTATACCTTATTTTCAAAAGCTTTTTAAATTATTTACAGCAAAAAGTCGGTTATTTCTAATTACTTTCGTCATATCAACATTGTAGCAACAGCCAAATGGACCTATCATTTCGAAACCATGCGCCTAAAAGTATGCAAGCTATTTCAGATATTTCGATGAACAGTTATTTTACAAATATTTAGAGTGAGAAGGATTTTCGTGCACATTACAGGCCTCTTTGACCAACCCGAAAGGGACGTAAGAGAAATCCTTGGTACTTTGTTTATATATATCATTTAATTATTGCCTACATTTAGGCGTTCAGAATGACATTTTAATGCATGATACATGATACATGATAATACAGAGTTTTACAAGTAAAAAGCTTATAAAAATTAAATATTAACTGCAAATATCAAACATTAGCTGAGGTGAGATTTAGAGGACTTAAAGTAGTCAAAAATATATTTAAGAAACGAGTGTAAATTTTTTGCTTTTTAATAGTATATGCTCTCTTAAAATAGCTGGTTCTACCATAATAATGCACACAGAACTTGAAATGTGAGCGGCTTCAGGATTTTTCAGGAACTGAATTCAGCTGCCATTCTCTTAAGCTGAATAAATGCCGAATGCTAAAGTTGCATTTTTTTCACTCTCTTAAGCTGAATAATGTTCAATGCTAGAAATTGCACTCTTAGTCTCTTCTTTCAAGCTTCCTTTGGCGTTTAGCATTTATTCAGCTTAATATAATCACTGCTGAATAAAGCGGCGAGCATCAAATTGCCCGAAAAGCTTGTTATGGAGCTGCAACAATGATCGGCGCTTAATTTTAGACCTCGTCTTCAACGATCATTTAGCCATGAAAGTGTGAACGTACGTTGTGTTCGATAATACTGAATTTTCCATAATACATGGTCATTGGGGTTATGTAGCATCGTTAATTTTGAACTTCGAATGTGCTAATCGGTTTTCTGGCATGTAATTGCATATATAAATGTCCCACTGAATATTTCTGATTTTTGTGCTGTTATGTTGCTAAATGTTCGTAAAAACTGTTATTTGAGGTTATGTAAACACAATAGTTTAGATTTCGGAGAATCTGAACGACTTTTTAAATCATCCAATTTTATTTACAACTCTTCCAATGAATGAAATTGATGTGTGAACGATGCGTAAGTTAACAGCAGATAAACAGTTAAAAAAAAATAATTAATAACCTTATCAAAACTTGAAATGTACAAGTTACCAGCGTCCAAATGATTTTTGATGTGTTCCAAACAAATTCTCGCACATATTTTCGTATCACTTAAAACTGAAAAATTTATTTGTATACATTTCGAATGAATAAAATATTTACAATACAATATTTCACACAAGCATACATTCGACGTGTGCATGTCACACAACAAACACACTATTACAGATTCGCCTTCATGAAGGGCCTCAAATACTGTTGGAATGTTTTATTCACCGGCTCCTTGTTCATGGGGTTCTTTTTTGCCGACTCGAATATGCGTTCGTAAACGCGGCCATCGGCTGCGCCCAAAGCTGAGTCCAACACGCGATCGTGCACATCGAAGCTGTCGACCAGCGCCACAGCATTTGGACGCAAACGCTTAAGACAATCTGCAAGTCGCAGTTCCAATTTACTGACGTCACCATCAGTTAGATTAGTGAACTGTAAATAAAATTTTTGGATTAGAGCAAGTTACACAGGTGTGAGGTAATGCATGCGACTTACGCGCAACAAGTCACCCAAACGGCCCAAACAGGCATCCAGCAAATACAATTCTAAGATCGTTTGAAACACAGCACCCAAGCCGGGTGAAACTTGGTGTATGAGCTGATTTAGCTCGGTGTACGCGGTTCGTGCGAGAAAAGCGCGTCCATGGAGCTGTATGGAAGGAATTTTGATTACTTTTTTGCGCTTTTACATATTTACACATTTCTTAACTCACATCAGCTGCTTGCGTCAGCTCAATGCCAACCAAATTGGCCGCCGTTTCTGGTTCATGACCTTGTTTGCGGTGTTTCTCCATGCGTTCGTAGGCAATGCGCACTTTGCTGTCAACAATTTACAGTTAGTATGAGCATACAAATACGACAAAAAGCTGCAATAAGCCAAAGTGCATAAACTTACTTCGCTGCCACAAACTGGAAAGCGTGTACGATCTGCTCCAACGAACTATCGAACTCGCCGAATTTTCTATTCTTTATATAATCACTAATATATTGCACCGTCGGCACTAACGGTTCACCACTCAAAGCCTGCGCGTACACTTTGACCAGATAGCGCGCGGTCTGCAGCAACATAACGGTATTCTCGCCTTCATAAGTACAAACAGCAGTTGTCATGCCATATATTGTGGGGAAGTTAGAGCAATCCATATAGCCGTGCCCACCGCAAGACAAGCGACACACCTCCACTGCTGCCGCGGAGTCTGCGCTTGTGATAGCTTTCAAGCAGCAGGACAGCGCATGCATTTCCGGCAAACGCTCCAAGTTGCCTTGCTCCAACTCGCCCGATACATTGTTGAACATATTCCATATGTGCTCGCCGGTTATTTTGAAGATGATCGCCTTTGCAATTTGCGGAAAGACTTTCAATTGTTGTGTTGTATGCTCGATAATTTGTGGCTCAGGCTTGCTAGCAACAAAAAAAAATTATAATTTAATATAAAACTTTTATAGACATAACTATAAAGACTACCAACTCACTTCGGGTCTATGGGACTTTGATGACGCACCGCTGAGTAACGCATGGCAATGGTGGAGGCCTTCGCCAATGTTTGGGACAGATCGCGTATAAGTGCAACACGCACAAACATCATGGTGCCATAAGTGAGTACGCTATTCTTCGGCGCCACATACGTACCATCGGGTAAAACTTGTTGATTCTTCATCAGCATATTATTCAAAGGTACGCGCACATTCTTTAGGCCCAAATAGCCGTTATTGACGGACTTCATGCCGATTTTGGGGCCAATATCGCCAACATCTATGCCCGGCATGGGCATATGTGTTTCCAAATCACGCAGTTGCACAATGAATGGCGCCAGACCGCGAAACACGCCTTTGGTGTACAGTTGCGCCACGACAATGGCATGATTGGCAGTGTGTCCCACTAAAATGTTTACATGCAATTTAACAAATTAACACTTTCACATTTCCACACTTAGAATATGCAATTTGTACTTACTGCCACCCGGCCACCATTTGTAGGCGCTAATTGTGGGCGTATTTAAAACAAACTCTTGTGTTGTTGCATCATATTCGGCACGCGTTTCCAAACCGCGCAAAAACGTGCCGTGACCCAGCTCAGTCTGCGCATATGTACCGAGTATACTGCAATCCCAGGCTTTAGACAGCCATTCGACTTGTTGTTCAACCGTACCTTGACCCATTATCGTTGGTACGAACATGACAAAATGCAGCATCATCGGATTGCCCTCCTTAATCAGCGCCGAGCCAAGTGCGCCGCCAAAAATTGCACTGCAACAAGAGTGATGTTACCATAAATTTGTTCAAACTACTACAAACATGTTCCAACTCACGTATAAGTGTCCACATCGTCCTCACCATCAGCACGTAGCTCGTGCAGCTTTTTCACAATAATTACAGCTTTGCGTACGCTGTGCTCGTACAGTTCTTTAGGTGACATATACGAGATGGGGATCTCATCTTGCAGTTCAGGGTCGTCCAAAAACATTTTCTCTGAAAATTAGAAAAAACTAATTCTTTATTTAAGTTAAAAAAAAAATTAATTGAACTAGTAAGTGAGTTATCATAGCGCGTCACAGTGAACTTTGCAACCGCGAAGGGCTGGGCGTAAATGGAACGGTCACGGATTTAAAAATCAAGACCATAAACTTGGAAGCATTTCTCTAAACCGATTGTTGAATGTTTTATACTGCTACAGCAACAACAAATTCTACTTTAATTTCGTCGAAAAAGTCTACTTATAGTTTCATTAACTAAAAAAGGAGCTTATCAGCTTTTTAAATACCATCTCACTATAAAAAAAAAAAAACATTAAATAGCGACACTTTATCGTAATGTCACTATTTGCGAAAAAATAAACGCTGATCTTTGACATTAAGTCTAACCAAGTCTAAGAGCTAAGCAATGTGAATATTATTTTAATTTTCACCAATACATTTGCATGCAGCACACTCACTTTTTATTCACTAAATTACTTTATTCCATGTAATTAATATTGTAATCTAATCGCTGTATACAAATCGCTTGGCTCAACAATTTCTGTGCCGGCATCAATATAAATTTTACTAGAAAAAAAATCTAGACGTGTCAAAATGCATTAAATAAACTATGGAAGAGTAAAAACTTAATTATGAATATATAGAAAGTGTGTACACATTTGCACTTTAATGGACATGATGCATTTAAAAGTTACAAAAATAAAAAATATTAATTGCAGTGCTTAAAGTTTATTTTCATTTTGTTTTACTTATTTTAGTTATTTATAATATTTGAATTTAAATTTATTATTTTAACATTAGAACAACTCTTTTGTACCCTAATTATGCAAACCAGTTTTTAGAGAGCTAACAATAATAATGGCTTAGTCAGCATTTTTGTTACGCTTAATGTTTATCCCAAGTACAAAGTTCAAATAACATTCATTTCTAAATCAGTACACGCTGCTTGCCGCGCTAAAGATTATATGCACAAGCTTTCACATGAACACAATATGTATGTAAATAAATATACATTGTTGACTAGCTTAAAAGTGAGTAAATATTGTAGATTTTTTTATTTTCATTTTTAATTTTGCAAGCAAAGCAGTATTTTGAAGATCTCACTAAACACGCTTACTGTTACGTATACGCTATTGCGTTCAGTTTGCAAATGCATATTTGCATTCAATATATATAAGTACATATGCTAAACCTGCTGCTAATGCGGGTCAGCAGGCTAGTCGGTGTTGAGACAAGGTAAACACTTCCGACATACAGCATTTGCAATTACAAACAACAAATGTTGATAAACCAAACTGCACAAAAAAACATATTTACACATATATATACATATATAGACAGCAAGTATTTACTTAAAGTTAGTTATGTACATATGTTTATATTATATTTGCACACGCGAGCATGTTGACATGAAGAAGTACTGCATACATTTATTTACTTAATTTTTTATTTATATGAAGTACCACTCACCTAGTTTCTTTTTCGCCTCATATTTCTCCTTGCCACCAAGCCACCAATATGTGAATTCTTGCGTGTTAAAGTTAGCCTTTTGACGTTCCCGTTGCAGATCGGGATTCACTGTATTGGACGGCATTTTCCTTTGTTTTGTTTTTTCTTCCACTAGAGTACCACAAACACTAAATTTATAGCGCTGCTTACAAGCTTGCTGACAATAAAAATATTTGAACCTTTAACGTTGGTTGCCGCAACAACACTGACTACAACCAGTGGCTCGGCGCCGCAGTTATTCATTCAATACGAAATATTTTTTGTTGATAGCTGCGCTGGAAAAAAGTTATATGTATTAAACTTTATCTTAGTTGGTATTTGTATATGGTTATGCCCCACAAACAAGTAGGAGTTTACCAATGAAACATTAAATGCTTAGGCTAATCGCTGTAATTGTAGATTATCGATATATACGTATGTATCTAGTTGAATATAAGTACAAACGGAAACATACATTTACATACACATATTTTACGATCGCATAGTATTTCTATTAATTCATTGAACTTTGCACTACGATTACTTATAAGCAATTAATCCCCACAAAGTATACAATTCATATGCAGCTACGATTTACAAAGCGAGTAAGAGCTTTCGGAGTCTGCTACCGAAATATATACAAGCTTATAGCTTTATATGGGACAAGTATTTATTACAACGCTACACCAAAAATAAACAATAAACATTCAAATTTGCGTTTATCAACCGCACTTTTAGTACATATATAGTTCAATGTTGTTGTTTAATAAATATATTTGCTAGAGCAGCTGAGCGTATCAGCTGGAGCACCCCGAATGAAAACGAGTTCACTTCACTATTCTAGATGAATTCCTCACTTACTGCAAATAACCAATATGCATGATTCAACTTCCAACTTGTTTTAACAATAAAATATATACAAAAAATCACTATAATTAAAAAATATGAGCATCCCGCACTTCACTTCTCATCGCAAAAAAATTCTTCTAACATTGGCGAATCGCTAATTTACGGGCAAATTTCGCATTTCTACGCACTTTTGACAATAAGCTGTCAGAATAAACGAACAAAGTAAAAGTGAAAATGAATGACAGTGGGAAATCTTGAATGTGCTGCCACCTGCAAATACTTACAGCAGAATATGTTTTCATGTTTATCTCAAATAATAAATTAATAATAATTATGTTTCTATATTTAATAGAATCGAACAATGTATTAAGATTCGTATTTTTATATTTAATTTTATATTTTGTTCACCCTGTTGCATACATAAACAAACATAGCTGACATTTATCATCAGCTGTTTGTTTGACAATTGACAATTTAAATAACAAATTTATATCTATTTGAAAAAAATGTTGAAGGAGAAAAAGAAATACTTTACTCAAGTAATTTTGTGTTTTCCTTAGCTTAATATGTATCTGCATATGTAGCTGAGCCTAAATACAATCAGTATAGGTATGTATGTACATATAGCGTTTTCTTTTCTCACAAAAATGTTGCATTCTGCTCTATGCTCTGGTTGTCAAATTTGCGTGTTATTTTTTCAACATTTTTTCAGGTTCGTTTGTTCTTTTCTCAAAATGTTGCATTCTAACCTGGAAAAGAGCAACATTTTCTACTCTTGTCAAAACGTTAGAGTGAGAGTTGCCCCGTGGATGTTTATTCATTGTTTTTGATAGTTATTTTTTTGAATAAATTTTGTCTACTAAATATAATGAATCGGTCAGTTTTGTTAAGCTCAATAATGGAAATTGTGAATAAATTTGGATTCATCTCATCCTCATCTGAAAACGGAATTGGAAGGCTAATTATTGAAAGAGATTCCCCACCTAGAGTGAAAAAATTCGTAGACGTTGTGAACGCTTGCTCAATCAGTATGCTTACAGAGTCAGAAGTAAAAGAAAAAGTGTTAAATAAAAAGCATGTTTTCATTATATTCATAAATTACAGTTTTATTTTTACCAGCAATTATTTGCTCGTCTTTTCTATACAAATAATTTCCCTATCTGAACGATAACAATCGAACAACTGATCCATGATAGAGTGGCTTTTTTTTTGTTCTTTTATCATGTAAAAAGTGCAATATTTTGCAGCATTATAAAATGTTGCCATACAATGAGACAACATTTTCACCGAAAAAAGAAAACGCTATTAGTTTATAAACCCCAAAAATTATTTGTAGAATTAAATTAAACTTGACACTGTTTAATACTTATATGCATTTGATTAAAAATACATAGCTCCATTTACGATAAAAGGTTATATCAAATCAATTTGTTACATCGAAACGCATTTCTACGAGGACTTCGTCGTTTTTCATGATACGCTCCCTATTGCTTAAAGTCGCTCATAATTGAATTCATTTGCAACAATTACACTATAGACAAGAAAATATAAGCAAATGAGTACTCATTTAAGTAAGCGAATATGCACTCCTTTTTTAGGAGTGCGCTGGAAAAAAATACTTTGAACAATACCAAATTACGAATTTTCCCTGGAACTTTGCGCTTTTCTGCGCTTTTGGCAATAAGCTGTGATAATAATTGAACAAGGTCAAACGAAAATTAATGTGTAGACCGGAAACATAATTGTGCTGCCAGCCGATAGATGTCCACAAAACGAATTTTTAGTTATTGGCGTTTTATCTTTATAATAACACAAAACTAATCAATTTTGAAGAATGAAAATTATTGAATAAAAATTGGAAACGATTAATGCACTTCATATTCGAAGTTTCAAGCCATTACTCTACTTGGGTTGAATTGTGAAATGCTTATGCCACAAACTTAGCTGCGGTTATTAACAGCTGATTGTGTTTGACAATTTCTCTTTCCGATATTTAAAATCGTAATGTATGTATTTAAATGTGTATTTGAAAATAATGTTAAACGAAAAGCGAATATTTTATTTTAATATTTTAAACTTTGCAAAATCTAAATATATGATATATATATATATATATAGTATCCAAAAGTATTGGATACTTTTTAGATAATTTTTAGACTCTTTAGACTTTAGACTTTAGACTATATATAACTATATATAACTATATATAACTATATATATATAGTTAAAAAATAATGCTGTTATTGAAAGAGTCTAAAAATTTACGCCAATACTTTTGGATTAAACCTGCTGCGATTATGGTGCATGGCCGGATATGAAATCAGACCTTTCCGGTTAAGTTTGCCCACTTGCTGTGGCAAACAAGGCCTACGCTTGCTAATGCACTTGCAAGGCATAATGAAACACAATCAGGTGAAATAATGCTACAAAAACGACAACATACTAACATATTTCGGTATTTTGCAGACCAAAAAATGTTTCCAAAGAAATTTTGAATATATTTAATAGCTTTGGATTAGTAACAGATGCAAAATGTCTCAACTTCTTGTGTATAAGTAAGGTAATTTATAAAATTTTACTGAAATAATATGTTAAAATATGTTTATTGGCTTTCCGCACTACTGACCAATAGCTCGCGTCATACTCATAGAATGTGCTTGTCTGAATGTGTTCCTGTGGAACATAAACATGGCTAGAAACCATACTTACAAGTATGCATGTATGCCTGTAGATACTTCTTATATTTGTTGCTTGATGTAGATTATTTATTTTTACTATTCCAATTTTTCATTTTTATTCCACGTCGTACATTAATCATAGCTTTGTGGTGATTAAGTAGACATGCAACAATCAAGATAAAAATAACGAGAAAATGAAAGGAACTACCTATTATTTATGTACTTATATATAGATACTCACATGCGCTTCGTTATACAGATTACAACGTCCATTCGAGACACGAGAGATGAGATGAGTTGCTTTGATTAACAGGAGTAAATGAGAAATACATCCAATAAGAACAATTGTCATACAACAACAAAACCAGTAATGACAAAGCAACGAGGCTGCGTGTACATTTATCTAAAGCACTACATGCTTAAGCGCCTCAGTGGACACCACCCAACCTATATACTCACTATATATTATAATACAGGCGCACGCATGCCATTAAAACTCACATAAAAATGCGTCGGACGCTAAGCGTCAACACAGCATTGGAGAACATAGAGGAATGCATGTTTTATCCACTATAGTTCATTACTTAAGACGAGCAGCGCGCAAATGTACATTTTGTACGTAATCAAGTCCAATGGCGCACTTACTAATTTACACATACAAATAAATAATTACAGCTATATATGTACATATGTACATTTAGTGCAGTGTCTCACACAAATACCTCACTAGAATTCAGAAATGTGAATTGAAATTGCAATCTGGTACTTCCACTTCATTAGTGCGACTTAACGACTGAGCAATGACCAACAGCCCCTAGCTGCCGCGAACGTCCTGTCCTTCAATCCAAAACAGCAATAACACGTATCTCACACCTCGTTAAATGACGGGCAGGCAAATATTGAAGCAATTCACCACCCGCACCAATCCCAACGGATAGTGTGATATTTTCATGACGGACACTAATCTTCCAGACACGTGAGGTGGTAGATAGGGGCGTTGTATTACAATGGAACGATTGGCACAGTGGGACAAAAGTGACAAAAAAAATTACAAAAGTGTGGAATAAGTGGAATTAATATATATTACAGTTGAGAGACGAACGTCGTAAGACACACGTACTCGACTCACTCGATGTTTTATGGACAGTCGTCTATACGAAACAGTGACTCACTCGTCCGTTTAATCTGTTTTGTCCACGGTCGGGTCCATGAAATCATGAATGAAATGATCTTCTATTTGAGCAAAGGCTCTTACAACAACAACAGACCAAACCAAAAATCATTAAGGTAATATTTAATGCGTTTACAACAACAACAATGAGGCACAAACAATCTTTAGTACTATATTAATCCGATTAGTTCGATTGTATAGGCGCTTAGTAGTAGTTAACTGTATATTCTATAACGAGTATGATGCTATAAGCTTTCCCAATTAATTGTATCACTCATAAAAATTTTGAGAACGATTTTTTTTTTTTTTTTTTGATATCGTTAATTTTCGCAATGCTGACCACTGTGTCATCAACGCTTTGTTCTTATGCATGCCTCTTGATAGGTTCGTTCGTGCGTCTAACGGACGCCTAATTAACTTTATGGACCATCATAGTCTATAGTATTAGTAGCGGCCACAGCGATGCGACAGCGAACGACGTCACTTCTGCTACACCTACATATATATTCACCTTAAACTCACCACTAGCCGCGCAAAATGCCGAAACCTACTTCTTCAACTGCTGTCACGGCAACCTTCAGGGATTAAAGTGTTTGCAATGCTTCGTCGAACAAACGATTCATGGCAGCTGACACCGAATAGCGGTGCGCTCCGCAGCGCTGCGCTTCGCCACTTTACAATCAACCCCTCTGGTAATCGTCACACTGCCAGTCAACCCAAGTGGGCAGTAAATTGAGGCGACACGCGTCGCAGCAAAAGTCAATTGTCTTCTAAAATAATGTCGCCTTTGTATGCATATGTATGTGTGAATGAGTACAAGCGCGCATGTGTGTGCGTGTGTCCAAGCTGCCGCTTGCGCTTCGTAGGTGTTGGTGAGTGGCGGTCAGCGCTATAGAGTTGCTTCATCGCTTCATTGAGTTGCGTTTTGTTTTGTGCGCACCGCCAACGGCAGCGGTTGTCCCCATAACAACGTAAGCGCGAAATAGTGAAAAACAAGCGAAATATATATGAAACATATTTGAAATTTATCAAATTAAGGGAAAGTCCAATAAAAAAAAAAGTTCTTCAATTGTGGTAAAACGTGCGTTGCGAGCAGTAACGGCTGTTTTGATGTTAAACATTCAAGCTTATTAAATACCGTTCGCGTCACGAGCTTGTTGTTGTGGCCGGACATTGCTAAATGTTTTCTTTGTAGATTTCTCTGTGTAAGCGAAAGAGAGGAAAGTGTGAAAATTAACTTTTAACATAAATTTATATAAAGGAAATTCATAAGTGAAATTAAAAAGTGTGTCAAAGGTGAGCTCGCAAACCTCAACATTTAAATAAGAAAACAATTGAGTGGACTCGGTTGTGGTAAATTTGTGTGATGTTAAGCTTTTAAGACCGGTTTCGCGGAGCTCACAGTAAAAAATTAACAAAATTTGAGTTTACAACTCCAGGGAGTTCGAACAGCATTCCGAAGACTTATTCCTACCAGAGTCGCGCTTGCTTATTCGGAAAGATCCATTTTGAAAAAGTTTCAAAGAGCTTCTATCTATTGTCGAATAACCACCCTTGAACGCTACAGCCGTTTCGGATATGCTGAAGTTCGGAGTTCACATTTTTTGCTGCTCTTCTTCAAATATTCCAAGTCTTTCAATTTCCACCAATTTATGGTAAATCTCTCAATAGCCCTCACTTTCCAATAAAACCTGATAGTTCTGCTTTACACAAGCTCACAAGGACCACTACGAAACACCCTGGCAAATATTCCATTTTTTCTCAAAGGCATGTGAGCTCGTTAGTCTAAACGTCTTCGTAAAATTTCAAATTAAAGATCTCATTGCAAGTCGATCTTGGAGGAAGTTTTAGGAAGACGCTTCTGACAAGCGCTTTAAGAGCGGTGGTCTATGAAAACTCATTAAGACTTATATGTAGCTTGTCTTCAGTGTGCCCTACATCGTTCTGGAATGTCTCTGCTTTTACTTTTGCCTTTTAAAGTTCACTTGGCATTATAAGACTTTGTGAGAGCGATGGTTTCTTAAAGCTTCAAAAATATAGGACTCCTCCCAAGCCCCCCAAGGACAAGCACCCCTCAATATCACCTCTATTCTGCTCTTCTCAATTGTGGACAGCTGTTGGACACCGGTGAGCTCACGGCATAATTAGATTGGAATTCTTCTCACCAAATCAACGTAAGCTTGTTCCTAAGAGATCGTACCGACCATCAGCAAGGCTTTGTTAAGGCTTTTGGAAGAGAAACTCACAAAAGCTCATAAATGCGTATTGGTATGTGTTTGAGACTGAAATTATAGACCAGTTAGAGGTTTAAGACAACAGCTGCGCTGGTCAGTAGAGAACTTCATGAGTTTTTATGTCGCCTCTCAATTGGAATCACTGTTGGATTTCAGTGGTTGTAGCCAACATTTTATGACTTCAAAAAACACTTTGTGGGCTTGATCGGCCCACAGTTTCGTGAGTTCTTCTCTTTTTATTTTACAGTCGGCTCTCCAATTCTCTTAGATATCAACTTAAGTGCAACAAGTGCTCAAAATAGTAGTCACAAGCTCTTCCCTGAGAGGTTTATTAGGAAACTTGGTTTTCTGTAAGCTTGAAAGGAACGTGTATATAGCTTAAGTTTATTCAAAAGTTGGGAATGTGAAAACACTGAGCTTACTCACTCCCTTCCACTCAATACAACTTCTATTTCGACGAGTCTCATTCGACCTGCTCTAGCCTATCTTTAGTTTTGTTAAACGATACATAAATTCTTAAAGTGAAATGCGATTTGTTTCAAGTGCCTGCGAGTCAACTAAGCTTAACCTAGCGCGAGTAGTATTTTTAGCAATCAATCCCGCCACCTACATCTTCTATCCAACTACGAACATACATACATAAGCAGCGTATACACCCCACTCCCGCCCGGTCGCTTGACGAACACATTAAACGTTCGTCGCTCGAATGCGCAGTGACATTTACGGACGCAATACAAAAACGGAATCCGATGCTCCATCATTATCAACAATGATGGAAGTGCCATCAATGCGACCGAGCGATTTGTAAGTCAGTGAGTGGTCGGTGTAGAATGCGGGGCAGGAAATGAAACCATTAATAGTGCTGGTGATGGTGTCTGTTGACAATACGTTTTGTTGTATTGTGTGTGTACTAGAATTTTCTCACTAAATTGGGTTGTCCCACAACAAGACGGTTGAAATGTACCGGTAGCGGTAGCCGGAGCGCGGCAGAGGGGAATGCAACAAAGTAATCGCTTGGGTTTGGGAAAGCTGTCGTTAATATGTATGTATTTATAACGGGACATGAGGACCGGAAATCACTTAGCACCTAATGTGGCCACAAGCATTCCAGCCGATAAACTTTGCTGCGTCCTTTTGTTTCGGTTGATGATACACAACGGTTTATTATTATGATTATCAGTTATTTTGAGGACAGCACATTAAAATGCTGCACAAGTTGGGAAATCGCTCAGCCACACTACTCTGTTAATATACGCGCGTGTGTGTAGGTGAAAGGTCGCTTCACCTGGCACGTGGGTGGATTACGTATATGTGCGGCCCTGACTGCTAAGGCAAGCAGTGTTCGTTTGAGCTGCGAGTCGGCTAGTTGACATTCATGCATAACAATACTTTAGTTGTGGAACTTTGGTCGAGTGTACTGGGCTTCGCAACTTCCGTTTTAATATCAAAGTTTCTTGAAACTCCCTTGCTTATATTCTCAAAGTAACGGTATATTTTCTGTTTCTCTTTCCAGCAATATGGCTCGCATAATACTCGCAACAACAACGCAAACTAACTCCATAATTCTTACCGCGCTGATAATCGCCTTTCTACAGCTAACCGTTTTCACTACAGCAGGTGTCGCGTCTATCGCTACAGTTGCACCTGCGGCCATAGGTGTACAGCTTTCGAGTAGTATTCCTCAAACCGAAACTAATGCCAATACGATTTCATCGTCGGCCGTGCATGAGCATGGCGTGTCCACAACTAGCACGCCACTACAAGCGCCAGCCGTGTCCACCAGCGAACCAGTGGTTAGCGCCGAAACTGCTTTGGAATCTGTTAGCACAGCTGCACCGACCACGACCACCACTGCAAGCACTACAACAACCACTGCTACGACTGCGCCCGAACATGATATCATCGGCTCGCCGGGTCCAGACAAGCGTGAGCAGGAGGCCATTTTGAAGGCGTTAGATTGGTTGAAGGAGAAACGTGCTGCCGATTATGGTTGGGGCAATGACACACATGTCGTTATTTTGGCTAAAGAATTGTCCGGCGCACGCGATCCCACTGA
Source organism: Bactrocera minax (assembly GCA_021498325.1). Lineage (NCBI taxonomy): Eukaryota > Metazoa > Arthropoda > Insecta > Diptera > Tephritidae > Bactrocera > Bactrocera minax. The sequence goes on along the minus strand of JAKEEE010000079.1, from coordinate 152,776 downwards.
CGCCGATGGCCATTTGCAGATCATACAAGAGCTGGAGGACACATTGTCCGTGAAGGAGATGGAAATCGAAATATTGGCCATGTTGGATCGTCATCATACGCTGCCGAAACCGCTGAATCTGGAAAAATTGGCGCGCTACGTGCTGGCGCTCGGTTCGCTGTGCAAGGATCCGAAACATTTTCATGGCCACGACTTAGTCGCCACGCTGCAGCATCATGAACCGGCGCAAGATAATGAGTTCGCCTTAGCCACGCTGTCGGCGTGTAGTGCGGCTGCGCATGTGCGCAAGCGCCAAATACGCCGACTGCTGGATATTGCGAGCGGCGTAACGGATCAGGGTGTGGACACCATTGCCATGGTTATATTGGCGCTGCGCTGCATTGTGACCGATCATCGGCATCGCCATCTACAGCACTTTGTACGACGGCCTGCCAGAGGATTGGCCAGTTTGCAGGATCCACGCGGCAGCTTCGGTTCGCTGCGCAGCACTGCATTGGCTATGCAGGCATTGCAAGATCTCGAGCATGATCCGGCCGGCTCGTGGAACCGTACTGCCGCGTCCAAGTGGATATTGAGTCGACAACGCGAGGATGGCGGTTGGACTGAGGAGCCATTGCATGATGGTCAAGACCCTGGCATCGGCGTGGGTTTGACCGCGGACATTATACTGGCGTTGGGTTGGAAGGGACTGGGCGCGGTGCGTGCATTGCAGTGCGATCACGTGATACGCGAGAATAGCGATCCGACCTCAGGTAAGTTAGCAAGTTTTCATAACGCTTTAAAGCTTAATATTAAATACACTCCCCAAAAAAAACATATGTACCAAAACCAAAAAAAAAATAAAAAATCACTCAACTAAACTTTACTAACAACACAACAACAAAAATAAACGAAACAAAACAATTGAAAAAATTCGCAAAAATCCCTGAAACTCAATTAGAAAATGGCGAACCAAAACTAGCTGTGCCCTATGGACTGACATCATCGGCCGAGGAGTCGGACTCGAAGAATGTCTCCTACACGTACACACTGTGGGTGGGCTCCAATGTGACGGAAGCGTTCTCGCTCTCGCTGGTCTCACCAAAGAACACCAGTTTCTTCAAGGCCATGACACAGGCTGCCGATTTGGATACGCGGTAACTCGCTAAGAAAATATGTGAGCTTCTGAAAACAAAATTTGTTAATTGTTTTATGGTTTGCTGCAGATTTGCTTTCGAGGCGCGCGAATGGCCTAACGGACACTATGTACACACATTAGCCGGCAAAAAGGAGGAACCCAGGGGGTAAGCTAATGAGACATGCATGTTTTCAAAGGTTATATGTTTTAATTTTCACAAATATGTTTCTTCCAACCAGGTACAACTATTGGCTGCTGTATCGTTTGCCCGAACTACCCGATCCTAATAATGCACCAGGCAATCAGCTGATTGCACCAGTCGGTAAGTGAAAAGCCAACAAAGCAAGCTTCTCCGGTGAGATCTGAATTCGGATATTGGTTTTCAAAATGTTTGTTCTTAGAACCGCAAATTCTGACAAAAGCTCTTTTTGTCGGTAAGTTGGAAAATCTTTATAAGGAATCTAAACTCGTTCTTGCTTGAGGCTTCTAAAATTCCGCGCCTAAAATACAATAGACTTCAGGGCTCGGTCTAATTTATCTAAGAAGCCCTAAACGACGACATCGTTTTTCAAAAGGTTTAAAAGCCAAAGTTGAGCTCGAAAAAAAGTGTTTAACTGGTGAAACCGGTATTCTGGTTCCGACCCAAAATTGCTTCTACAGAACCTGAACTTTCTTCCAGAGTTTCGCAGTTCGAATCATAAGAATAACTTTCAGTAGTCGGTTGCTAGGACTTGGTTGAGTACCCTTAAGTCTCACCAAAAACCAAGAACCAGAGGTAATACATTCCCATAACAATTGGGTCAAGGTAACCGGTAAGTACGCAAATTTTTATCCAAGAAAGGACTATAAAATCAGCAACATTCGTCAAAATAATTTGGGAAGTGTTTTCTGTCGCTACAACAACTGGCATAACAAAAATTTCCACGGTATGACAAAACCACCTTCTGTTTGCCCTCTCGGCCTTCCTACTAAAATGTTTTTTTCTTGTTGCTGAAACCTGCTTTCGTCAGGTTCATGTATCTGTCATTAAAATACCTCTAAGAGAACTCAGGAACTCACTTCCGAGCAGGCTTCAAATAACTGTTCCAAAAAGAGTAACAATAAATGGCGTTTATTGAGCCGAACAAGCCAGTCGGGTGTGACGTATCCCCATTTACATCCACCCAAAAATGGTGGCCACTGCCGGATAAGAATGTTTGGGGAAGGTTTTATGTTTTTCAAACAACAACAACACCTTTTTTTACTTTAAAAATTATTAATTTGTAAAATATATATTTTTTTCTACACTTTCAGGTGTCGATGAGCTTATGGTCGAGGATGGTGAGCACTATTTATACTGGTATAAAAAGCTCTAAGCTCTCTCAGCGCAACACACAAACAGCAATAGCGGTAAAAATTAAGCGGAAGTAGTTGGGAGGAGGAGGGAAGAACAAAACAAACTACATATACATATATATGAAAATAATAATACTAATATATACATACATACAATATACTGCTATGAATAACAGGAGGCCATAAATAATGAAGTAAATGCGAATACAAATATACACAACAAATATATACATGAATAAAAAGACATTAACGGTAAATACAGCATAAGAGGACGATATTGAAATTTAGAAAATGAAAAACAAAAAGAAGTAATAAAGACGAAAACCAATTAAAAGCGAATTAATCAAACAAAAGTTCCGCGCTTTTGCCAAGGCAAATGAAAAAATTAAAAAAGGCAAAAATTTTTTAATTAAAAAAAAAACTAAAAAATACAAACATGCATAAATATTTTTCGAAATGTGAAATTAATAAATACTAATAAATGCTAATTATAGTTGAATAAATATAAAAGGAAGCAGAAGAAAAAAGCATTGGCATACAAAAAAAATTAAAAATTAAAAAATAAAGACAAAGAATTGATATTAATAAAGTTAAAAAAGAGAAATATTGATAAACGTGATAAGGCATGTGAAGGGTAACAATAAAAGCAGATGAACAAAGGTCAGCAATGCATGCGCACATTGACATACATACATAGTGCTTGGCAAAAGCATAGATCTAAACATACATAGATAAAACAAATATAAATACACTCGCATGCGCATCAATATTAAAGGAAGGAATTAATTAATATTAAAAATAGAAGCAGGCAAAATCGAACGTCCATGTTAACTAAATCGTGTCGCCTACATACACATATACATACATACATACATACATGTAGCATAAAAAAGCTTATATTGTAATAATGGATTATATACGCACATACAGTTATTAACGGTATATGTGAGTATGCAAATGCGTTTAAGAATGGTGCATTGTCACTAGCAGGACCTCAAATATGCACACATACATATACATATATATACGCTATAATTCATTTTTTTTGGACGACTTTTGAAAGACGGACGGTAATAAATAAATTAATTTGAAAGAAAAAAAATATTATGGAAAAGCTGAAGTGGTTATTCACGCTTTTTTAGAAAAAAATTTGAAAGTTTTTCAGTATTTTTTATTATCGCAAAAGCTTTCTTCATCTTTTTTTATTTTGGGGTATGAAAATTATAATAAAATTTCTTGGTATTAAATTTTTTATGATTAATTTTTTATTTTTTCAAGAAAATGTATACGCTCATGTCAAAAATAACATTATAGCCCAATGCATACATACATAAACAAATAAATGAAAAAGCGTTTACCTAACCTAGAATTTATAAAAAAAAAAAATTATATTATACAAACAAATGAAATAAAAGCATTTTATTGAAAAGAAGTTAAGTTATTTAAAATTATATTACCTTGGCAAGCAAAAAAAGGAAAAATTGTTAAAAAATATTTCATAACTAACATAAAGTATGCTTTAATGAAAAAATAATAATAATAATTGAAATATTTATTTAAATAAATAACAAAAAATATGCTTTAATAAAAATAAAAAAGATATTAAAATATTAATAGAGATTTTTATTTAAATAAATTTATGCATATAAATGTAATAAAAAATAGCAAATTAAGGCAAAAATATACAAATACCCTGCAGCGTTAAGCAATTAAATGCAAAAATAGTCGGCAGCATAAGCAAACAAAAATATTGTTTAAAAAGCAAATAATAACTAGCTAAATATTTAAGCGTTAAATATGAAGCCGAGCATGGAACTAAAAAAATAAAACAATATTTTATTATTGAAAAATATATGAATAACAATATATACATTTTTTAATTTTGTTTAATTTTAATTTCCTGCAAAAGAAATTTCGAAATCTTTAATCTTTTTATATTAATTTTTTTTGCTTTGCGTTTTACTTTTGATTTTTTGCTATTCAAAAAACTTTTCGAAAAATGTGATTTGAAAGCAATATTTAAAAAAATTAAACAGAATAATTAATAGATTATATTTCTTCCTTTATAGACATTTAAAAAATCCATAGATATTTTTTGGCACAGCTTTTATAAGGTTTTTTTATTTTACATTATTTTTTATTTCTTTTTTTGTTGTTAATAATATAATAATTCGTTAATAACTTTTGTTTACTTTAATAAATCGTAAAGTAACCGAAATAAAATATAAAAACATTGAATTTTCCAAATTTACAAAAGCTTAAGTTTTTTTCATATGAAAAACAAACAATGTCATGAAATTTTTTATTGATAAATTAAATAAAATAAAATAATATAAGTTTCAAGTTTCATAAGTCAAATAAAAACTTGGTTTCATTAAAATACAACAAAATTAAATTTAATTGTAAATTAAAAATTTGAAAAAAATGTTTTTTTTTTGTTTTTTGAAATTAATTTTTAATTGGTTGCTCAAAAAGCTTTTAAACTGCTTCCTAAAAAATATATTTCATACTTAATTAATTTATTTCACTTTCTACTACTTTTTTCATTTAATTTCTTTTAAAAAATTTTTTAAATTCACTAAAATTAAAAATACATACGAATGCCCATATTTACTACTTACTTAGAACTATATAAACACATATACTCACCCCATTATAAAAAGAAAATCGCATACGTGTAGAAAAACTGAGTTTAGCTCTATGTGTAGAGTTGTATTTACGTAATCCCGAATTATGCCATAAACTATTAACCCACTTAAATTGCTTAAACGCTCTAAATAAATATGTAACTTGTATAAATATTTGCAGTAGTACTTTGTCAAACTACAAGCACACACACATGAACATGCAGTGAACTATTTGACTCAAGTACGAAAATGCAACGCTGTAGGCATGCTAACCCAAACCTCCATATACTATACGTAGGATCGCAGTAGTTTTCTCTGCTCGCTCTTAACTTTATCCTTGACTTCATAATGCTATGTATTCGTGTGTATGAACTATTCTATTTATGCTTAACATATGTATATTATAATATATATAATTAAGGAAATGATTAATAATCGATAAATAATATTTAAAAAAATCATATATTAGTAAAAGTAAATCACGACGATGATAAAATGCGTAACTATAATAATAATTCGAAATCAATACTTGCTTAAATTTTTTGAAAATTTAATTTTTTTATAAAATTGGAAAAAATATTAAAAAGTTCTAATTTTAAAAATTTTAAAGTCAATTTCGCAAATTTTTGATAATTATTTTATTTTTTAAAACAAAAATATATTAATAATTTAAGCTTTTTGAAAGCAATCGATAGTTATCGATAAATTTGAGAAAATTAACATAAAAATTGCAAAAACAAAATTTAATAATTTAAAAAAAAAAACGCTAATGCGAAATATAGTTTGTTTTGCTGAAAATACAATCTTTACAAAAAAAACGTATTTAGTATTTTGCAAAGAAATTTGTTACAAAAACAACTTTATTGAAAGAAAAAGCTTTTACTACGCTCAGTTCGAGTTTTATATACAAAAAACTGCAAACCAAAAAAAAACAGATTAAGCATATTTAAAAAAAAATATTTATATAATTTTTTTTTCTTCTTTTTTGTGTTGCAAAATTATCCTTTTAAATTTTATCCTTTCCTTTTTAGCAAGCAGTGAAATATACATTAAGTTATGTAAAACTAATTAATAATCGCTGCTAAATAAACTATATTTAAATAAATAATATAATATTAGAGAAAATAAAAATATATATTTACGATTAAGCGAATTCAGCAAGCGTTTTCCTTTAACTACATATTTAAATAACTGAAGTACCGAAGACAATGCTAAGAAACGTAAGTAGAAAACCTATTAAACTAAAGATTATTTTAAAATGTCCGAATAATCCCACTTTATACCAGATTTGTGCATATTTACAAAAAACATTTTTCTTTAATTTTTAAAAAATAATAACTAGTTATTATAATTTAGTAAACAGTGGAACAGAGTGGAAAGAATTTCAGACCAGTGTTGATTAGCATATTTTCTTTAATCTTTAAAATAATTAGGCTTTTCTTTATCAGCATATGTTAAAAATATTAAATTTAGTAGAACTTTTAAAGGCACAAATTTCTAAAAAGACATGAACAAGAAAAATATGAAAATAAAAAACTGAAAATATCTAAAAATTTCGACCAGTTTTTTAAAAACTGTATATAAAAAGAAGGTTATGATTATCTTATAGTAACCTCAGAACAAGATTTGTTTCATTAAGTTTTAAAAACTAGCATGAAAAAATTTATAAATTGATAATAATTTTACCATTTTTAAAATACATATTGACATTTAAAAAATAATTAGATTTTAACTATGCTATTGTATTACATGCTTTATTGAACCATTCAAATTAAAAATGGCAAAGTATTTCAAAATTTCTACCAGTTTTAAAAACATTTTAGAATTTTTTTTTTATTCAAAATTTATATATAGTTTAGTAGTTTATTTTTTTCAAAATCTTTTTAATTTGCTTTTTTATTTACTTACCACTAGTTTAATTTTGAATTCTTCAAAGAAACACTCTCAAATATTTTTGGTATTTTTTCGCTTTCGTTTATAGTTTTATTTATATTTTTTCAAATTTTTTTCTTTTCGAATTTTTGCTTAATATATTTATTTTTAATTTTTTTTCTCTTTCCCTTTCGCGACATAATAATTTAAGTTTTTGTTTTATATTTCAAGCGCAAATATTTTTGCTTTACTCAAGTAAGTCGTAGTCTCTTCACCAAATTTTTAATAATTTCGTTTCTTTTTGTTAAATATTTCGCATACAATTTTTATAAATGTATTAATGCATATGATTACACAGTTTTTGTTTAGATATTTTTCAATAGTTTTTAATATTTATTATTTTTTTAAACAAATTTTTAAATTTTCGTTAAAGTACATAATTGATTTTGGTTTTTTGTTTTGTTAAGTTATACGAATTTTCAAGTTATTCAAGGGTATATTTGTTTGTTGTTATGTTTGGGGTCTTATGTAATAACAACACATTTGCATAATCATTACTTGTAATAATAAATTAATTGATTATATTTATTTATTTATTTGTATTTATTTAAGTCTAAAAAACAGCAGCAAATAATATTTGTAAATAACAGCGCAAATAATGTGGGAAAGTGTTTTCGTTTTTGTTGTAAATTATTATTATACCTATACACTTATTGACTCTCCCAATTTCTACATAGACTTGTTTCTTTTCTCACAGTGTAAGGTACAGTTTACATTGCATTTAAATTAAGCATGCATTACTTATGTAATTAAATACTTAAATAATTTAATTATTTTAATTAATTAATGCAAAAAACAATTTGTTGAAAAAAGCTAAAATGAATGCCAGCATTTTCAGTTTTTCCTGTGTGTTTGTGTTTCTAAGTGTACGAAACTTTTTTTGCTGACTGTAAATTACACTGAACTGTTATACAGTGTTACGCTATGTTGTTGTTATTGTTGTTATTGTTATTTTATTATTTTGTTGTTGTTCTTTTGCTATTTAGTAAGTAACAGAATAAATTAAGCTACAGCACTGAGTGAAAATTTAAATTATTTTAAAATTTATTTGTAAATATTTGTATATGTATGTACGTATTTCTATTTGTATGCACTTAATATAATTTACAAATATTTTATTTAAACGTAAGTAGATGTTTACGCACATAATCTATGGTTCATATTTCGAACGCGGCTTAGATATATTTAAGTAATAATTTATTCTTGTGTTTACAGTCGATACCATTATTAATCGGTTCATTTTTCGAAATCAATTTTACAATTCGTTACTAATTTTAGTAAATATATTTTTTTCATACAGAGATGCTGGTTTTATAGGTTTTATAGGTTACCACTAAATACTATTTTTTGTTTTTTTTTATATTAAAGTTCGAAAAAATGGGTGTGTTGAATTAATTAGTTAGTTATGTGAAAGCGAGGTTATATATTTTTATATAAAAGAATATAATATTTTATAGCAAAACTTTTAGGAAACTAATAATAAAATAAAGTAAAGGAAAAATTACAAAAATTTCAATAAAAAAATTTCGAAAAATTAAAAATATACAGAAAAATAAAAAATATGTAGAAAAATGAAAACAATATATAGAAAAATCAACAAAATATATATATAATATATTATTTATAATATATTTATATTATAATATAATATATATATAAATATATAATATATTTAATATATAATATATAATAAAAAAAAAAATATATATATACAGAAAAAAATTTTTTTTTAATAAAAAGAATATCAAGCAAATATAAGAATGGTATAGAAAAATAATAAATAAAAAAGCTATATCAAAACATATAAGAAGAAAAAAATATTCTTTTTAACATTAATTTCAAATTCTTTTATTTTTCTATACAAAAATAACAGGGTAAAATTTTGAGATGAGTTTCCAGAATATTCAAATCGAATTTTCTTTACAAATTTAATCAATTTTACTTTTCAGCCAAAAATATTTACTGAACTAAACTCCTGTACCAGCCTATATGCTGGTATATACTTATTCATTTAGCGAAAATTTTTATGTTTTACAATTTTAGTCTTTTTTGTACAAAATTATTATTATTTTTTTTTTCAATTCGCGTGAGTTTCATGTTGCATTTAATGTGTAATGAGCAATATTCTTTCGTTTGTTAATAATCAGAAGAAATAAAACTAAAGAGTTATGAAAAAGTGTACACGGTAAAAAAAAAGTATAAAATATTTATTTTGAACATGTTAAACATATTCATGCGATTTCGATTAGCTAAACCTTAAAGTTGTTCGTGTAATTCTATTTCTCGCTAACTTCTGGATTGTCATTTTCAGAATTTACAGTCGATTGGCATTATTGAAAATCTCTACTATTTTTACAATTTATTTCATAGCAAAATATTTTATATCTTTGCTAGCTTCTCCACTTCGTTGCACACGCGCATATTTAAGTATTATTTAAATTTGCACAGTTACTGCTTAACATTAATTTTCAACGATTGTTTGTTGTCATTTAACTTACAAACTAGTTTAAAGACTAGACCTACAAAATACATTACAACAAAATTGTTTAAGTCAGTCAAAAAAGAAAAAAACATTTCTTACTTCTTTTGTGTGCACGAAAAAAGCCGAGTAATGCTTGTTGCTTGGGGAAATTTGTGTGAACATTTAAAGTTATGGATCGTTCGAAAAGATATTAATTATAAAATCTATACCAGTTCTACGTTTTAATTATTCTTAATTTTTTTATACACATTTTTTTCGTCTTTACAGTTCTGTCTGACTTTATTAAGGAACTAAATTTTCTTCTGTGTTTTTTTTGTTACTCAGAATTATTTTATTTACATTCTTATAAGATTTTTTCAGATTTTGTGAAATAATAAAACAAACATTAAGAACACTCTTGAAATAGTTTTTGCTCTTCTTAAAAAGTTTTTACTCTCCCTATTAATTCGGAAATTTTTTTTTTTTTAATTTCTCCGTAATTTTTTCTTTAAAACTGTAAAAGAATGGCGTTTCCCCAACTTTGTTAACTGAAATGTTAATTATTTTAGACTAGTTTTTTAACTTTACTACAGTCAGCTGTTTCACACATATACGTATATATGTGTACTACCAATTTTCGCACAGCAAATTTACAAACATATATTTCTTGAAATATTTTTTTCTTATTTTGTATAACAGTTTCACACTAGTTATAAAATTCTTTTAAAGCAGCTATTTCATATACATACTTCTTACAATGGTAATAAATTTGCTACGGGTAAGGAACGCTATGTTTGCGCTTAAAACTATTATACAAATTGTCAAGCATTATTATTATATTAGTTGGACCAGCGTTAGCACGCTTTACCATTTGTCACAATATTTCAAATAATTGCGTCTTATTTCATGTACTTATATTACATTTTAGTCTTTATAAATATGCTTCTAATGTCATATTTGCATTAGCTTATCAACAAGCGAAACCGTTCCAATACATAAATACATATTTAATGTGTGTGTTTGCCAGCGTACATTGTGTGCTTCACAAATTTCGTAAGTTATTGTGTTATTGTGGTGTTGCTTTGCAGTTCTCCTGCGTAGTTAAAAAATTTATTGAAGAAATATATGGCAATAAGTTGGTAAAAGTAGCAAAAGACAGCGCACTAACAAAAAGAGTACTTAAAAAAGTAGACCAGTTGTATAACAGTTCAATAAAAGTGCTTAGAAGCAAGTTCGTAATAATTTTCATGCTAGTTTCAAAGTTATTAACAAAAAAATGTGTGAAAAAGAATATTATACCAGTTGCTTTCATATTGAGTTGAACGAGTTCAACACATATTTAGGTCCAAATTGTTAAACATTTATGTAAATATTTAGGTAAATGCAAACAAAAAGTTTTATACCAATTTTATACCAGTTCGTGATAAGTATCTGGAAAACTTTTTTAAACAGTTCGGGATAATTTTGATTTTACAAATCATAATTTTCATTACACCAGTTACAGCTAGCAAGCTTTTAGGCGAAAACTGTGTCACTTTAGTTACAAATTACATTAAAGCTGCTGAAACTATGTAAAACCATGTCTAAGCTTTACAAGCATCTGATTTTTATGGTAATTTTTTTCTTGAAAAATACCGAAAATCTTTGGCTGGTATTTTTAAAGCATTTGAACTGGTTATTTCTATCACTGACAGCAAATTTTTTATAATTTTCATGTAATTTTTTCACAATAAATAACTTATATAAACTTTTAATAGCCGTAATTCATATTTTTTCATATTTTCTTTAATATTTTTTTAATTAATAAATTATGACCTTATTGCCATCTAATATGCAGCTGTTTTATATTTTTTCTTGCATCTCACTTTTGGCGTTGCCAGATGTGGTCAATGCCTTCTTTTCTATGAACACACACTTCATACGCACACACACATTTATACATTGATTACTATATAATGTACGAAATATAGCTATTTTTACTTTAAGCTTAAAAACAAAATCACAAAATTGCAACTGACACGAGCACAACAGAAATTTGTTTAAAATTAAGTCGCGAATTACCGTTCCAAACATTACAAATATCAACGCAAAACACGCGCCGCTACTCGTCGCGCCGCAAGCGCCAAAAGTCACGTTCGCGCGCCAATACATCGGCCACATCCGATGCAGTCATGCGATCCACCGTCGGACTGGTGGTGATCGGCGGCGCGCCGCCCGCCAACTGTGTGTGCAGCGCGTCACCACTGCTGCCAACAGCAAGACGCGTGGGCAGGCGACGCGTTGTGCTGGGCGCCGCCACCAAAACCGTGTCGTCCTGTGTGGATTCGCGCATGCGACCGCCGCCAACGCTGTTGCTGTTAACGCCACCACCGCCGCTGTCGCCTGCATCACACGCATTCTCCTCAAAACCATACCAATATCACATGAGCATTATTTGTAGCGCTACTCATTGGTCGATCGTGCGATATATGCGTCGCTGTGGTTCGGGTGTATAATGAATACGCGTGCGAAAATGTTGCGGCGAGCCGGGCACACTTTCAGAACCACGGCGCGGTGGTGGCAAAGGCGGTGAAGCGTTCACATAGCTATATGTGTAAAAAAGAAAAACAATAATTAATATTACATAAAGAGCGGACAAGATCTGTGTTACTCACCGTCTATTGAGCAGCGGTGAACCGCCTGGCGGTTGGCCGCTCAGCTCCAACAATTGCTTGCGCAGTAGCAGTGGCGATTGGCCGCGATTGTAGCGCGGCGGTGGATCTGGACTGCGATGCCGCCGATCCATGCCGGTCAGCAGATGCACATTCGGGGGACCACTGGTCATACCGCTGGCACCTGCCGCGGCATAGCGACGCAAAAAGCCGCTAGTTCCCTCGTAGAAGTCGCAGCCCGCCGTTTGTGCTGGTTTAGGCTGCGCCTCAGTCGGCGAGGTGCTATTGCTCGTATTGCTACTACTGCCCGCGGAGAGCGTACGATAATAGGCAAGTGTTGGCTTGGCAGGCTGTGCGCTTGGTGGCAGTCCACTCTCGTAGCCGATACCACCATGCTGATTGGCTGCGCCACTGGTCGAAGGCGAGCCTGCAGAATGCAATTGTAATTTAACATAAGATGCAAATTGACGCTTCATAGCGCCGGCAAGTGTGTTAAACCAGCCTGTGGTGTGTTGTGGTAATGGTGAACATGACAATTAAGACAAGTGCGTGAAGTTGAGGTGTGGAGTGATATGGTGTGTTGCAGTTGTACAGCGCAATGATAGAAGTGGGAATGATGGTGAAGTTGAGTTAGTGAAAACGTGAATGAGTTGAGTTTTATAAAAGTGAACGAGAGAGAGAGCAAGCATTTAAAGAGGTGAAACGAAAGGTATGAGCGTGTAATGTTTTAAGTGCATTTAAAATGTGGTGAGTTGATTGAAATTTTTTCAATGTGCGTAATTTTAATTATTAAACAAGCAAGCGTTTATGATTTTACAGCCCAAGCAAAGCATTGAAAAGGAATGAAAAAAGTACAAAATAGTAAGAAAATGTGGTGAAATACATAAATATGAGAACAAAAATGTTAATACGATAATAATACGTAAAATTTTCGTAAATATAACAATAAAATACTTTAAGTCGAAATTTTTTGTTACAAACAAAAATTTTTTTTTTAACAATTTTTTTAATTTTTGAATTATTTTGTTTTTATATCATCTTTTCGATATTTATGAGTTTTGTACACTTAAGTGCCTAAAGATATGTTAACAATATTTACGAAATATTAGTAGCATACTTTTGTGAGCACAAAGAAATCACAACGAACATATGATACATAAAAATAAACTGTGCTGTTGTGCAAAAAAATGCAAAATTCAGAAAAATTAACAACAACAAAAAATGGCATAATGTGCTAAAAGGCACTTACCGTGTTCGTCCCTATACTCCTTGCCAGCTACGCCAACACCGCCTCCTCCACTACCACTCACACCCTCAACGCCTGTATGCGTGGGTATGGTTGATGCGGTTGTCGTTTGCCACTGCCGGCGCGCATAAAATTTACTCAACTTGCTCGCCATGCCGCTACCACCGCCGCCACCGCTCCCACTGCCGCTTACGCCACCATCGGAAGACACCTGCTCCGGCGAGGTAGGCGGCGAACGCGTGCTACGTACTGCTGTCTCATTTAACGGTAAATAGTGCTGTGGCAACGGCTGGTATTGCAGCTGACTGGGACTCGTGCCGAAGGCGCTGCTGATTGTCGCCGCCGACGTTTGCGGCGGTGGTGGTGGTGCGCACCTGGGTGGTGAGCGTTGTTGATGTTCGTACAAATCGCCGAGTGCTATTTGTGAGGATGAGGATTGTGTGGATGATTGACTAGAAGTTGAATGTGATGAGGAGGCAGCGCTGGTTAGCGGCATGTGCTGGTGTTGCGTCTGCTGTTGCGGATAGTGTTGCTGTTGCTGTTGCTGTTGTGGTAGTTGGTAGTGATGTTGATTGCCACTGCTGCTGCTGCTGTTGCTGTAATGCAATGTTGTGTTGGACGCGGAGGCGGCAGCAGTTGTTGAGAGATAATTGCCGACGATAAATGGATTTGTAGATTGCTTATGTTGTTGCAACTGCTCCTTACGCTTCTCCAACTCTTTCTCACGCAGTTGATTTTGTTGATGGTAGAAACGTTGCAGCACTAGAAACAGAAATATGTTTAATACAAATATATGGACATTCATTTAATAAGTTCACAAACCTATTGGACTGTGATTACCGGGCACGCGCTGCTGCGTATTCATCTCACTGCGATTAACTGGTATTAGCGATGGTTGTTGCTCCTTCAATGCCGGCTCCACCGCTGTACCTAAAGGCAGTGTGGGTGATGCGGCGCCACCCTGAAAACGCTTCCGCGTCATTGCTGGCGAACCAAGCGCCACCGTCTTCGGTAAAGCCGGACTATCATACACATCAAACGCATTACCACCCATTTCCTGTACATTCGGCATGCGCCAAAGCGGATCCACTTGATGCGGTTGTGGTGTATGATGCTTCTTTTGGCTAAACGGCGAGGTGGTGAGGTTGCGTATAATCGATTGACCTGTAAGCACAAGCACAAAGTGACATTTAATATAAACATAAAGTAAATTAAAGACGCGCATAACGCACCTATACTGCTGAACATGGATTCCTTTTTGGGACTCTCGGCACCTCCAACCGCACTGGTGTATTTTAAACCTGAACCATTGCTGTATTTTCGCTGTAGAAACGGTGATTTGCGATACAATTTGCTCATCTCGCCAACAATATGTGTGGCGTCATCCTTGTGCGTGGCATCCTTGTAGCTGCTGCTGGGCGGCGATTGTGGACTGCTGCTATTGGCGCTATTGCTGCCCGAGCCACCGCTGCCATAACCATTGCCGCCGCTGCCGACACCACTATTTAGACCACCGCCGCCAACGGTGTTGCCGCCGACACAGCCGACGCCACCGCCTCCACCTCGCTCGCCCTGTAAATGATTGTTGGCGATGGTGTTGTTGTAATAGCTTGCAATCGGCTGAGGTAGTTGTGATGGTTGATGATGATGTGACAACTGCGTTAGCGCATGTGGATATTGTGGTTGATAATGTGGCAGGTAATCGTCTTTTTTGTAGCGTGACGCAAGCATTTGTGGCATTTGTGGCTGTGTGGCGTGTGTGGCGTGTGTGGCTGTGGTGGCACTATGATAGGAATTCTGATAGCTGGGTATGTGTGTAGCATTTGTGGTGATTGCTGCTGGCATTTTTGAATTTATTGTCGTTGTTGCTATTGTTGTTGTTGCCGTTGGCAATATTGTTGCAGTTGCAATTTTGTTATGTTTACTATTTGATACTGTTGTTACATCTCCTCTGAGTGTAGCTGTGGTTGTTATAGTAATTGGCATGTGAGTTCTGTAAAAGTCATGACGCGTATTACTAATATGGCAAATTATTATCGGCCAAATGATGCAACAAAAAGAAATGAAATTAAAATTAATCATATAAACATTTAAGGTGAGAAATTGTATAAGTGAAAAATTAAATATGAGCCTAAAACAAGTGTAGTACACTAGGTGTGAAGTTTATATAATAAGGTTTGAATGTGCTAGAGACCTAGTTATATATGCCTGGGACAATAGTTGCATGTCTCTATGGTGGAAATAGTAAAATACTCCGACTGTTAGTAATTTAACTAAGCAGTTACATACTTAAGGAACAAAACCCAGCTTATTCACCAAATCCTAGCTGTGTTCGGACGGCAACTTTTATCTTGTTACTATTAAACTGCGTAGTTTTCTCAGAGCCGGTGAGGACACTGTGCTAACTTAACAACCCTTTACCTATGGTCCGACCCCGTCGAAACAGCTCGTTTCCTGGACCTACCGTCAAATGATTTCGATGGCAATTAATTTTGCGCTTGCCCCCAAACCGAGTCTGGATAATCGTTAAAACAACAACAAAAGTGTATAGACATCTATCAGAAGTTTGCATAGTAGAAAATTTGGGGACTTCTTTCGAGCTTTGGCACCCTTTTAGAATTGCTGAAGCAGCAAAATTGCCAGCGCAAGCTGCGTGAACACATATTTTTCGATAGCATAGCGTTTAGTACCCTTAAATCTACAATTTTGTGAAACATTTAACTGTCAAAGTTCGTTTTCCCCCATTGGTATAGCGGTAATATTCTCGCCGTTTGTCAACTGAACACACAAGATCTCTTATGGTGAGCTGTGCTCTCTCTACAGTGCCTACAATGTTCTCAATTTAAATACGTTGTGCTGGAAGTAACATGTCTACAAAGTGCATTAGCAGTTGTTTACAAATGATTTATAATGACAATGATGCTTTAATTTAGCGATTCCATTATAATTAAATTTTTACTATTTGCTTGAACAGCTTAGGGAAAGAACAAACAAAAAAAATACAAAACAATTCAAACTTACTTCTTTGGAAATCAGCTACATACCGCGTATTACAAAAATAAAACAAAAAAAAAAAAAAAAATAAAACAACAAACAAAAAAAAAACGACCAAAAGCATTAAATAAATATAATTGAACTTAAAGAGTAGCAACAAAAAAAAAATATAAAAAAAAAGCCAAGTGAAATTAAAATTAAAATTTCTGTTTTATTTCAATGAGCCAACAACCAAAATCCAAAGCGTTTTCAAATGCAGTAATGGTATGAACACAACAACAATAAATAAATAAATGAAACAAAAAAGTATACTTACTGAATTGGGAGAGTATGTTTTATTGTTTGTTTTATTATTTTTGAGGGGGTAAAAGATTAGGAATTAGGTAACCTACAAAAAAATGTCAATAAAAAAGAAAGAAAAACAAATTAAATAATAAAACGCAAAAATTATGCTGGGAGCAAAAGTAATTCTTATTTTTTTCCATATTATTTTGTTGCATATATTTCTTTATTTTTTTGTTTTTTGTTTTTTGTTATGGCATTAGTATTTAATCATGTTGGAATGTTAGCAGCGTAAGTAGGAGTTTGAAGAAGTATGCGTTGGAGATTGTGTGTTAATAAAGCTAACTCATGACAGCGTATGCGTAGCAATTTAGTAAAAGCTGAAGATAGAAAAAAAATTATAAAGCAAGCATAAAGTAATAAAAAGAAAATGAAAAGTCCTCAAGAATGTATTAAGGTGTTAATAAACTAAGGAAGAGTGTAAAAAACCAATTTGATAGTAAAATAAAGCATGCGTTATATGCGTATCCAAAAAAAAATCGCATTTTTAAGGTTAAAGCTGATTTTATTATTCATTATTTTTATTAAAATTTATCTTTTATATTTTTAGACTTCTTTTATTAGAAAACCTTATATTTAGCTTTGGTTTTGAATACTTCCAAATTCAATTTATTTGAAAAAATGTTACTTTTTACAAAGCGTAAAGCGAAAATTGTTGGCGATTTAATTTTTTAAATTACTTAAAAAATTTAATTTAAATATTTTTAGTGACTGCTTTGTAAGCAAAATACGTTAAAAAAATTTTATAAGAAGTTCAACACAAATTTATATTAAAAAACAAATTAGTTAAGCTGTGAATTTTTTTCACAAAACCTTAGCTTCAAAAAATTTTGGCAAAATTTCGAAAACGCACTCACAAGCAACACACAATCCTACCTCGAAAAGTCGCATAGTCTTAGAGAAAATGAATTTTGAAAAATAAATAAATAAATATACAGTGTACTAAAAATGCAGTGAGGAAATGGCACTAGCACACAGCAGAATAGTAGCGTGTGGAATGCAGGACTAAAAGTAAATACCGGCAACTAAATAAATATTTATATGAATTACACACATACCTATGCATCTCTATGTCGGCAGATTCGACAACAGTCTTAAACCATTGAACCACATTCACATCAGCCGCGTCGTAATAACGAAAAAAGGGTTGCTGCAAGAGTTCCTGGTATCTGGGACGCTGATGTACATTTTTCGTCAGACTGCAATGCGTTTAATAAGCATTTTACTTTAATATGCTTAATAATAATTAGATGATACGCACCATTTATCGACAAAATCGCGAAATTCTTGGTTAAAATCGAAACCATCACCATATGGCAAACTGGGTGGTTCGTGATCCAAAATTTTAGTCAGCACCTCAAAGTCTATATTGCAGCCTTCATATGGCGAGCGGCCGGTTGCTAGTTCCACTAGCGTTATGCCCAAAGACCAAACATCGGCGCGTATATCATATTTCGGCTTTTTCGGATCGATGCGTTCGGGCTGAAAGTATATGGCACAATATTCTTTTATGACATTAAATAAAACCTTTGTGGGGGAAAAAAGCACTTACCGCCATGTAAGCGGCGCACCCGGCAGAACGTGTATTCGCTTTGGAATCCACAAGTCGCCCGCTAATACCGAAATCGCACAATTTGATATTGCCCTGTTCGTCGATGAGGATATTTGAAGGTTTAACGTCTCGATGTATGACATTGTGATTCTTTTTTAAATATGAAAGTGCGTGCACCGTCTGCAAATATAATTGATTTGATACATATTATAAAGCAAACAGTGTTTGTCTGCATTCATACGGGTTGGCGCTAGCATAGTGTTATAAGCTAATATTTTAACACAATATTTTCCTCGGTAGTATGGTGGTCAGTATCAATAATGCTGTTGCGAACAACTTACCGCTACGGTAACTTTCCCCAGTATATTCTCTGGCACCGGTTGTTTGGAGCGCCTTAGCAGCTTATCAAAACACATTGACATCAGTTCCATGCATATCCACACATCCGGTATATTTACAAAATAGCCTAAACAATGCACTATATATGGGCAGTCATGTGAATTTAGTATAACATCGAGATCCATAAGTATACGATTATTTTCTTCATCATTGCCAGTGCTACGCATTTGTTTTACGGCTAAAATCGTGCCCGTAGGTTTATGTCGCATTTTCACCACATTCCCACTGGTGCCATTACCCAAATCGCTTAAATGCTCCAAATCAGACATTCGGCTGGTATATTTTTGTCCATTTATAGTTAGTATACCGGATTGTTGTCGTATTCTTTTAAGTTTCTTGTGCATTTCTGTTTGTGGACCATTACGATTTGTATTGGGCATAACCACTGAAAACGATGAACACGATGATTTAGATTATTGTGTTAAAAATATTGAAAAAACATATATGTATATATTGACAAAAGATAGTGACCGACTGTGGGGTCTACGTAGCCGGAACTTACACCGGCTTTTATCTGGCCGAAGACTAACAACCAGCATTATTCAAAAATTATTTGAGGAATGTTTTCGATCGCTACAACAACAAAAAAGTATAGACATGTGCCACTGAAGAGTAAATTTCTTTCATAAGACAATCGGGTCTAAGTTCATGGTATGAATGGTACTTAAAACTGATGACTCGAAAAAAATTTCAAACTGCTCATATACATTTTTTTATTGGTCAAGAAATTATTGATAAAAATACGCTAGTAAATTTGATTAATATATTTTAAAGCAAACACTGCATATTCTTATTGTGTGACAACAAATGTAATGAAAATCGTCGCCCTCGAAGGAGGTCGAAAGAAAAGTGGCAAGCATAAATAAAAGAAATCAATAAATCAAAAATAAACATTCCCCCTCTTCTCTTCCACAACACTGTCGCATTGCAGCTGGTAAGGAATGTACTTCCGTTTTGATTAAGCATCGTTGCCAAAAATATTGATTGGCTGAAACGCCCAACATCCCACCAACCACACACAATCTCGGCAAAAGCAACTGAGCGCATTACATTATTTATATCAACAATGTTGACAATTCACAATAGATCACAATAGATCACATTTTTATACATTCCCCTCACCAACATGAGATGTGATTTACACATCTCTAACACCCAACAATCGTACACAACCAGGCTGTTGCCCACAAACAAACACAACCCACAAGTATCAACAACAAATTGTAAAACAGCTGCGCCAACCCATAGCATAAAATATTATTTGCAAGCAAGCAGAATTTAAAAACAAAAAAAAATATGAAAAAATACAACAAAGTTGGCGACATTCAAACGCATGCAACAAAAACGATTTGGTCGTAAACATTATAAGCAAAATCAACGAAAGACGAATTCTGCGCTAACGTCACAGTCAACGTTGACAGTGCAGCATAGACTTGCATTAATGTGGACTACGGGGAAAAACACATTCATAACAACGACTCTGACGTCTACGCAGTAGATACCTTTACAGAGTGTGATGATAAAAAGGTATTAATACGGAAAACACAAGCGAACGAACAGCGGCAACGAAAATATGCCTCTGTACTGCTCGTCCGGAAATACCAAAATATCCAACCATACGCAACAACAATTCACACACACATACATATGCCGCCACAGACTTATGAACACATCGATGACAGCAAAATAGTAACGACGTCTCATTGAAGGGGGGGTGGGATTGAGAAATAAAATAAAGTGTATGAAGACATATCGAGCAATAAATCTACCAACTGATATCGCAGTAGCTAAAACAAATAACAAAATAAAATATATTAAAAAATTCCACATGAAAAAAGAAAAATGGCAAAAACAAATTAGATTGCGACAATTTTTTTTTAGGAAAACGCAGATTATCGTGGCTAAAATCAATCAAGTGCATATACAATGTAGGTATATTCGGGTACGTATCAGTGATGTACCCTGCGAAGCAGCGACAACAACAGTAAAATTAAACATTAAGTATGAAAAAACAAGTGCTTGAGCACCACAGTAGTACCAAGCTACGGCGACAAAGGCAATGCCTGTTGTAAATGACATGTCTGACTTCAGGCACTCACAAGAGTACTCGTTAGCAGCAGCAACAAAAGCACTGGCAGGATTAGCTAAGTGTGCGCTGCTGCTGTGCTGCTGCTCACTGTCAACGTCAATACGCCAGCGACAAATGACAAAAGCCAGCGTCAGCCGCCAGCCACCAGCCACCAGGCGCCAGCGCAGGGCTGTGAGAACAACTCAAGTTGAATCGCATGTTGGTATTGTTTCTGTAGTTGTAGCTTTTCTTTATGTGCATATGCATACAGCACAAGGCAATGTGTAGAGGGTGGATGAATTACTGGTGAAATCTCGAAAAACATTACAAAACGTTACAGTAACAAGCATTCAAGAAAGAGTAATCAAGAAACGGTATTCAAGTTTTCCTCTTTTATGTACATGTGGGTGGTGATGCCTGCAAGGGTGGTTAAGAACCTGCATTATTGCAGCAATTGAAGCTTTCGCAGTAACAAAAACTTAGCCCCATTGTACTGCTGGCGCCTAATGTCAGCAACCTCCTTTTGTGCGCGACTCGTTGTAAGTAAAAAAAAAAAACGTAGAACGTGCAAAGTTGAAACTTTTGTGCATTAGCAAGCCACTGCATTTTGTAGCACACAGCCCGAGTTGGTACTTTGCCACCACTTATCAACACTAGCTTTTGTCTTATTTTACACATTAATGTTGGCAAATATTTTTCCGAAAATACTTACAACCCAAGTTGGGGCGTTTTGTCTTGCCGATTGGTAGCGACATGTGGACATCTCTGTCACCAACGCGCGTTGCAGAGCCACTAGGAGTGTCTGTAACAAACATCAAGTGATTGTGTGAATTGTTCTCCTCTTCGAGGCGTTTCTCCAGTCTGTGTATTCTATGTCCAATAGACTCCATTGAGGAAGTGTTTGGTTTGCTAACTGCTGATGATATATTCGTAGATGTGGATGGCGTTATCCTTGCTCCAGTGCCTGGCGTGTTGGGGGCTGGCGCTCTTCCTTGCTGATGGTGCTGCTCGCGACCGCTAGTACTGCTACCGCTGCTGTGTTTATACTCCGGTTCGTCGTGCATGAGTCGCGCGTATGTTGTGTCGTGTCTGCGCTGTATATCGCTGCTTTTGCCACTCCTCCGCGCGGGTGTAAGTGGATCTGCGTCAAGGCTTTTATATGTGTGCGTGTGATTTTTGTGCACTCAAAAATTTTCACTGTGAAAATTTCTGTCGTTTAATCTAATCGCACTATATTTTTACCGTTTAGATCTAATAAATATACGTTCAAGCACAATTATTTTCCTATTCGGCCATGCACTTGTTTTCTTTTTAATTGAATTATCACTCAAATAAGAAATAAAAAAGAAATTAACTTGATTTTTTCAATACTTCACAGAACACAGCACGAAAAATACTGAAAAAGTTACGAGAAATTCAACAACGAATTCGGAAAGCAAAATGAATTAGCGGACAACTACAGTGAATGTCATAATATGGCAAGTGTCAGTATAAACAGAGTAGTCAACTTCTGCAACCAAAAGTTTCAGTAAATTCATTTGGAATAATTAAAATACAGGGTGGGCTTTAGAATAGCATCCCCCCAATCCGTGGCTGAAATGGGCATCGAGGGATAGGGGCTTTTAAGTTAAAAATTTAACAATTTTAAATGCGTAATTTCTCGAATTATAATAAATTTTACACTTATACCGTGCACTTTTCATACACTAACACTTCACTAAATTGTTTCTACACATCTATTTTTTATTATTTATTGTAAAAATAGCTTTAATTCACCATTTAAATTTTTATTCAATTTGACTTATTTCCACAATAACAAAAGGGTTGCATTCTGACAAATAATAAGTGTTATCATTAAATACATATATTAACGATCATGGTTTATGTATTTTGGGTGAAATCTTTTTTTTTTTTTTATTCAGGTTCGTTTCCAAAGTATGTAAATATGGTTTACCCAAAATACAAGCTGATAGATGATAGAAGATAAATCACATTTTTTATATATTATATTAAAATATTTAGAAAATAGTTAAGTAATAAAATATTAAATTTTGTGCTCACAATCTTCGGTGAAACTGTTTCAAGCTCAATAAAAATCAACATGAGTTACTATTGTGAGTATCTATTGTGACCGAGCAGTAATCAAGAAGTAGAATTTCTATTTATTTACATTTTTTATTTTCAGAATGTCGGACGCATATGAGTTTGCTGCAAAAGGTAAATTAAAACTTAAAACTGATAGCCAACATAAAAAAAAGAAAAAAAGCAAACATAAACATAAAGATAAAGACAAGAACAATGAGCGTGAAAAAGTGTCGTTACAAAATAGCATAAATGAGTCGTTGGAAGATAAAATAACCAGTAACTCCTCACCGAAGTTGACAAAGGCCGAACTTGCATTTAAACAACAGCAGGAAAAAATGGTAAGTGCAAATGATAAACAAAAAAGAAAAATGTTATTGTAATCTCTAAAACTCTACAATAACTACAGCGGAACAAGCGTATTATGGAGAAAGCCTCAACAACCCACAAGGAGCGCGTAGAAAAGTTCAACGAGCACTTGGATTCTCTGACAGAGCACTTTGATATACCAAAGGTTTCCTGGACTAAGTAGGGCCTCGCTTATGCAGCGTTTGCCTCTAATACAATCAATTTATGCTTAACGTCACATGTATATTTATTTGAGAATTAAATAAAATCCGGCATAATACATATTTTGCTATTTAAAACATCTTAAATTCTGCTAATTTACAACTACTTTTACATTATAACTTTCTTAATATCTATTAAATTAGGCGTTGATGCGCCTATTGGGCTGCAAGCATATGTGTGCTCTTTGGAATTTCATATCACATTGCATAAAAAATTTTCATTGTACCAATTTATTCACCTATTGTTCAGCTTTTGCTAAATAGAATAGATTTGACAGTTTCCACAAGTGGAAATTTGGTCTTATATGCCCGAGGGCAATAGCCCTTTACATCATCTGTATTTAAAGAGAATATCATAGCGCCACCAAGTTGATGTGCCTTCACATACAGTGCTTTACATGCAATACTAGTCTCGTTTTCGTAAGAAATCCATTCTGTGCCACTGCTAAGATAAGGCGAACAAGTTGACTGATCATATGTTTGATGGACTACTAAGTTATGCGTGCTGAACCAACAAAGTTCTGAATAAGAAGTGAAACCCAAACTACCGCAATGGCCGATGCCTTCAGCTGGTGCACCAATTTCATTGTTAAGAGAGCTCATCAAACTATAATTAAATATTAAAATATATGAAAAACAAAATTTGTTTTAATTTTTGTAGAAACTTCTTACGTAAATGAATGTCCATATGTTGGCAAACCAACTACCAATTTTTTGCGATCCAAACCATTGGTGAGCCACCAGTTAACGGAGTAATTAATATTCAATGTGCCGAGTAACGAACGCTCATTCGGGCGTGCATACAACGGTGCATTCAAACCTTTAGTAAAAATTGTTATTTAAATTGAGAAATCAGCAGTATTAAACTGAAAACCACCTGTGAAAGGTGTGCCGTGTGAGTAGAAATGATAATCGTAGGTCATCAGACTCACGTAGTCCACATACTGATTTAGCATTTGCACATCATAAGCGAAAACCGCAATACCCTCCGGTGCAGCTGCAGCTACAGTCAGTAAGTAATCACGTCGTTCACGCCTATACTCCTGACGTATTTCATATATTAATTGTGAAAAATGCTGCCGTTCTTTATTGTATGCGCTGGGAAATTCCCAATCCAAATCAATTCCGTCCAGCTTGTACATGGCCAACGTTTGTTTGACTGAATGCAAGAACATTTTACGTGTGGTATGATTTCTTACCATTGCCGGAAAGCCATCACTATTTGCGCCACCACCAATCCACAGCAAAAGTTTTAATGCTGGGTTTATAGTGCGCAACACAAGCACATCTTGCGCTAATATACGACGTAAACTTTCAGTTATAACCAACTGACCATTACCCACACTAACACTAACCATGCCCACATTAATGTGTGTACAAAGTTCGGCATTGACGTTCGCCAAACGCAAGTCATCAAATTCATTATTTGGATCGGGTACTGAATAATAGCACACTAGACGCACTTCCGGCGCTGTACTCATAGTGGGTGGTGCATTTTTAACTAATTGTGGTGCACTTGGTTTCACTTTTTGTTGCTGACCTAAACCATTTATAGCACTATCTGCTGAATATGCAGGATTTTGCAATTTCACGCGCACTGATTGATTTTTGACCAAACGAAAATCATGCGAAAGTGTGCTCTCATGTACGCTATTGGCGTACAAGTTGGCGCGACGGTACCAGAAATCGGGAATAGCTGAAATTTTAAGCTCACAAAGTTATAGGAAAATAGGTACATACTTGTTTTTATATCTTGCACCAACCTTGCACATCTGGCGGATAATATATATTATCGTAAGCTGAGCTCCACAGAAGAAATACCAATATTGTGGTCAGCATATAGAGTGCCATTAATGCTGCTATGCGCCACCATGACTGCGATTGGGACGGCTCATTCATCAATTCGTAGTCAGCCATTCTTCCTTAGCGCTTTTTATAGCCGATTTCACTCTCAAAATAATTTATTTCAAACCCTTTGTATGCAAATTGTATGATACTACATTATCAGCTGGTTGAAGGGAAACGAATAAACAACGAAATAAACAAAAAGGCCGTAAATGAAAAAGGCCGAAGTAGATACGATTTGTACACTGAAAAAAAAATTAAAAATTTATTGATTTTACCATTGAAAACATGCTACATATTATTCCATATATACAATGGATCGTTTCAAATGTAAACATTTCGTCGAGTTATTAATTAATTTAAAGTTTATTAAATTATAAATGTAATATTATAAAAATTTGCAAAGTTAAAAAATTTTTACATGCAACCCTGTTGTTAGAAATCAGCACTACTCGTTACTTCTCAGAACAACTACAATTAATGTAAACAAAATCAATAAGAGCTGCCAGCGTACCTCATTAATTTTGTAAACAAAAACAACAGAATAAGTTTTATAATACTAATAGCGCTTTCTTTTCTCAGAAAAATGTTGCATTTATTCTGCGACTGTCAAATTGGGGTGTTTTTTTCTCAAAATGTTGCATTTTAACTGGGGAAAAAGTGCAATATATTTTACTCTGCTCAAATCGTAAGAGTAAGAGTTGCCCTTCGGATCGTTTTTTTCTATCGTTTTTGATGGTAATTTTTTGAAAACAAGTTTTTCTAATAAATATAATGAATCGGTCAGTAATAATGGAAATTGCGAATGAGTTGGTGGATTCAACCTCATCCTCATCTGAAAATGAATTTGTGAGGCTAATAATTAGAAGAGATTCCCTACTTAGTGTGAAAAGGTTCGTAGAAGACGTTTTGAACGCTTACTCAGAGTCAGAGGAAAAAAAAAATTTGTTAAATTCGAAGCATGTCTTCATTATATTCGTAAATTTCAGTTTTTTATTTTTGCCAGTAATTGTTTGCTCGTCTTTTCCATACAAATAAAATTCCTATTTGAACGAAAAGAATCGAACAGCTGATTCATAATATAGTGACATTTTTTTTGTTTGTTCTTTTATTATATAAAAAATACAAACTTTTTACGGCGTATAATGCCACATTTATGTAATGTTGCCATATAATTGGGCAACATTTTCAACGAGAAAAATAAACGCTGGAAATGGAAATTCAGC
Source organism: Bactrocera minax (assembly GCA_021498325.1). NCBI lineage: Eukaryota > Metazoa > Arthropoda > Insecta > Diptera > Tephritidae > Bactrocera > Bactrocera minax. Next base: position 126,330 of record JAKEEE010000079.1, on the reverse strand, counting down.
GTAGAATACCAGCTTAGATTGCCGTAATTTTTAATGGGCGTTGTGCGCTGGCAACCCTTATGGGAAATGTATTTGATTTTCTTTGCGCCACATTTCTTTTGAATTTCCCCGCATTCGCATTCGTTGGTTGTGTGTGAAAGGTTTGTTTTTATGTGTATGGAGCGTGTCGGGTTTTTAATTGGAGTTGTGTATTTCATTGCATTCTTTTATGGCGCTGAATAGTGTAATTGTTTTTTTTTATAGTGCAATAAGTGCAGTGTGAAATATATATGTACATATATGAAAGAACATTGATAAAGATTATGTGATGTGAAAATTAAAAAATAAAATAAATTTGTAGAATTACAGATAGTTAATATTTGTGAAAACATAGACATATAAATGGTTTGAAAAGCATAGACGTGTCTAGCCCCCTTCTTTGCATGCTGGCGGCATTAACAATGTTGGACATACTAAAGAATCCTGCTGTCTCAGTGGCAGCTTGCAACTGCTCAAGTTAAACAGCGTTATAAAAAATAACAACCAACTACTTCAGCTTCTACTCAGCTACAAGTACTGTTTCAAGTGTCTCAGCGTCGCCACCCAACCACTTTTTTATAATGCCACTCCAATTGTGTGCATTTTATATGTTTCCAGTATATGTATGTATGTGATTGCGTACGTTTTTGTTCTGCATACAACAAATCCAACCCAACCACCCACCGTTGTGTATGTGCACGTATCTGCCCCGCCCTGTTCAACGACGCGAGCCGCATCACATCGCTCCAACCCATTATTTCAGATAAAGTATATCATTTATTTTCCACCATTTACATGCGGAACGTTGTCTGCTGTCTCCATCATGCTTTTTTAATTTTGTTGTTAATATAATCATTTGTGCATATGCATATTTTTCCTATCAATCTTCCAATTTGTATTCACATTTAAACCTGGTGTGCGAGAAAATCCAATTTCCTTGCTGTTTTGCTACTTCCTGCTTTTATCATTTTCATCCTTTCCGCGTACAAAGTCGAAAACAACAAACAACACAGCGAACCGGCCAGCCATGCAGGCATTCGGGCAAAAATCGATAATGACGCTGCTGTGCGACGCTGCTTGGTTTGTTGTCATTTGTCGTCGTACTCAAGCTATCCAGCTATCCTTGCTGAAAGCTCTTGTTGTTGCTGTTGCTGTCACACAGCATTTATTTGTATTTTGACGCTTGATTTCCTTCCTTGAGTGTGTCTGATGGTGGTTGATTAGCCGGCTTGAGACACTCGTTGGTTTGGCGCGCTTACACAGGGGCGCAAACGCCAACAATTTTGCACAAAGATTTTAGCTTTTCCGTTTTGAAAAAAAGTAAGAAAACATTAGTTTTCAGCATAACCAGTTAATTAAAAAAAAAAAAAAGATGCACTCTTGCAAAATTACAATTGAACAAATGCATGCTAAAAAATGACATGATCTATTAGTTTAGATTGAAGGCCCGTGCTTATCCACAATACTTATGGAAAATATGCGCACATCAAGAGCATTGCTTATTAATTTATCTTAACCCAAATTTATGCAGCTTTCCCCAGCATTTTCTTTTTCAACCAGAAAGCTTCAAATATCAAAAATATTAAAAGCAATTAGCAAACAATTGAAAGACTCATAACTAAATTACCGAATTTTCAAGTCTAATTATGATCCGTTAATGACGCGTTATCACTCTCTCCAACTTTTGTTGTCAGTCAGACAGTCAGTCTGTCAACGGTCGCTAAGTGCGAAAGCGCTGTGCATTATAGATTTCGTGTATTTTGTTTGAATCACGATAATTTTCCAACACCCCAAATGTGGAAAACATATGCTACTCATACCAACAACAAACTGAGCTGCCACACCACGCACACACACATGCACACACGTGTAAGCGCATGTTTGCATGCTTCAATGAACAAACGATTCGACCCAGCAAACGCATTGCAATCACGCACATGCTGTGTTGTTGTTATTGTTGTTGTTGCTGTGTTAACTCCACAACATGCCACATAACATACACATAGTGGGGCAGCGTGTGCGCGTTGACACTTGCACTTGTCAGTGTGGCAAGCAACGCCAATGTGACGAGTTTGCTGCGTTCGTTTGGTTCGAGCTGCCGACTTAAGTTGGCGAATGTTGTACTTTTCAGCTGGTCGGCATTCGTATCGCGCTCGCGTAACAGTACACATGCCATTTCGAGCAGGCAGAGCACGGAAGCTGCCAAACGGTTTAAGAGTAGAGAAAAAAATAAAACAAAATTTGTGAAAAGTGCCAGGAGGAAACGCAGTGACAGCGACAGGAATTGCGCTACAAATAGTTGAAGGCGGTCATTGCCATAAAAAGCTGACAGGTTGCTTGTCATTTTATATATGTGTTGAGCTGCAAAGCAGGGGGCAGCCATTTTTTGAGAGTGATATTAAAGATTTTTGAAATATAACTTTTAAATCATATTAAAAGCCGCATATGGCTTGGCAGAAAGAGAATACAAAGAAAAGGCGTTTAGCAATTGTAGTAACAACATATAGAGGGATTATCAACAAATTGTGCAAATTTTAATATATTTTTCTTTCGATAATCGCTGAAATATTTCTATGTACAACTACATTAACTAATACAAGCGCGCTAAATGCAACGTTAATTAAAACGCTAATATCATACAAAAAAAGAAAAAATACCAACTAATAGTTGATCGAACTATTATTGGTTGCACTCATTGCTTAGCGCGCTGTCCAGTTGCCGCTATGCGTTGCTGAAGGAAGCCAACAAGTATCGTATGCGACATAAATAACAATAGCTTATACAAATAAGAGCAAATCCAATTAGAAATATATTTGCGTGATAAAAAAAAAGACAAGCGTACTTGTTTGGCCACCCGTTGGGCGCCACTTGAGCCGCACACAGGTCAACGGTGTCACAGTGCGCACTGTCCGCGCACGCGACATTAGTGGCCCAGCGTATATTTTTCTGAAAAAGGTAAATTTCAAACCACCGAACCGTAGCGCCACACAAGTTGAGTACCAGCAAAACGCGCACGAAGTGCTTATTAACGAGCGTATACTGAGCGCCAACAGCTGTGAGCGTTTGTCAGTATCTTTGGCGTGTTTAGTGCGCGTACGAACCAAGCGTGAAACGCACCGTTGCGTCGTTTGTGTGCATAATTAAATGTGTAACATTGCGCGCATTTACGAAAACGAAATATATTTTAATAACATATTTGTATACTAATATAGCATTTAACTACATACATGCAAGCATATGTTTAGTAAAATATATAAAAAAAAAAATCACGAAAAATTACTAACAACAACAAAGTAACGAATAATAAAAATCGAAAAGTGTTAAATTTTTGCTGCCGAAACCAGCAAACCTACTTCTTTCCAATATGGCCGCTACACCGCTGACCCTGATGGATGGCGGCCGCGCAGCAGCAACGGTTACGGCAGATGCCACTGCCGTCGCAACAACTTTAGATAGTGGTAGCGATGCAATTGCAACATCATCTTTAACCGGCGCTGCCGCCAAAACCGCGCCATCATCCGCCATACGACCAACAATGCTCTTTGGCTCTAGCGAACGTTTAGATACATCCGCCAATATGTTGGTCTCACCGAATGCCAGTAGTGGTGGCAATTCCGCCGCCACATCGCCCTCATTCCTGCCGGAGATGCCGCAGTGGAAAAAAGACTTGATACAGCGCCGCAAAACGAATGTGGCACGTACGATTGGTGCCGCCGGCGCAGTAGTGTCACCGACATCAGCCGCATCCGCTGCAATAATGCAGCAGCAACGATACTCACTGACGGGTGGTCAACTGCAATCGCCAACATCGGCCGCAGGTGAGTGGATATGTCTATGATTTGGTACTGAAACTAAACTTTTTAATTTCGTTTTCTTTTGTTTTGTTTTGTTTTAATTTTCAACTTGTTCAGCTGTGGCAACTCAGCCGCACAATTGTTGCTGATGTTGCAAATTCAATTAGCGCGTTTTTGTTGCGCATTTTTGCGTGTCCATAGCATTGGTTAGCTGGCATCTTCATTAATGCTACAAGTTTGCGCATATACCATTTGTGTTTTGCAGTCAAGCCACAAAGATATTCGCCGTACTTAAAACCTAAATGTGGTCATATTGCTGGTGCACTTGATTCTTATATAATTATGATCCGTCACCGCAGCTATCAACTTTCAAAGAAATGTGAAAAATCACCGTGGAATGTGGTCTCAAGCCGCGAAAGTTGCAAAGGTATGTCGTTGAATGCATATTCCCACGCTTTGCTCTTGGCGCTTTGCTGGATTTCAGAACCAGGGAATCTATAATTTCAGCAATGACGATGTCTTTTTGCTATTTGAGTTGTGAAATCATTAAATATTCCCAAAAAGTTTAGGCTAATACTGCTGAGCGTACCCTTCACGGCGCCTGTTCATTGTAAACGTCTCTGGAACTCTAAAAGCCTAAAGGTCAGTTAAAGGTCAAGATCTTTAAGCTCGATTATATCTAGGTCGAGGTTGTCTTGACATGGCTGACATCTCTCTCTCTCTCGGTAACGGCATATTTTAATATTGAATGTCTATGGCTACTAAGTAACTGTAAGATTTACGTGTCGGGTATTTGTAAGGCTAATGAACTTATCGGAAAGCACTCCTCAACCGGCTCCCTCTAGTGTGGAGTTCTTTAGAGCCCTCTGACTGCGTTTTTTACCATTTATTCTGGTAGAAAGCGCTTTGGAGCTCCTATATCTGTGTCTGCGCATCTCTTGCGCAAGTGGCGGCCGAGAGACCAACTCAGTGTTTCTTATCACTGTTCAAATGTCACTGGGGATGTTGTTGCTTTAGATGACAGCCCTCGGCTGGATTTAAACACGAGTCCATTCGAGTTGTGTAAAACCTACTGCCGTTTGAATGGTTGACAGGTGGAGGTCACGACTGTAAGCGATGCTCTAAATTAAAAATCTGCCAGATGTGAAATATTAACCTAACCTAACTCTCGTCGAGCAACATAGCATGGAGAATTCGAAAGATTTATCAACCAAAGTTCAACCAACCAAACCAAATAATATCTCAACTTTCTTGTTTTTTTTTTATTGTATTTTTTATTTTACAATACTTTGAGCATTAATTAAGGTGGGTGAGACCTCGAATTCCCGCAAAAACCTAAACTGTAAGCTCTTTTTCATAAAAATCATTCTCATGCCTTTCACATGTGAGTGCCTATATTTCTTTCCCATTACTCCAAAAAAGAAAAAGAGTTAAAAACTAAAACTTCATCTTTGTACACCAGCCGCCAAACGGCCTCTCACTAACGCCACAATTGCAAATTGCAATTGCAACAATGATGTCGTCGTCAAATAGCGTATTTTGTCTTAATTGATTTTCAACCTACATAAATGCATAACCGCTTAACAGCGTTGTCATCGTGTTGCTGTTGTTGCTGTGGAAAAGATTGTAGCCTCATTCGTAGTCAGTCCATTAAAGCATTCTGGCATAAATAATTTTCACAGCATAAAAGTTTGCAAGTGGTGTTAATATACAAGTGTATTTGCAGCGCCAGTTGCATTGTTGCTCACTTTTTGCCCGATGACCTAATTACTGCCACATACTACTATATATATATACATATGTTTGTATAGATTTGTCTAGCTGCTTTCGGAAATTTTGTTGTTTGCGCGAATAACGGTATATTCTACGCAGTTACTTTTTTGAGTGTTTTCATTCATTTATTTTTACTACTTTTTGACTTTTTTTTACTACTTTAAAAAATTTTTTTTTACTATTTTTTTAAAATTTAAAAAATTTTATTTTACTATTTAAACTTAAGTAAACTACTTAATCTTATTTTTTTTTACTATTTTTACTATTTATAGTACTATTACTACTTAAAAAATTTTTTTTTTTATTTCTTTGAAACTTAATTTTTATATTTTTGAAAACTTGAATTTTTGAATTTTGATTTTTTTTGTTTTACTATTTAAAATTTAAAAAATTTTTTTTACTTTTTTTGCTTTCCGTCTTTTTGTTCTAACCACAGCACTACTTTCTTAATCATTCGCCTGTTCAATTGTGTTCGTCGCGTTCTTAACTGACGCAAACATCTTTATCTCTAGCGTCGACTTTCGCAGCTACTTTCAGATATCTGCTTTTCCCGTTAGCGCGCTCATAGAAATTCTTCAGTTTTTTGTGTTTAATTTTGTTTTCGTACTTTTATTGCAATTTTTTTGTGATATTAGAAAGCTCGTGTGTGTGTGCGTGTGTGTGTGTGTACGCCTTCGTTAAGCCGATAACTTCGCACTTTTACAATATCGCATTGTTTTGCTTCTATTTTTTTTTTCTTTCTTTGCCATTATTATTCTACTTGTTGTTGTTGTTGTCTTTTTCCTCCGCTTTGCGTAATCGCACGCACACCTGTTAATCGCATTGAGGAAATGTCTTTGGCCGCCTATAAAATTCGCGGCTGCCCATTGCTTCTTCAGCACTAATTTTTTCTGTCTTTTTCTCGTTAATTTCTTTCATTTTGCATTTTAAATGCGAATCATCCGCTGTAAGCCCTTTTTCTTTTATTTATTATTCTCGCAGTTTTTTTTATAAGCGTTTGCCGCTGCTCGCTTGCTGCGGACTTATCTATTCGTATGTATGTATGTATGTGTGTATTAACGATATGTTGTCCCACTTATCTCAACGAGCGTGAAATGAAAAATCCAATTCCATTGCGTTATTTTTCCGGCTTCCAAGCCATATACACTCACTCTATTGCCTATTTAGCTCTCCTATTATTCGATTTAATTCTGTTGCGTTTCCTGCGCTTTGGTGTCGTTCTTGTGTGGATTTTCCTGTTTTGCTTTGTTGTGTTTCTGCATTTGTATACGATTTTACTATTGCTTTTATAGCTAAGCTAAGCTTTTGAAAATCTTGAGTCTTCGTATGACTTTCATTCCATTAACAGCTTGTAGTTTAATTATTTATGACTCTTGTCTCTTTTTATGTTGATGTTGCTCTCCACTGTTTTAGCGATTTGACAACACATTTTGCACAATAAATTGCCTATAGAAATGTATATTAAAATCGATATATTTAGCACACCACCAGCAATATGTCAAATCTAGATATACTGGCGAACTAACGTGGACTTCTTCACTGCAAGGAGCCTAACACTGCCCCCTATCAAACACACAGCGACCATATTCACTAACTGGACGTAGGAGTGCAGACTCGATCTCAACACTCGAACACAACGAGCTCCTCTTCAGGCAGTTTCTGCTGGGATGTTTTCGCAGAAATCATCTTTGCAGTCATCTGCTTGGAGCGAAATCGGCTCCCAGGAACATCAAAGAACATTCCTGTATTACGTCGACGATATAGAACATCTTACCGACCAGCCTATGGACGCAACTAACTTCCAACATGCACTGAACGCCATTTAGAGTGGAGCTATTAACACCTTCACTGACTCCCTTCCAGTGAATGGCGTCCTTGGAGTTCAACCACAATCCATTGCAGAAGAAGAGTTCGGGTAGCCTGGCGAATCTAGAGTGAACCTCGCGCAACTACGTTCTGAACAATGTAGCTGGTTAAACTCTTACCTATCCAGAATTGACCCCGGCATACCAAATTTATGCCCTGCATACAGAGCGTCCCCGCATCACTCTTGCCACCTCTTTGCATGCCCCATGAAATCAACTCTCCTGACACCCCTTTCTCTATGGTCCTCTATGGACCCCATCAAAACAGCATGTTTCCTGCACCTTCAGTTATAACTTTGATGACAATTAACTTGCGCTTTTCCCTACAAATAGGGTCTAGATATCCGTTAACCAAGTTGACAGTCCTTGTGCGGTTATAAATCTGGTTCCGTTCGAGTTCTGCGGACCCGACTGTCCTGGGAACGGAACGATTTTTGTCTTCTTATAGAAAGCTTTTTCATGTCTTAAGCACAAATGGAGCTTTCACAAGGTATATCGTGTGGAGAAGTTACTAATTTTATTTCTGTTTTTTTTTTTTAGTTTAGCGGCGACGTTCGAAACTCGCTCGACTTACAACCATACATACATACAATCCATATAAAGCAATCTTATCATGCTCACATATTTTTTATTTATAGCATGCTTGTTCTTTAGGCCAGGTTACCTTAGACTTTACCATGCTTGTATCGCTTATCGCTTTGCAGCGCATATTTGTGTTCGTTTTTTTTGTTTTTTTTTTTGGTTTTTTTTTGTTTTTTTGTTTTCCCGTGGAAGCGCCCTTATGACCTTGCCATTTCTGTTTTTATTTTTATTTTTTTTTGGTTAAAAAAATGCATGCTGATAACAGCAATGAGTGCATAATAATGAACGAAAATAAATAATGTCTGATTTTATGCAAGTGAACAAGCAATTCATTTAAATAATAGTAATATTTTACACTTTTTGCTTCAAATTTGCACTAAAAGCCGAGCTGTGCGACGACGTTCATTCAAATTTTAATTGCTTTCTGTGCATATATATATATGTGTGTTTGTATGTATATTTGGGTAGCATTTGGCTTATAAATTTTAGTAGCTCGGTTACAAATTTCAATTAGTTTTACCCGGAAGTCATATAAAGGCACATACAGCAACTTACTAAGCGCACTGTTGTCTGGCTTTTTCCACAAACCTCTGCCACTACACTCTACTATCTCCAATGCTTGTTTCATTTCGTGTCGCAGCCGCAATACTCTTATCAAGTTGCACATCGTGCGCCTCTGTCGTCATGTAATCCGATGTGTATTACAAAAATATAAAATATAATATTATTTTATAGAAATTATGCTTTGAGTTGTGAAAGCGTGGATTAGAGGGCGTAGAAAAGAGTGACTGACTGCTTTCACTTATTTTTGTTGTTGTCATTTTAATATTTAATATGTATATAAGTTGCATATATTGCTTGAAATTTTTGAGTTCTCAGTTGAGCGATAAATTTCTTCGATCGCAAGAGTTTTCTCTCCGGTAGAAGACTACATGCTGTCGTTCGGAGTCTATTTATCCATACTTGTTCCTATTTTGACTTAATTTTCTCACACGTGCTCGGATTCATAAGAATCCCATCCAAGCTATGCCATTTATTCTGCAGTCAGCTCTCAGTTTACTATAATCCTGTTGGCTTCTAGCTCATCAGCTCTATCAGGCTTCACTAACTGCGAAGGTCTGTCAAGTTCATCATATTTTTTAATTTTTTTGTAATCTTTTGTAAATATTTTTAAAAGTTAAATTTTCTTTTTAATATTTATTTTTATTCTATTTTACTTTTTTTTAATTTTATTTATTTTTTCTCTCTTTATTTTTTATTTTAGTTTTTTATTTTTATTATAATTTTTTTTATTTTTACTATTAAACTTTTTTTAATTTTATTTATTTTACTTTATTTTATTTATTTTATTTATTTTTTCTTTTTTATTTATATTGTTTTTATTTATTATTATTTTTATTTATTATTATTATTATTATTATTTATTATTATTATTTTTATTTCTATTTTTTTTACAATTTTTTTATTTTTTTTTTGTTAATTTCAATTTCCCTCACTCAGTAGCATTCAATAAAAATTTTATTTACTACCATCTTATATACTTGTTATTAAAGCATTTCAATACAATGTATTTCAATATTAATTTTTCCTCCTTCATGCATTTCTGTTGTACATTCTTGTTGCCTTGTTGTTTTGTTATTTATTGTCATACAACCGCGATAACAAGCGGCCTCTTATGGTATTTACACTTGTCGATATTTACAATTTGTTCGTGCTTTTGTTTTCATCGGTTTTTTTTTCTTCACATTTCCATTTTTGCTTATCATATTGCTTGTATGAAATTACAAGCACAACAAAAATTGCTTGAAGTTGTTTGAAAAATAACAACAAATCGTTTTCACTTTTAAAAGCAATCAAAAGTTGAGTTATTGCTTTTGACGGCATTTTGTTTCTTAATGTCGCGGAAAATTGGTTCTATTTTATAACTGTTTTAAAAGCGGCATAACTTGTGCAGTTTCATAACCAAGCAATAACTGTGGTGAATAAGCTGTAAAACATTTTGCCGTATGTGTTTAAATAGTGTGAGTTTCTATACGTCTTTGTTAACCGTTATTAATTTCTATTGTGAATAGTGTATTTTTTTTTATTTATAAATTATACTATTTCTGCTGTTTGTAAATGAGAAAAGTGAAAATTTGTAAGTTAATGTACAGTGACACTTCGAATAACAATACTAATGTTATAGTCTTTAAGTGCCGAAATAGTGGATATTTATCTTTTTATTAGTTAAATGTAATATATATAATTCGCTTATTGTCAAGTATCTAGCATATTAAACGTCAAACTCATTTAATGACTTTGGAAATTATCTAAGACCCAAATAAGATATTATTTGTCTTTTCTGAGATATTTCGAGAGCGCTCAAAAATCTATAATACTATCAAAATTTAAAAACTGAAACGAAAGAGCTGGCTATTAAAAAATGTTTTGAAAAAATTGAGTATTTTAAGGCCTAATTTTCAAAACAAATGTATATATAGTGTGTGATGATTAACAGTTTAATAAAAACTATTCGATTTCATTTCTATACGGACAGGTTATCGATCCTATCGATTTTACATTCCATTAAAACTGTCCGACGGACTTTTAAATCGCTGACAGTTATAGAATCGTTAAGTTTTGTGGCACTGTTGACACTTGCTTTAAAGTGAATCCGCCTTTTTGAAGATATTTCACATTAATTTATAAGAAATCGGCTGCAATAGAGGTATTGAAGACTAGCTAGGAGGGATCTGTTATGTAGTAGTGTAATTATTAAGGTAGGTCTTGGTTGGGCCAGTGTTATGCGAGCAATTATTTATCTCTCCAAAGGCTGTCTGAACTCTATTTATACCTTATTCTATTCGATCTTCTCTGCCAACAGTCATAACCTCAAAATTGGAGATGTATTGATTTCTTTCGGGATTAGCATAAGAGACGACATCAACGTCTGCTAAAAAAAAGGCTAGACTATATAGGCATTTAGAAAGTGAAGTCGTGTTTTCATAAATGAAATTAACACTTTTTAAGTGCCTCAACCTTTCCATCTTTAAATATTTGGAAATGCTCAGACATTGACAACAGATTATTTGAGATTTATGAATATTCGACGAATGATAACTACTATTCGTTTCAATTATGAAGGAACTCGACTCGTTAACTGTATCAATCAATAGAGAAAAAAAAACCGAAATTATGAAGTTAAAAAGTTCAAACTCGAGACCGACAAGTACTTCTGTTTTCCCAGGCTATGTTACTCTCTCAAGATTCAAAGTAATACTTTATTTTTTTTATTACAATAGTTTTCGTCAACTCGTCAGACTTTGAACCGTGATGAATCGAACATGCAACTGGTATAAACACAGTAGATTGGCTTAATGAAATAGGCATACGAATAAAACAACAAACGGTACCCCCGAACTCTCTTGTATTGAATTGGAGAGCAGAGCGTGGATAGAACGAGCAGAGAAGAACTTTAATAAAACTGATAGTTCAGTAGCCTAGATAAAAAAACCTTTTTTCCTGCGAAGCCTGCTTAGCTCTTCTTATTATTGCTATTCCTTTGTTGCAGAAAAAAATTAATTTTTTTTTTGTAATTTTACCATTTAAGTACAAACGTTTGTGCATATTTGCTCAGTGAACCGCAACTAAGTGCACAAATTTGTACAAGCTCCATACTCTTTATTTTCACTGAAACTTCCAGCTCATTTGTTGCCACTCTAACTCGGCTACTAGTAGACACATAGAGAGTCCTTTTATAGACATTTTTTAGGTTAGAAATTTACATAGCTAAAAAGTAGATCCCACATTAATCCAGCTGCTTTGAAAGAAGCTTAAATATGCTTTAGCACGCTTAGCTGCATAAACAGTTACACGTGTACATTTTTATGTTCGCACTTTGTGATTATTTGGGTCATAACCCAATTCCATAATTTTTTCAGTAAGTGTCACTACTATTCCCTTGCCTCCTGGAATTCAAGGAAGACACACCTGCTTGTGTTCGCTGTGTTAGAAAAAAATATTTTCCATATTTTCAGTAAGGAATAAACACTGCACACCTTACCGTGACTTCTTCAACTTCTCCCTGTGACATTTTGTTGTTCATGCATACTGTTATTCAGGGATTACGAAGCGGGTGTGGCCTTATAGCTTTAATAAGCTTATACTTTTTTATTCCATGGTTGTTAATTGGACTGTATTTATAGTTGACAGGCATCGTGTTACGAGTTTGAAACTTAATTTTTGTATATATGCATACATTTATTTGTAAAGGGTGATTTTTTTAGAGCCATTGAACTTTTCTTTTTACTAAAACATAGTAAACTGAATGAAAAGGCAAATGGATTTATTAGTTCACAAATTTAATGGTATTTAATGCTTGAATAGAAATTTGGTCTATGACCAGCCCCACATCTTAGGAAGATCATTTTGTTGTTTCCGATTGTTGGTGCCCAAAAGGCTTAGACTTGACGGCCCCATAAAGTACACGCTAACAAAGTCAAATCACATTATATAGGTGGCAAATTGACAGGTATGACAGATATGGTCTGATCACCCAGTAAAGTGTAGGTTTTTGGGGTTTTTTCTAGAGCCATTTAGCACTTAGACAGTTAATATTGACTTAGGGAAACCAAAAAGTACCGAATCATTTGCTTTTAGAGCTATCCATTGATGGTAGCGCTGGCTCCATCTTCAGTTTTAAGTGAAATGTGGACCCATAATGCCGCCGGTATGCAAACGACTTCTGGTACTAAAATTTTCTGTATGCAAGCGAGTTTGTAGAGTCTCTTCAGAATTGTTGAAATTTTTATGGTTGTTAACATATCTATTAAGGCAGAGCGTGCCTCATCGCTGTTATGGCGCAGTGCTCAGTAAGTTTGCCACAGAGAATTTGAGTTTTTAAACGTTGTTCCGGTGTATGTCTTTGGTTTGTTGTTTGTCAAAGTATACTGAACACAAATGTCAAACACATGTGTTTATTTTGACAACTGATTTGACAGCTATACCTCTGGGAAGGTATATACCTTAAAGAACCTTTATTTATTTCTTTCGCACCTTTGTGCACCTCTTTTATTGTTGTAGTAACACAGATGTGACTAGGTAAAAGTTTTTTCATGAATATTCCTATTTGATCAGTCTGTGGAGAATCCACTACGTTCAGATTCTACAATTTCTCAACTTATTTTGTGAAAATCTGACACAACTTCAATTAAATTGATTTGATTGGTTGAATGAGCTTCTATCAAGATTACGAGATGTGTGAAAAATTGCCATTAAAGAAAATTGTGCCTGAATTCCTCACATTCAACCGAACTTAGCATGCTTTTTGGAGTTAAACTTCTGGAGTTGTTGACTTCCCTGGAAATATTTAGGCTTTGGTTTCGGCCTAATCTACTTACAATACATTTTTTCACCAAAAACTTTGTTATTTCGGTGCATTTAACCTTTAAATCCGTCAACTAGATAACAAATACCAACGAATAAATAAATAAATTGTAAATCAAATGTCTTCAATAAATCTACTTACATGTATTCAATTTTCTCACAATTAATCTCTGTCATAATCCATCTTGGTCTATTTATTTATTTTTCCCATATTTTCTTACTATTATCTTCTGACAGCACCTGTCATGAATGACATTAAAAACAATGCTGTCATTTTTTACCGCTTTAACGGTTCGTTTGTATGCAATTTATAAGAATTGAATTGACAATTATATTTGAGATAAGTCAAATGAGAGAAAAAGTTTCGAGTTGAAGCCACCGCAACCATGAGATAAGCCTACTTTCCAAACTCGTCAAGAATAATAAAACTTCCTCATTTCTGCAGCTGGTGGCATTCATGTATGCATTTGTTTGTGTATGCATCAACTCGCATCAACATGAAATCATGATATTCTTGAGCTACCAAAGCTTGCTAAAATAAAAATAAAATAAAGAAAACGTGCAACTGACACAAAAATATTTATTTTTTATGTTATTATTTATTTATGAGTCTATAAATATTTTCTTCTTCTTTTTGCATAAAAATGCTGACGGCGTTTGAATTCATTGGCACAGAAATAATAAGCAATGAAATGCAAATAAACAAACACATGGAAATATTTATGTATGAGAGGAAAGTGAATTAATTAATTAATTTGCTGGTGCAACATGCTGTGTCAGTATAACGGTTAAATTTCGTATATTACTTTTCGGATTGAAATTAAAAGAAGGCTTTTCACTATATTTTAAAAATATTTTCATATTTGTTTGTGTATAAAATTTTCTTTTATTTTTCAAACATATATTTTCTTGTAATTTTTAAATTATTTTATGCAATTAATTTTTTTCTAAGTTTCACATTTTATTATTTTTTATTTAAAATTCTTATTAATATATTTTTTATTTTTATTTACTTATATTAACTAAAAAAGTTGTTTGAACTTACTTTAATTATGTTTTTCCTCTTGATTCTTTATTTGATTTTTTGCTATTAATTTTGTCTTGTGGTTTTTAATACTGATAGGCATATTTTGGATTATTTTGTTAAAATTTTAAATTTATGCAATGTTTTTCATTAGTTTTGTTTTATAATTTTCAAATATATTTTTAAATAATTTTTTAATTAAAATTCTTTATTTATATATTTCAATTTTATTTCGTTCTCATATTTTGTATAATTTAAAAATATGTTTTATGTTTAAATTATTTTTTTATTTAATTTATTTTTTTTAATATTTTTGAAAAAAATTTTCCTTCTTACTATTTTTTTGTTTTTAATATTTCTCCGAAATTGTGAATATTTTTTAATGTTGAAAATGATCAAATTTTGACTTATTTTTCTCCAAATTTTATTGAAAACCTTTTTCTTTGAATTTTTAAACATTCGTGGTATTTTTTTATTTTTCATTTTATTCCTCAGTTTTGTTTCATTTCATGATTCTTATAATTTCATTATACCTTCATATTATTGATCATTGATTTGTTGTACTGATTTTTTATAAAATATTTTTTTCTTGTGGGTTGTATGCAAAATATTCTTTATGCAAAATATTTAAAAAAATTTTATTTAAATTTTAGAATTTTTTAGTTTTTTTTTATTTTTATCGTTATAATTTTTTGTTTATTTATTTGTTTTAATTTCATTTATTTCTCTTTATTTTCTTAGTTTTGTTAATTAAAAAAATTGTTTTTTCTAAATTTCTTTATCTTCCTTTTATTTATTTTTTTTGGTTTTTACATTTTGTTTACTTTTTAAATTTTCTTTTAGTCGTTTTTTAGTTTTTCTAATAATTTTTTTAGGTTTTTTTTTAACCTTTTTTAGCGTTTTAAATCCAAAAAAGATTTTGTAATTTTTTATTTTCTGTAAATTTTTTTTTATTTTCTATTCTTTTATAATTTAAATTTTTTATCAATTTTATTATAGCTTTAATTTTTTATATAATTTTTATAAAATTTCTGTTATTTTTTATATATATTTATTTTTTCCGAAATTTTTGGTTGCTAAATTTTTTCACCTTTATCACTTACAATATTGCAGCTACTATTTTAATTTTTTTATTTTACTATTTATTGCTGATTTTTATTATATGCGGTTGACACTAAAAACTTTTTCCCTAGCAAATGTCAATAACATTACATGCAATCAAACAAAAACACAAAAAATATTTGTAAGTATGTACATATATTAGTCATAAAAAATATAATACATACAAACATTAATATATATATACATACACAGCACGTAGTTAATTTGCAATGCTGAATTGTTAATGCATAGTAATGAAATTTTCTTTGTAAAATTACTTCGCTGTAATTTGTTGTAATTTGCAGTTTTCACTTTCCTTAAGCGCTTCATTCGCTTCGTATATTTCTGCAATTTTGTTGAAATAAACAAACAATTTGCTGCTTTTTATTACATTATCTTTGTTTAGCGACACCACTTGGCAAAAATATTTTTTTAAAAACACTTGCAATTTTTTATTTTATTTATTTATTTTGATTGCATATTATTAATTTATTAGTTAAATTTTTTTTTCAATGGTGCATATTGTAATTATGTTTTTGAATTCCCCCGTTATTTTGATTTTCTTTTTCTTCACCCAAACCTTGATAGCGTCATTAACTCGTGTAATTTTTTAGTTAAAACTCAACATAATTACTTTCTATACGTTTTTGTTGCATATTTTTGTTGTTGTTATGAACTTGTTTTGATTTGTTTCTTTTCATTGATTACATGCAAACAAAACAAAGTTGGCATTATGTTGCTTGGTGTGCCGTTTTTATTGGCCCTCACTGTAGACATTGGGTATGGCAGTATTGCATACTTATAGGCGTTGGGCGAAAATGTATGAAATTGCCTGCAGTGCTGCTGAAATAATTCAAAGACTCAAGTGCACGCACAAACTAAAAATAAAAATTTTTAAGGTCAAAGCCTTTTCTTTCGAAGTAATTTCGACAAATCTAAGGTTATGCGTCAGATTTTTGATAATAAATTGTATTTAAAGTTCGCACAATCTGAATTTTGATTATTTTAGAAAAAAATTCTTAATGAACATAAATTATAGTAAAAAAAAGATAAGCAACAAAAGCATTCTAAAAGTTTTTAAATCATCAAATAATCAATTTCGGTAATTTTAGAACGAAAATTGCAATGTTAAAAAAAATGAATTAAAATTAAATTTTAGTATGGAAAATATATTTAAAAATGCATTATTAACGCTATTAAAAAATAAATTATAAAAACAAATTGTCAAACAATGTATTCAGTAAAAAAAATATGAGTAAGAGTTAAATTTTGTAATAAAAATTTCTGATAAAAATTTCAATAAAGGAAATTAATAAAAATGAATTATAAAAAAGTATGTAATTTTTATACAAAATAAAATATTGTTCGCATATTTTTTATAAAAGATGCTATAAAATGTTAATAACATTTGATTTATTAACAATTGATTAAAAGCATTTACATTACATAATTATTCTTTCAATTCTAAATTAGGACAGCTTGCCGAAAACAATTCCATAACTTTTGTCCAAAACTAATTGATAATAATTTATTGCGCATTAGGTTTCTCTAATTAATTGCAGCTCAGTTGATTAACTTTTCGCTGCTCGCACACCAACTCAGTATGATACCTTGCAATTTTCTTTAAGTAATTAGTGAGTGCTGAATAAAACAGCACCCACCACCTACCACTTTCTTTAATTAAATAGCGCTTGCTCTTAAATATGAACTTAATACATATGTATGGACATACATATTTATGTATTCGGGTAGAATATCACGAAATCACCTCATTCGCAATCGCCCCCGAACAAGTGTCAAATGGCGATTATTTGCCTTGCTGCCTTCAAAACAACTTGTATACAGATAGTGTATTTGTAAAGTATACATACGACCCACATTTCAAATGCAGTGGAAGTTATAGTGGTATTGTGAAAATAACGGTGAATAATATGAACTAGTTTTATAGAAAATTATAAACTAAATATATAAATTTTTTTACTATGATGAAAAAAATGCATTTAGTGTTAAGTAAAAGAGAATATGTGCTAGAAAATATCATGAAATCAACTTTTACAGAATAAATATCATCGCCTAAAGTCTATAGATCGATAATAGTTCAGTAATTCGATTGTCACTTCTCTCTAAGATCCAAGCGTAATTCTACAGTGTAAGTTTTCTGCTTCAAGCTACTGAAAAAATATATTTTTATTCGGTTAATCTTAAAATTAACATTTTTAAAATATGACATTTCCTAGTTTTCTGTCAACTTTTGATTTTTTTACGTCAGGTATCATCTCGTTGAACCTTCTTTCTGTAAGATTATGTAATTTCTCAAAGACTTTTCGTAACAGTGGCGTTTAGAACCAATATTTTAAATAAATAATAAAAATACTACTTTTATTTACATATTACTTATTTTTTTAATAAATACTTAAAAAAAATTATGTCAGAAAAAATTAGATCGGAAAAAATTAAATAATAAAAAAAAAATGTAATAGAAATAATTTTTTTTTATTTAAAAAGGACAGAATTTATTCTAAAAAATATCTTCTAAATTTAGGAGATAAATTTTAAAGTCCTTACATTTGCGTTACAAATAAAAAAAATTATGAAACCTGGTACATTTTTCACCTCTACACCTTTATTTTTCGAAAACAATTGTACACACACTTTTCGCACGACTATTTATACATTTAACCGTACATACATATGTATGAAAATTATTTATCTAATTGCCACAGCTGTCTATCGCTGTTATCGAAACTCAGTCTTCATAAACACATTTTCCCCTCATAACCACCACTCCTTTTTGACCCTAGTGCATGCAATAATTAACCACAACGCGTGACTCGCCAGCCCAAATGAGCATCAGTTATATTTTCCGTACACTTCACGTCGCCCCCTCCACCTAAAGCACCCACATAAATAACTGCAACTGTGTGACCCTGCTTGCGGTGTCATGTCTTCTTCTACTTTGTGTTTGCCTACATATTCGCGCTACTTAGTTAATTTAATTTGATGCATTTCGTTTGTGGGTTGCTCGTATATACGTATGTATAAATAGTTATGTTAGTTAGTATATGTATATATAGTTAGTATATATAGTTATGTGGTTAAAGTTGGCACCCTTGTTTTCTACAATAACAAATAATTACTCAGCAAAAGTATTAATGTCGTTCTACTTCGGGTGCTAGCAACGTGCATTTGACATTAGCTTGTTTTTTGTTGTTGTTGTTGCTGACCGCAAATATAGCGCTGATTTACATGCATTTCTTTGTTTTTTAGAATATATTACATTCTAAACTCCGAAACAGAAATATTTGTGGAATAAGCCGTTTGGTATTTACAACAGGGTGACCAAAAATATTGATTTTTTTGGGAAAAGCTTTTAGGAAAAAATTTATGTTGAACTAAAATGAAAATTGAGCACCACAAAATTAGTCTGAAGGCGGATATAATGAATTCACTAAATGTTTGGGTTCGAAATAATCACAGATGTCAAAAATAGAACACGCTTGAACCAGTACTTACTTTATTTAAGCTTGCAAACTTTGCTAAAAACTTTCGAATAAAACAGTGAACTTGAAATTTAAATAAATAATAAGAACTTTAAATAATTTAAATTCAGCGATGTTACGTAAATAATTCTCCATTTTTTTCAGTCGCAAGGTGCCAGTGGTTCTTTAATACCACTCTTTCATACAATTTCTTGTCTTGGTTTGCCGTGCCCTATTTTCAATTATTTTTCGGTGATTTTTTATGGTTTTTCAAATTGAATTTTTTTTGCCAATTTTTATTATGGTTTTTTGACCTTTCAAATATAATATATTTAAGTACGCATGTGCTTGATACAATCATTTGAAGCTCAGCTGCGGCTCATTTTCATATTGACCTCCAAAACACTAGTATTTTCTTTAGCACTTACGCGCCTTTAAAACTATATGTATTTATTAGTAAAAAGAGTGCATTTTTGGGGATATATAACTGCCTAAAGTGATAGCTGTCAAAAGACACTGTCAAAGTAAACACATATGTTTGTTGACATTTGTATTCAATACTGCCCATTTCATAAATTTTTCTGTTTCAAAATGATTAAAGTTCTCTACCTGTAAAACACCCTTTAGATATGTACATGACCGGCGAATGATTTCCAGTTATTCAACCATAATGCACCCACATGCAACAGGAAGCTCCAACAACTCAACACACCAAACGGTCGGGGGAGTTGGAATGCCTACTAAATAGCGGTGTGTGTTTAAAAAGTATGCGAATCAGTGTGAGTGACAATTGAAATTAAACACCTCGTCTAAGTACATAAATAATTGTTGGACGCGTACTGCACAACAACAACAACAACAACAAAATTTACATTGTTGTTGTTGGTGTTGTTGGCACAAATTTTCGCTTTATTATATTTTGCTAGATGGAGATGTGCCATGAACTCTACACTGTGTAGCAAATGGGAAAGAAAAAATTGTAATAATTGTAATAATTGTTGGACAGACAGTTAGACATATTCTTTTTGTTGTACATATATACGAAATAAATATTTATATATGTATATATGCGCGTTAAAAAATGTGTGTATATACAAATGGTCGGTGAATGTGAGCTTATGACTGTTTGCAATAATTACAACGCTATTAGTAGAAGCGACGACCCAAAAGGAAAGATAAAATAGAGAAAAAAAAAGCGTAAACTAGCAACAAAGCAGTGCATGGTTGGCTGAGTGTCATGTTATTGTCTGAAAAAAAGAAAAAAAAATACAAAAAATGGAATGAAAATTAGAAAAAGCATAAAAAAATGTTGCTCCATTTCTGGCTAGCTCATATCTAGATGATGGTATTTTGTAATTATTGTTTATTGTTGTTGCAACACGATTTCAGACGCAACATGCTCAAACTCAAAAATATTCAACATAAAAAATATGAAATTACCATTTTAATAGCAACAACTATAACAGAAGAGTCGAGCACAATTCAGAGTGGCAAAAAGAATCACCACAACGGTAAAATGCGAAAGAAAAGTGAGAAGAAAAGTTAGGTGAATGCTTGAAAGTATACTCAGCAAGCGGTAGTTAGATAAAGTAAAAGTTTTTTTCTTGAAATCAATTAATTTTTTGTGTGCGCTGAACTTCGGCTTCTTGATTTTTGGCTTCTGGCCACTCTCTCGGTTGATAAGTGATTTAAAAACAGATTTTTGGTGGTATTAGTTGATTAGCGTTGATTGAAGAACGATTCAGTTATTTTAAATCGCATTATATGAAGTGCGAGCGCTATCGACCCCCATATCTAGATATATATGTAAAACTCTAGAACGAGTCTAAAAGTGTATTCAAAATGTCAACAGTTGCGTGCGTTAGCGTTCTTATGTGTTTTACCACAGAAAAGTAAGATTTTGAAAAAGAACAGATGGGGAAGAGTCTGATAATCAGTATTTGCAAATTGAAATTTGCTATTTTCTATTCAAATTTGACCCATAGCAACACACAAGAATGATAGAGACAAGATTTCGACACGCAACGTCAAAAACGAAACGAACTGTCAAACTTGTATAGTAATTGTAAACAAAGCTTATACCTCCGTTCATTCATGACGTCACAAACCAATGCATTTTTCTGTCAAATGCGCCACAAAAAGCTAACGGTGCAAAACTGTCGTTAGTGATTGCGATCTCTATCATTGTTATCACAAAACTGTATTACGAACAAATTTAAACTCTTCTCTTTGCATATTTTCTAACATCGCAACCCGATCTGGTGATTAAAAAAGTTTTATACTGTTTGGAAATCCAACTTTGCTTTGCTTTGTGAGCATTCAGTGCGAAACCTCAGCAATCAACTTTGGCCATCTCTCTGCGTAGCCAACCGAAAACGGCAAGAGCAGAGCGCCTGCTGCCATTTCATATCAAGCGCTGATCTCGTGGTTATGTACTGGGAAAAATGTCTATTTTGTTGTTGTGTCCATTTTTATTGTACTAATTATAGTAACTTCATTATAATTTATGAAATATAACTGCCCGGTTTACTTATGTAAAGTTCTTTTCCGCATATATGGCACACCTACCACTTTGGCGACTGATTACATATGCCGCTATTTTGGTTTGTTGCGCTTCGATTTGTTCTTGCATTGCTTTCCACTCCTTATTTGCTGCTGTCACACTCACCTGATTATTATATTTTTATTATCCACATATTTTGTTGTTTCTTTTTTTGTTTGTTTACCACCTCAGCAGTTACAATGCATATTTTAAGTTAGTATATTTGTTTGTTTGTTTGTGTTTACATTTGAAATTTATATGTTCAGTGCACGAGCTAACACACGGGAAGCAACCAAAATGCAAACAAAAAAATATAATAATAATAACTTCACGTTTACATTGTGCACTTTGCGCCACTTTTGTTGCCAACTTTTCTTTGGAGTTTATGCTTATAGTTTATAGAATATTACCAAGAAAACAACAATGCTTTTATCTTATATCCCTGTGGTAATCTATTTGAGTAGTTGCCATACTAAACAGCTAGAAATGTTGATGTATTGTGTGTGGGCACTTCAGAGAATTGACAACTTAAGAAAATGGAAGTAGAAAATTTATGTAACAACTGAGAAAAGAAAAACTTTTAAAGTGGAGAAATTATGGCGGGTAGCATTTTATTTGAAATAAATCAATTTTTTCTCATGCTTGTTTATTAATTTATGCAGTTATTTAATAATTTTGTAAAAGAAAACTATAATTTAATAATTATATTTATAATTTTGTCTATATTTATTTATTGTTATATATTTTTTATAATCTTATATAAATAAAAAATAATTATTTAAATAAATTTTTTTTAATTTCATTGTAGTTTTTCTTACAGTTGTTTTTTAAATTATGCCAATTATTTAGTAAATTTGTTAAAAAGAACAAAAGATTTTTTGTTTTTGATATTTGTGTGTTTTCATATTTCATTATTGTATTATGTATGTTCCTTAAATATATTAAAATATGTGTACATACATGTATATTTATAATTTTTAACATAATCATTTATTTATTTATTCTTTTATATATATATAAAAAATTTATAATTAAATTGTTTTATTGTATTGAAATACTTGATAATTTTATAAAAAAAAACAATAAGTCTTGTATAAAAATAATTTAATAGAAAACGTTGAATTTGTTAGTTTTTATATTTTTACATTTTTATACTTTATGTATAATTTTTGACATTCATTTATTTGTTAATTTTTTCTTTTTGATTTTTATTTATCGATGAGTTTTGTAATATAATATTTGCTTACATGTTTTATTTAAATTATTGTATTAAAAATATGTTTGTTTTATGAAACTGATTTCTATAAAATATAAACTTTTTTATTTTATTATTATTTGCTATCTTACTAGCTAGCCATTTTCTATCAATCACAAATATTTTTTTATACCACTTAATTCTCTGCCAATAATATTTTAATTTCATAAGATTCTTGCAATGATCTAATTTTTCTCTTATGCCTATTTCGCACACTTTTCGCTGACCTCAAATATTTTATAATTCTCTTTAATACCTCCGGTCCACCCACGAACCGCTGCCCAGCTTAGCGGTCGACTAAGCTTTACTTTATTCACCTCTACTCACCTCTTTATCGTGCCGCCACCATCTGCTTCACTGAGACAAAAATAATCCCATTTTTTTGTATCTCATTCGCCACGCTGCTGCCGACATAATTCTGTATTAAAATTAGTTGTGTTTGCTTTTATTCCAGTGCACAGGCGCTTCTTGCTTGCCGTTAATTTGCTGCGCCGCCCATGTTTTAGTTCGATTCTAAAGGCAAAACGGCGTGCGCGTATATTTTGTAAAAAAATTTCGTCTCTCGTCATCTGGACTGTGTTACATATTTACTTTGTATAAATATATATGTATATTTAATATTGAATTTTTTTGTTTATTAAATTGTTATAACTGTGAATTTTTTTACTTGGCAAAAAGTGTGTGCGGAAAACACTTGTGAATACAAAAATTTGTACACATCTGAAACCTGCAGCAAGTAAATAAGTAAAAAATAAATTTATTTAATTATTTATTTTTCATTTACTCCCTCTTTCTCTCTCTCTCTCTGTCCTTATTTTCCTTTTCTGACGTGCTTATGTTTTTGAACACTTTTCTTTGTAAATTTTTTTATTTAACGTATTTTGTATTTATAATTTTTAATAATTTTACAATAAATATTTTTTAATTTTATTTTTTATTATTGCGTTTAAAATTTATTTTTGGTTTATTCGTTTAATTATTTAAAAAAGTTTGTTTTCTTTTGTTTGTGTTTCTTTTTGTTTACATTTTTATATTTTTCTAAACATTTATTCAATACTTTAAAAATATTTTAAACAAGATTTTTTTTAAATTTTTATTTTTTTTATTTATTTTTTTAAATTAATTTTTTTTATTTTTTTAACTAAGATACCTCTCAAATGTCAAAAAAAGTTACATTAAAAACTTCAAAACTGCCATTAAACATTAAATTGGGTCAATGTCTCTTTAGTTGTTGTTTTTGTGTTGCTTTTGCTACCGTTTTAAGCCGCTGTTTTATTACTTTGCGGTTTATTTGTGTCGCTGCTTCCTATTGTTACTGATTTATTAATTGTTTATGCACATTTTTCACCGCCTACCGCGCTGCTGCCATCGCTTTTATGCGCGCATCTTCCGTTCACACGAAAGGCAAATAGCGAAAACAGCATATCTTGTTGTTTTTGTTATTTTCATAATTTCTTTCGATTTCCTTGTTTGCAAAGAACTGTTTAAAATGCGTTCTTCTTTTGGTGTTGTTGTTTGTGTTATTTTATAATGATTATTTTTTTTAACTACTGATTTTACTTATTGTAGAGTTGCCTACTTTTCTTTATATACTTTTTACCTGTGTTTCGCAATTGTTTATTATATGCGGCTTGCAATTGTACACACACTTGTTTAGCATTTTTACTATTATTACTATTTGTTATAATTTATTATTTATTTTTTTGTTTTGTAAATTTTGTGCTCATTTAATCGCATTCTGCTTTGCAACATATTTTTTTTTATGCACTTATTTCATTTCTATTTTTTTAAGCTTATTTTATACACATGTATGTATTTATGTTTGTCTCATAAACCATAAAAAGCGTATCAAGCACTCAGCGCGCAATTATTCTCGCCTCTTAGTACACCTTTTATGGCAAGCACATCTTCAAAGCAAGCAGTAATATACAACAATTACTTTCTCCAGTGAACCAAAACTGGCTATTGCGTGAAATAATTGTAATGGAAACAGTTAAAATATAAAATAAATTGTATATAGTTGTCTTTTTTATATTGTTGAAAATATTTTTTCTTTGTTATAAACCATTTATTCTTTTGTCCAGAAATTTACGCACTTGAGTTGCCAAATTCTGCACAATTTATACTCTTTACGCCTTAGTTTTGTTTATTTCTGAGATTTGTAAGTTGTAATTTCCGTAAAGCGAAAAGAAGTATAATAGAAGTGACTAGTTCTAGTAAAAGTAAAACAAATGTAAAATAATACTTTTGCATCTTTAAAGCTCGCCCTAATAAGATCTGAAATTTCATTACGGCTCGTGACGGTTTACATTACTTTAATAATAAAAAAAAAAAACAGTTTAATTAACAATATTAGTATCGATGTACAAGGTTTCCACTACATCGAGAAAAATTATTAAGCTAACAACAAGCTGTCATTTTGAATGGTGGTGACATTTCATTCCCATTTGTTCGATAAGCACAAATTAGACGTTCTCTGACGTTCAAACTTTGTTTCACAAATTGTTGTTGAAATGAAGTGACAATCATTTGACTACGGCTGTCATTGATTTTGACGAAATGCAACCACATACTTATCAAACACATGGATTATAATGTTTTTTCATCTGTTTGGTTTTGACCCATTAATTTTGCCTTGATGGAAACCGCATATAATAATCCACATTCACATTCGCCGCTCACTTAGTTCTAATACACATATTTAAAGCTAAATTGCTATATTGCTATATTGCTAATTGCTAAATTGTCTAAGAATATAAAAAAAAAAAGTTTTAGCTCCCATTAAATAAAAAGTATTCTGTTGAAAATTATGCAATCAGTTGCAACTCTGTTGTTCCGCAATAATCACAAAAAACATCAAAAAAAGTTTGACAAACTTTTTTTCATATTTTACAATATAAATATTTCAAAAAATAAATAAAAATATATATTTTACTTTTCAGTTAACTCTGCCAAATTCTTTGTGTTTCAAATTTATTAAATTATCGCAATAACTACATTTAAGTTATTTAGTTTAATTAAATTTAATTATCTTCATCCACCATTAGAATATATAAAATATTCTTCGCGGTACAGCTGACTAACGGCATAAACATGATTTATTTGAAAACCGGTACAGCTGACTTGTGGCTGCCCAGAGTGTCGAAATCAACACAAAGATATTGTAATAAAGGTAAAGCTAACTATGAGCGTTAAATTTGCGCCCCAAGCATCGAAATATGGTCTAAAATGTGGCAATAAGTTGCAAGCAACAAAGTGCAATTAGTGAACAACTTTAAAACTGTTTTGGGTAGTGCATGACTTGTCATTTACAATAAATTTTTCCCATTTTTTATTCTAGTTAATCACTTCGAAATTGATTAATTAGTTGCGCGCAGCCAAAATATTCATGGCTTCGATTGCATTTGAGCACTCAATTATTTGAGCAAACTTTCTTCTAGTTTTAGTAAAGTAAATAAAAAAAAATTTAATTAATTACCCTCATATTGTAATGCTAGCTGTTTTTTTTTTCTTACGTTTTTTAACTGTTATTTGTAACTTCTTCATATGCCTTACGTTTACGTGCAAGCCGTTGGCTTTCAATTTCGTTGCATTCCTGGCGTTCCGCAAGTTCATCTGTACTAAAGTTTACCTGTGGGCTCTTAACGCACTCACATTACTGTGCAATTGACACAGATGCCTGAAATTCTTGGCTTATAATTTTGACTTTACTCCGAAATTTAATACTAAATCACGCTGGGCTGATTAAGCGCGTCAGCGTTGACCAAATTTGTGCCGTTATACGGTTTATAACGGCACATATATACACATTTTATTCGCTTTGTGTGTGCATTTCACACATTTTGAATGTCGACCATAATCGCCTTCACTGCAACGAATTTGGTAATGTGATGGTCAAGTTGTCTTTTAAAGCAGCTTTATTTGTTTATTTTCTTTTTTTTTGCTGTCGCTTTTGGGATGCGGAATCACTATGTGTCATATGCATGACACAATCTTTGCGCCTACGGGAAATATATCACATTTATTTCTCTCCCGCGACGCCAAGCGAAATACTGGCAATTAGCGCTTAATAACTTTTTTCTCCCATATTTATTTTTTTTTTTTGGAGCTTAGTAAAAGCGAAAATGAAAGTGGAAAAAATGTAAGCGCATTGAATATTCACTTAAGTACCTTCATTTTCACGTTTAATGAATTAATTACATTATTTAGTGTTTCGAAACGTTTCAACTACTCACTAAGAGTGTGAGTATAATGTTGGGAAATTTAGTAAACAAACATATATAATGGTTTCTCTTTCCGCTCAATTCTTAATTAATCTTGAGTAGATTTCATTTTTATCTATACCTTTTTTGTTTAACGTCCGAACTTCTGGCGTTAGTTATTACATGACCTTATTTGTCCGATCACTGAGCATTTGCTTATATCATCAGCAAGCCTTTTCCGTTCTGTTGATCTAAAGTAAAGTGCCAAAGAAGATTAATTTGTTGACAACTTAGATATGTCTGCATATTAAAACTGTCAGAATTAAAGCCATAGTGTGAATTGCGCCTTATGTGAATGAATGCATATATAGAGAGAATATATATAAAATTCTAGCGTCATTTAAATTAGAAGCTTAGTGATCATACTTTTGTATCGAAAAAATTGATAATTAAATTAAACTACTCATAATTCCTTGGAAATTTGTATTTTATAAAGGAAATGTAATATTTCATTGACATTTAAGCCGGTACAATGCATTCAAAACTGTTTGAAATGTGTAAGAATTGAAATGAAACTGCTTGAGTAGCCATAATTGTAATCGTTGTGGCGGCAAAAGTCGTAATTATTGTCCACGAAACAACAAAAGTGGTTCTTTTAAATATTGGAATATTTCTTAGTACTTTTCTTTCCATTTTCTTTCTATTTAAAATTACGCATGTAATAGAATAAACGATATGAACGAGGATTGAAATTAAAAATTTCGATTAATAAATCGATAAATTGATTTTCGATTTATATTTTCTCCATCACTAATCAATCGGTTTGCTTTAAAATTGTTTCTAATAACAATAATAAGCTTTTTGCTTTTATAATGAAACTTGAAGGATAAGCAAATATATTTTTTATTTGTTTTATTTTTTTAATTATCGATTTGGAAAAATTAATGTAGTTGAAATTTTCTATTACTTTTTATTTATCATTTCTATTATAAAATAACTATTATAATCTCATGCCTCAATTTTTAGCTTCTCTCCGCTTGCGTCCTTCCTAAATTATTTGAGTTTATATCGATTAATTATCGATATCGAAAAACCAATATAGTCGAAATTTTTTATTACTTTTTATTTCTATTTTCTATTATCAAATAACTATTATAATCTCATTCCTCACTTTTTAGCTTCTCTCCGTTTGCATGCCTCCCAAATTATTTACTATCACTTAAATATTTCTTAATAAATTTGGCAGAAATACTTGCCAATAAGCCTTTAATACAATAATTTTAATTATTACTCAATAAGCTACTCATAAAAATAAAATAAAAAATTAATTACTTAATAACTTACTCAAGAACGCTAACATTGCAGCAAAAATTCCTTAAAATTGTGGGGAAGATATAAATAAGTGATAGTGAGGCGAAAATTCATATATATATTCCTATATTTAGTATATAGCATAAAAAAGTTAATTGTACACTCCGCTATTAATTTTTATCAATTCATATTGTTATCATTCTTCAAGCTATCAATTTTCTTGTCAACGCGCTCTCCTTACCTGCGCCGTTTCTATTTGCAGCGCTTCAAAACTGTTTCAATGTTAGACAGTAGACTGCTATTGTTTGTTCACGTCATAAAAAGTATTAAAAGGAAATTATAAAAAAAATGCGGAACCAGTCGACTAATCAACTGTGAAAATTCGAAGTTCGCGGTGACATGCAACATGCAATAGTTTTACACAAATTCAGCGATAATTTTGTAGCTGAAGTGAGTTGAGTATTTGAAATTGTCAAAAAGTTTTTATTATAAAAAAAAACATTTTAAGTAATATTTTTATAGACTTTTGATGGACTATAGAAAACATATTTTTAAGGCATCGCCTTGCCATATGAAAATACTCGATTGACATTGTGTGACTAGTCTGCTTTGAAGGGAACACGTCTTGGTTTTATTAAACCAAATTAACGTTTTATTAATTAATAACAAGAAATTGAAAGAAATTAAAATAAATTATTTCTTATATAATTATAGGAAATTCTTCCTTCTTAACGACTAACAATGTGTGCACATTTCGTGCCAAGTACTGGTTGTATTTATGAGTGTTATAATAGTGTGTTCTCACTTTTCGTAACTAGAACAAGAAAGAACTATAACGTCTTATGGCTGTCAAAAATTTTGATTAGCTGCTGTAAAAATTATTTCTGAATGACAAGTTTAATATCAGTCAGCTGAGTTCTTTTTTTGTTTTTTTTTTTTGTTTTTTGAAAAAAAATCGAAATATTATTTTTATTAATTAATATTAACTTAATTTTTACTTTCCATATGCCTGCATTTTCAGCAAATTTCTCACTGATTTCTCATTTCTTCTTGCCTCACTTATACGTAATAATTTTTTGTTTCATTTATCAGTATTATTATTACCTGATTTATATATTGTATTATCAGCAGTAACTGATATGATTTTTTTTGTTATTGTCATTATATGATTACAGTTTTGCTCCCTATTTGGTAATATTTGTTGTTGCATACACATCTGTTAATCTCCAAATATGTGTGTGTAAATAATTTTATTTATGCAGCTCGTATTTTTTATTGCCTTGCATTTTTCTCCTTTGTTATAGATTTCTTCAAAAATCCTAACAATATTATATAATTTAACTATTGTCTACGCTTATGGCTGATATTTTTCAGTCAAAAGCTTTTATCAAAGGCATGTAATACCCCACTTAAAAAATAGCTGCTATTGATTTTCAAAGCAAAAAAAAAACTACACTGCAATAGCGCAGTGTTGCTTTGCTTTGTTATGCATATTCCAAACAGTTGAAATGCCATTTAAAATTTAATGCGAAATAGTCACTCAATAGCTTAAACATATATAAAAGCATATGCTGTACACAAATGTATGCCTGCTTTGCCGCCCACCATTTCATGCCACGCATATTTAAATGCCACAACGAAATGTCAATAAAAAGGTGGATTTGTGTGCCGTATTAATTCCAAACAATTGATGATGACACTGACCTGTCACACTACAGCGCACCGCATACCATCCACAAACATACACAAACAAATGTGAATGCTCTTTCACTAGAGGTTTATACACCCCAGATATATATAAATTTTTTTAATTTCAATTTCGCATATGTATACCACCACCCCTTACAATAATGCTTTATTATTAATATAGTTTATTGTTATGTGTCATAGGCTTGTGGAAGATATATTTGTAAGGCCTTGTGTCAAGTCGAAAAGAAGCAGATGTCATCTTCCACAAACATATACAGGGTTGATTGTTGTTCGCCTGCTTTGTTGCGCTTTGTTTGCCCCTTTATTGATTTGTGCGACACAGCGGAAACCAGTTAAATGGTTGATTGAAGGGCAGTGTTATAATAATGAAAAATTTGAAAGTATGAGCCGCAGAAATATGAGTCAGCTTCATAGTTGATTTATTTACATACATATGTAGACATATGTAGACATGCAAGTACTGTTTTGTCATTTTGTCACGTTTGAAACAGTTTTTATTAGAAGTTTTTTGTCACCTAAAAAATATGGAATGTTATGGCAAAACGTTTGCTCAATATTTCGATACTTTCCACAAACTCTTAGAAAAGAAAAGTAGCGCTGACTACTTGCTGACTAATATCAAATTTGGTAAAATGCTCAGCCTACAAGATATGGGAGAAATTTAAGTTGCTTGCAAGCATTTTAATTTGCAAACATTTGCATATGTGGGATCAGCTGGTTGTTAATTGTCGTCTTTGACATATGTATGTGTACACACCTCACTGCGAGTATGCATATTTAATAACGGCATTCTGCTACACACACTACATACATATAAATATCATATTTGACAACTCATGCTGCTCAATACGTTATCAGCAAATCATGGCATGCTGTTGTTCTGCACATTTGTTGTTTTACTTATTAGTATTGATTTTAATTAGACTTTGTTTAGCTTTTTGTCGCTGCTGCTGATTTCATTATTTTGTTGTTGTTGTTGTTGTTGTTGTTGTTGTTGTTGTGCGCCTGTTTTGCCTGCTCTTGAAACCAGCTAAGCATGCAATAAATAATAGTAATAAAAAAAGGTACATTAAAGAACAAAAAAAGAAAATAATCGATATCAACAAATATTAACTGAGCAAGAATGGCATAGAAAACAATTGTGGCAATACATTCCACATTTCATTTCATGCAAACACATTTATTTGATATTTAATTCGTGTTGTGCTTTAAATTTGTATATACATAATACATATGTTTGCAGACATTTGTGAAATATAAATGGACAATGTCTGAAAGTAATTATTTTCTGTTGTAGTTATTATGTGTGAGTCTAGAGAAATATTTATAATATGGCAACTATCAATCAATATAAATGTTTGGACTTTTTTAATATTTCAGTAACTTTCAGTGGCTGTCTTCCAATTAAATTTTTCCATAAATTTATTGTTTATTCGGCACTCAAAGAACCACAAACTCCGATTTATTGCTCACATTTGCTTTTGTTATAAATAAATTTTTATGTTATCGATATTAGTCATGCTTTGGCCGCAAATTTTTAACCAACATACTCTTATGTGTTTTCATAAGTATACCCAGCTCTTAAGAGCCGGGCGCCATACTGCCATAAATCGCATTTTAAGGGTGCAAAGTCTTTCCAAAAACAATGACAAACGTGAAAAAAACATTCATGAATTACCGCAGAGCACACTCACAAAACGGCCCAAATAAGCTTGTTATTGCGAAAATTGAGAAGAAAATTGTATGAATAATTTTTGCCGGGGGTTGAAAAGTCATGAAATGTGAGCGGTCATAAATTACACGTACATACATACATATGTTTATGCATAATTATCGACAGCACGTCGCAAAAAAAACAAAAAAGCGATTCTTTTTTTTACGAATGTTATGTTGCTATTCGCAGTTGTAGTTATTTATGTACGAACACACTATATTTGGTTTGGCGGTTTGGGTGTTATGACTCATGTGTGAAATGTGTGAAATGTGAGTGCCATAGAATTAATATTGGAGAGCGCATCAGTGTGAATAACAGCGGTTGCAAAATGCATTGAATCGGAAAAGTGTTACGAATTCCCATTGATTCGTTGAGAATTTAATAATGGCTACAACGGCAAAGGGTACATAAGTACGCATTTTTTATTTTTATTTACGAAGTACGAGTCTATGAGTGATTAGAATATGAAAGTCGATTATTTTGAGACTAAGGGTCTTATTAAATTTCAAAATTTAAGTAAAAAGAAGTTAAGTGTAACAGTAAATCTGAAAATTCTAAACAAACAATTAATTCTTAGTTGGTAATTGTATTAGAAAGTGAATTAAGCGGTTCTTAAGAAATATTTAGATATGGCGGTTATTACACATTCAGCGCCAAGGAAGTTTCAGCGCCAAAGTCGAGCCTAAATCAACTAAATTTGTTTTTAATCAGTTTACTAAAAATTTTATTTAGGCTTAAAGCTTAAAAACAGTTTCTTTATTTCTTATTAGCATATTTTCATATTAAAACTTTATTTTAAATTTATTTATCGACGTTTATGAATTTTAAAATAAATCTTGTTTATAGATATATAAAAAAATTATATATGCACATTTTTTATATTTTTTTATTTACTAATTTTTTATAACTCCGTGAATGTAATGTTCAACTTTATTTTCTTTTGTTATTATTTAAATATTTTCATTAAATTAAAGACATTTTATTTTTTGCCACTTTTTTGTGTTTGCTAATTTTATAATTTCTACAATTTCTTCAATATTTTAGTTTCCGTTTGGATTTTATTTTTATTATATATATATATATTTGTTTTTATTATGTTTTCACAAAACTGAGCACTTTTTATTATTTTAATGAAATAAAATTTCTACATAGAAGAATTATCATAACAAGAAATTAGTTTATTCTATTTATTTATTTATTTATATTATGTTCTTTTAGTTTCTATATTATTTTATTGGGATTTCATTTGACTTATTTTATATTATTTCAATGAATTAATTTCTTTAAATTTAAAACTTTTTTCAATTCGATACACATTTTTTTTATATTAATAATTTTGTAATAATAACTTTTACATTAAATTTATTTAATATAATAATGCTCAATTTCATAGATTATTTTTAAATATTTTGTTTTTCATATTAAATTATTTGAAAATATTTATGTTTTAAATTATATTGTAAAATGTCTATTATTATTTTTTTGATATTTTTATATTTCAATTTGGTTATTATTTTTTTATATTATATTTTTTCATATTATATTTCTTTATATAATTTTTTTCTCAATTTTATAAAATTCAAACTAATAATTCATATTAATCTACTCAATTAAATTTATTAAATTTATACTACTCTTTATTTAATTTTTTTTTTGCATATTTTAGCCCAATTTAAAAATATTATGTGTCAATACAATACAAAATACAGAAATACAAAGTAGAAAATACAATCAGTACAAAATTATCTCCAATTTTATATTAATTTCCTTTTTAATTAATTAATTTTATTTTACTTATTTATAAATTTTTTTTCAATGAAATTCGACCGATTTATTATTGAGAAAATGTGCATACGCAAGATATTGACTCAGACTTTTACAATAACCACAATATTTATTTTTATTTTCTACTTACAGATGGTTTTTCACCAACAACAACATTATCAATAACACCAACCAGAGACTTATCTGCGGTCACTTCGAAGTCCGCAACTCAAGTGGCTGCAACAACAACCAAAGTGAGTAAACTAACAGCTAGTCAGCAACAGCAATATCAACTGGAGCAAGAACAACTGTACCAATACCAACAAAATCATGCAACGGTAATCACAGCTGAGCAACAGCAACGTCAAATGAGTTTGATAATGAAAATGCCAACGGCAACGGC
Organism: Bactrocera minax; assembly: GCA_021498325.1. Taxonomy (NCBI): domain Eukaryota; kingdom Metazoa; phylum Arthropoda; class Insecta; order Diptera; family Tephritidae; genus Bactrocera; species Bactrocera minax. The sequence continues at coordinate 92,429 of JAKEEE010000079.1, read as the reverse complement.
CGCAGCATCTCCCACAGCCACAACTCCGCCATCCGCAATTGTTGGAGGCACACTTGTTTCACCAATACCACGCGCATCAAAGCGTAATACACCGACAGGCAGCAACAATAGCTCGCCAACTAAAGAAAAGTCTGAAAGAATTCTTCTCGGGGGTCATTACACGACACAGCCGCAATCGGGTAAAGAATATCGTGAGAGCGGTGATGATCGCGACAGCGATTGGAATACACACAGGCAAATGATGTCTTCGACAACAATAACAACAGCTGCCACAGCAGCAGTAGCACCAATATGTGGTATAACAACAATAACACCACTACACAAAACTACAGCGCCAATACCAAAGCAAAGATCGGCATATTCACCGGTGAAGAATGCTTCTTCAGCTGCAGCCAAAGAATCCATTTCAGGCCATTCAAATCAGCCAGTGAGCGAAAAGAGAGGTAGCCCGACAACTCGTTTAACAGGTACAACTGGCACAGCGACGATGAGAGAGGAGCTGCAGAACGCAGCTGGCGGCGATGGTGGTGGTGGCGGTAGTAGCAGCGGTGCAGGTATCGACGATGGTACCACCGCTCCGTATAGCGTCTCAGCTGTTGCCGCATATGCGCTTGCCGCTGGCAGTGGTTATGGCGATGGCGATGGCGATGGCGAAGGCGAAGGCGAAGAATATATGGTAGACGAAAAGCAGGAAAATGAAATAACAACATACAAAACAGCCGCAGCTGAGAGCGGTGGTGAAATGTATGCAACGACTGGCAGGCAAATACCATCCACAACGTCTGGTTCGCCAGCTATAGCGAATGTGAGTGTAGCGTCGCCACTATCGCCGAAGTTAGTCGCTGCACAAGCGGCTCAGTCTCAGCAATCGCAACAGTTTCATTCGAAGAACGAACGCGAACGGGCGTACACGGAACAACGCGGCACGTCAACGTCGTCGTCGGCCGGGCATAATAGTAATACAAATACAACAACCAAAGTGCAAACACAAGAAAATATCACAATAACCAACAATAGACATTATAGCGCCTCATCTAGCTCGTATTCGCCCACAAATTACACGATCCCACAGCAGAATAATAGTGGTGGTAGTGGTAGTGGAAAGATTTTTTCGAAACTGCACAATAATCAGTTTATAAAGAATCAACAGCAACAGCATCAACAACTGCAACAGAGCGGCGCGCAACCAAGCACCGCAACACAATCAAATATTACGGCACGTTATCTGAAATACAAGTCGCAAGCAACGCATGCGCAGGAATCTGCAAGCGGCAGTGAAACTGGTTCGACAAGCACCAACTACTCAGGTTTGCCGGGCACATACTCGCCAACCAAATCATTTGTGGCACCCACTGCAAGTGCAATCAAAAAGAAAATGGTTGCCGTGCAGGAAATGAAGAAAACGACACAGCCAAGTGGTAATCATGGTCAACTGCATTCGCATCGCACACATCATAATCACCAACAGATGATTAGCGCTGGCGGTGGCGGTACATGCGCGCGTACAGCGTTGAGTAGTGTGCGCGCACAGCCGCCCGGCCAAACGGACGAGGTTAACTTTGATCCGGCCGAGGATCTCAGCTATGGACCGGGTATTGTGTCTAAGTTGCGCTGTCGTTACCTTAGTCTCGCATTTCGCGAGTCTATGGAAAAGGAGCGTCATTGCTTGGATAACATGCGTCGCGCTACTAGCCTCAATAATTTGCTTGATCGTGACGATCCACGCGATGACGATGAGCCCGAAGATGATTTGGATTGTGGTGGTGGCGTCGATGTGGAGTTGCATGAAGATGAGGAGTATGTCGAGTTACGCGCTGATGCAGATAGAACACCATACACTGAGCGCAAATTGAAATCACAGGGTGGCATATTGAAACACGGTGGCGACGCCGCTGCACAAGACAACACCAAAAAGACAACAACTTTTCAGAAAAATTCAAACGCTTTTGCTGCGAACGGCACACGTTTGCTAAATTCGGCACCGGTCGGCAGCGCAGGCGGCGCGGCAACGTCAGCCAACGTCGCATCGCCCGATACACCGCGTTCGCGTCATTTCAAACGCGGTAATGACTCGCTAAAACGTGCGCGTTCGGTCGAAGCGTTGCTCTGTGAACGTTCACCCTGGCAATATACGGCGCTCAATCGCACTAGCTATCAGCCACAATGCTTCACATCGGACGGCAGTCAATCTTACGCGACATCGCAGCCAACATGTGTGACTATCGAGGATAAAATAAATAATGCACGCAGCCGTCTAATACTCGGCACCGATATATTGCCACCGAGGCGTTTAACCTCAGTGATCGATGATACGGAGAGACCACCACCAGATTTGGTTAAGCAAACATTGAAGAAGTTCGAAGCGACAGCCAACCGGCGCGGACGCGGGCCAAATCGCACGAACGGCACCGGTGAAGTTGCCAGTAAAGTGGCCACCTACAAGACAATCATTAAGGAGAATAAGCCTGCAATAGTATTTCCCAAGCCACCGCTCAGTCCCACCAAGAAATTAAATTCGCCACTGCTATCGAAGCCATTGGCTAAACCAGTTGTGGGCGCTAATGATTTGCTCAACAGTCCGTTAGGGCGCAAGACCACTGCTGCAGCCGCTGTGGCTGGAAAGACGCAAGCTACGACCACTGCGACCTCAAATGTTGCCGCAGTAAGCGCACTGAGCGCAGTCGCCAGCGGCTTATCAGAGAACTCACCCGATATCATTCCAAGGCATAAGCTTTTAACGGAAAAGAGCGAATCGCCATCGCATGGGGTTGCCGATTCGCCAGTGACAGCTTTAACGAAAAAGCTCGAAAAGCTGCGCATTGACGTTGCTGATAAACAACCACAACAACAACAACAACAACAGATGCCAGCGCTAATAACAAAGGAGGCAAAACAGCCAGCACCGTTGAATAAGCAGTCACAACACTCGGCACTCGAAGTAACCAGCAGCGACAACGAATTCGTCAATTATAGCGAGTTTAACAACGACAACAATGCTAGCAATAGCAGGCAACTCGTGGGTGGCGTTGACGAGGGTGAAGCGGCTGGCGATAATGACGCAGCCCTCGAAGGCAACGAAAATAGCAATAACAACAAAACGGTAGCGCCGACGAAACAGCATAATGATCGTGCTGGCGCGGGCACTGGCACTAGCGGCGAGTCAGTCGTAGAACCCGATACAGCACAAGCAGGAACCGCCGCTATTAGTAGTGATCTTAGCGACGACGACGACGGACTGTTTGGTATTGCCGCCGCCGCACCCACAAAACGTATAACACGTACAGCACTCGATAATATCGCACGCGCGGGCACAACACAACAATTCAAATTCGCAGGCAGTGGACAAATGAATGTCGGCAATAAAGCAACAATCGACCCAAAATCGAAACCACAAACACACTTGAATCCCGATATACCCACGTCGGTATTGAACGCTGCGCCTGGTAAGCAAATCGGGGTCATACGGCCTTTACTCACCACCACAGCCGCACAACAAGCGACCAACTTGAACACGACAAACTCTGGCTTTTCGCATCAACAACAATTATTGCAACAACATTTGGAAGCATTGAAACAAAATAGCGTTTACAACAATACATCATCATCGCCAACAAGCGCCGCCAACACCACAGCAATACATTCGTCAATTTATCACAGCACACCGCCGCTGACGAGCCGCGAAATTGAAAAGAATCGCATAAATGAAATGAAGAAAACGGTCGCTTTAGCCGATGGTAGTCCAATAACAGCCACAATGGTCAACGCCAGCTCAAATGCCACTTCACCCGCCACACAGCATGCCGCCAATGCTAGTCTAAATACCGTGATAAATACGAATGCGCCCGGTCACAAGTCCAACAGCGCTGGCGCTTCGTCGTCGTCATCAGCGCCAATTGTTGGCGGTAGCCCCGGCACTTCCGGTTTTAATGAGCTCGATGCGGCAGCGCAAGGCGCTAATAATAGTCCCTTATGGGCGTTACGCATTAAACGGCAGACACCGAGTGTTGCACAGGAGAACACATCGATGGTGTTCAACTTCTCCAATCGCAAAGAGGTGCCCGATTATATTGAGAATGACGGTGTGATCTTTCGCAGAAAACGTGAATTGCCCAAGGTGAGTGTACCGACTTCGCATACATAACGGTAGGGAAGGTGAATAAGAAGTAGTAGAAGAAAAAACAAAAGCAGACGGGAAAAGAAGTGAACAAAGCAACTTCATGGGTTGAAATAGCAAAAGTAAAATACAAATAAATAGAAGTGGTGTGTGTAAAGCAACAGTGTTGGAAGAAAGAAAACTAAGTAAACGGCAAGTAAAAGAAATGACGACGTGTGTGATGTGGAAAAAAGGAGCGAACACTGCCGAAGAGACGAAGTTACGGGTATACGTTTGTATGTGATTGTGTATGTGTGTGTATAAAAGCTATAGCGAACAAAGGTATATATAAAAGAACACATGCATATATAAGTATAAAATATATAATTTATAAATAGCAACAGCAGCTGCACAAAAAAAAAAACACAATAACAACAACATAAGGCTAGCTGTGTGCTGCAACGTGCATAAAAGGGAAACAGTGGAGTGAACTCCGTCATAAAGTGAAGTTTCGCGCTGAGGAAAGACAACAGACAACACATACATACACAAATATATACATGCCCATGTGTATCTATGTGCATATATGTGTTTAACCCATACTTGCTGGTGAAAAAAAATTAACTATCTATATATGTATGCTTGGTGGCCAAGGCCTTATGTGAAATGAAAGAAAGAAATAAACAAAGATAATGGGCGATTGGTTTTAAATTCGAACATATTGAAAGAGTTATAAAAATTCAAACAAATTATTTAAAATTAAAAAAAAATGTAAAAGTAAAAAAATTTGCAACAAAAAGAAATTAACAGTAAAAAAATCGAAAATTTTCGAAAAAATATGCCTTCAGCGATTCTACTGCTACTTCTTCTTGCCCTTCCACACTACTACAACGACTTTTTAAATTGTAATATGTATATAATTTATGTATAAAATTTTGGTTTGATAAAAAACAAGCGTTTATTGTATTCGCACATATCATAAAATATCTACGAACAGCACTATGTGCTATTCAACTAAAAAATTCACTTCGCTGTAAAACTTTTTATGGCCGCATGCTCATTCGATGATTTTTGCTGCTACTAAGCGTTGCTCATATGATAAAAACAACTTGTATGATAAAGAGAATTATTTTTCAATTCGATCTATCTTCCCTCTGTATGCACATCAGTACTACATACTACAGTTGATCCCTTTCTTATGTCTAATGTGGTACTTAAGTGATCGTGATAGTTTCAAGATCACCCTTTCGATGTCTTTCAATTTATGAATATAGTTGTATTTTTAATTAATTTTATAGATTATCGAAATTTATTTATAAATCTGCCTACTATATAGTACAGAAGTTATCCATTAATCTCTTTCGGGGTTTATGTTGGGTCTATGGTCCGTTAAATAACCTAACTGGATTTTTAAACAAAATATTAACAGTTAATACAATCATATACAGAGTAATGTGAGCGCTGATTGATCACTGCATGCTTTATTTAATTCGTCAAAAAGCTTTTTAAAATAACTTCTTATGACCACAGGGTTAACTATGAAGCTTAAAATATTAAAATCTTCAAACATGTTTTAGCATCGAAGATTTATGATCATGATAATTAGATATAAATGAGTATTTAAGCTTTCAACTTGTCTGCTTGGATTATTTCGAAATGTATCGCAGAAAAAAATTTTTTTTTCTCCCTCTTAATCTCCCTTTTCCTCTTTTAATAGTCATCTTATGCATTCGCAAAGCATCGTACTGCCGGTTTGAAAGTCTTAAACATGTTTCTTTACACTTTTTGTATTTAATTAGCAGATTAAATACTTTTAAGTACTCTTACATATTCTTTTGCTTATTTCCAGTTTAACGGCAGGTTTAAATGCATAATCTCTTAAGCAATCTGCCTAAACAATCCACTTGATTGTTTGATTGACAAGCAATGCCTAAATTTTTAGCTAATAAATCCCCAAAAAACCTGTTTCGTATTAATCTTCTTACAAAATTTCGAAGACAGAATGTATAGTGGGATTTGCATATGATCGATTGATTGTGTGTTATTAAATCTAAGAAACATTAATATGCTTTAGATCTCATCTTCTGACTTTCTTTTTTGGGTGTTCTTTAGTTAAGCATTCGAATTTTTCAGCCTAATTTACACAAATTACTTTCAGCTCATGGAAAGAAATTTGAATTTAGTCGATCGTCTGTTGTCGTTAAATCATACTTCACACTACTGTTCCGCGCACGATCGTTAGATACTATACTATCGTTAATCTTCAGTCGATCGTTTGGAAATTCTTATCGTTTTCCCTACGATTTAACAATATAAATTCTGTGTTTGTTGCTCTGTAGTTGCCACATCTTTATTCAGTTATTTGAACGCATGAAGTTGCATAATCCTTTCTTTCGAACTGAACTACATATTGAATATTTTTTATGTACTATTATTAGTTGATCAGTGGTTCCCACTATTAGTTTGTAAATCACTTACTGATTCAATTTGAAAGCGCATTCTTAAGGTGATCTTCGTTTCTGTGTCGTACATTTTTCATAAATTTTGTCGATTTTTAGAGCTCGTTTTTGCTGATTAGTTGTGTAATCATTCTTGTATTTATTTTTCAAAATCGATCTAGTACTACTTTTTGCTTTAACTGATCTTCAATCGATCTGTCAATGTAAAATTTTCCAAATTTGATTAAGTTTGTAAAATGTTTCAAGCGATTTGGCTTTGTTATGGATTGTAAAAATCACACAGCAAGCTTTTTGACTTCGGAGTGATCTTCAATATTCACGATCGAGAGTTGATCATGGGAACTTGGCGAAACTCTACACTATCCGATCGATATTCATTCACATTTTTGAGCGTTTAGCTATATAAACATTAACGAATCGCAAGTTACCCATTGAATGTGCTTTAATTAATGGGTGATCTAAATGTCATTGATTCTTTTTATTGTTCTGGTTCCAGATTCTTAGTTTCTGACTACTGCTCAATCGTTCAAATTTTGTTAACCTCATATTTACTCGCCAGTTAGTCATCTGGTTTTTTCTGCTCAAAGTTGTTCATTATTGGCTGCACTACTTAAGGGTTAATTCACATATGCCGCTATCTTTACTTGTCAATACGTTGCTTTGAATTATTTGCGCTCGAGCGCAGCCAAAATGCCGCGCATTAACAACTTCTTTTGCTAGGCATCAGCTTGTCAAAGCTAATTTTTGTTTTTATATTTTCCTGCACTTCCATTCTCCCAGCGCACTTACGCTTGTGCAACACTGCATATGCGTGTGTGTGTGTGTGTGTGTGTGCCAAAACAGCATTATTTTCAGCACGCTACCGCTACCGCTCCAGGGGACGCAATTATTAAGCGTTATTTATGTTGTTTACCTTGAACGGAAGGAAAATGCTCAGCGTTCAATACATATTCGTACAGACACTTCAAAGTAAATAAATCCTATATATCTGTGCATGTGTGCATTAGTGTTTGCACACACGCTGTATGTGTTCCTTTTTTATTTCCCTATATGCTTTATATGTAAGGCTGTGTATTTTTATGTGCGTGCATGTGAGACAAAGAAGCGCAATGTGTTGGTTGGTAGGAAAAAAGCATGCCCAAATCAAGTGTTCCTTCCTGTTTCTGCTAGACTTTTTCCAGCGAATAACGCATATTTACCCATTACATACATACACACACATATTTACTTGTTTGCTTACGTGCTATGAGTAACCAATCAAGTTGATAATCAGTATTGATATAACTACTTGTGGATAAACTTATGTAAACACTCATAAATATACACACATACATATATATTTATATATATTACTTCATTAAAAATTTGCAGCCCAAAAAATATTTCGACCATTACCGACTTCATTTTCTCACTGCGCTTTTTTTTTTTGAATTATTGTAAATATTATATTTGCGTGCAGTTGAAAGTGTGCTATTGCTTATCAGCGCCTATACATATATTTCCAACGATTTGCGCTTATCAATTTCGCAAATTTAGTAAAAGCGCACAACAAACAAAGCACTGTTTGCCGCAAATTCCTGGCGGCTTAATGTTCGCTTATATCTCTGTATTGCACATTTGTGTGTTTGTATGCCGAATTTAGTGCAGGCATAGCTTATATCTGCCAACTTTTGGATTTTGTGCTTATTGCTTTGACAAATTTATGCATATGATCACCCTAATATCCTCCTGTGCCTCTAACGGCACAAAGCACTTTTCGCATATTGCCGATTGGCTGGAACAAATACAAATAAAAAAAGTTTTCGTAACTGCATAACGCGCAAATTCAATTATGATGTGCTTTAGATATATATTTTTCTGATTAGACATATTTTTTTTGCACTTAATTCGTCAGCTTTGTTCAAGCGAAATCGCGCATAACAGTGAAATTGTGACTAAATTGTTTTTAACTTATAACTTTATAGCTTTATTGGTTGAGTCATATGTACTGTTAATTGATGGTCCAAGAATCTTAAATTCTTAACATGTCATCACTGGATTATTTACCTTCTGACATATTTTCATGAATTATTCAAATATTTCCAAGTCGCGAAACGAACAAGCAACTGGCATAAATACAATCTGGCTGACATAAGCATGAATACAAAGCAGTTAGTAAGAAGGTATCCGCATAATATCTCTTAATGAATTCAACAGGTAAACATGCCAATTTATTAACAAGAGAGCACATATTACACATAGCGAACAAAGAAGTGTCGAATAGAAGACGCCTATTGTTTACTTTCACTGATCTACAGTCTTTCGTTGAATACTTTTATTGTTCTTTGATCCTTCTTACCAATCTCTTCTCGTTTTTAGAATATTTTATTTACAACTACTGACCTTAACTCATTGGTAGTGACCTCATACATGCAAGGTTTAGTTAGAAATGCATATAGGCTCGTCACAATTTGAGGAGAAAACATACAAAGCGTTAATATTTCTCAAATGAGCTAAATTTTGGTTGAGAACGGGCACTTAGTTCACCAAATTTCTAATAAAGCTAAAGGTTTTCTGCTGAGAAAATGCTTACAAACTAATTTAGCGCTGCCAGCAATATCTTTAAACACAATTGAATTGTCATAAAATCCTTTTCAAAAGACTAATGGGGGAACTGTCTCGCTTGAAATTAGGTATTCAATAGTTCCTGGACTTTCTATGCTGCTCAATGCTTTACCCGGTGACGGTCTCGGTCGGGTCACATTGATCCGAAAATAATACATACATATGTATGTTTACATAGGCTATTTTACATGCAGACCTGTATAATATTCTAAAGATACACACGCTCAAAGCGGTTGAGCGTCATCGTTTGCATTTGGCGTAAGTGTTTGCACAGTATTTGCAACCGGTTAATACCAACTCATGTATGTGATAATATATAGATCCTTTAAACTAAACTAAACTTCCTGCCACTGTTGAAGGTCAAGGGATTTATTGTTGAATACATTCTTCTTCTTATAGTCATATTTCCTTTTCGTCTCTTGCTTTGACATTTCAACACTTTGCCTTCGTTTTTAATGCTGCGCCAGCTAATGGCTTTGCTGTAGTTATAAATTCATGTTTAGTCGCCTTTTTTGCATTTTTCGCCTGCAGACAATAAACTAAATATGCAGACTGTCTTTTAGTCGAACGAGATCGACCTGCGCCGCTCACGACTAGTGATTGCGGCTGCTGCTTAGCAGGAGCTGACACTTGCAGAGTTGTTATATTTTTTTTTTTTTTTTGGTATATTTTTTATTTTATTTTGGTAAGTTTATGTTCTTATTATGGCAACACTTTGGCGAGTTTTCGAGTTTTTCGAGTTCAACTTTAACTTGCTCAAAGTTCGTGTACAATAAAATGTCGAACGAGTTTTTCGCTTTCAAGGTGTAGCGCTGCTCGGTGACTATTCGCTGCTGCTGCCGTTGTCATACAATTTATGTATGTTTTGTGTATTTGTTGGTGCAGCTTGCTGTCGCTGGAGGGTTTTTGCTTAGTTTGATGCTGATACATTTATTTTTTTTTTGTTGCTCCTGCTGCAATGTAATTAAATTAAAAGCAAAAGCTTGAAACTTCTTGCGCATGCTTTGTTGTTGTAGCTGACTTGCTGAGCGCATTTTTACTACAAATGTAGCTTGTTGGCCACAGCTGGCAACTCTATACATGGCAGTGAGTTGTTGTTGCTGCTATCGCGGCTGCTACTTCCAGCATAAAACCCGTTCAGAATGCGGTTTTGTTGGCTCATTTTTCTATACACATGCATATACTCCCCCTGCGTGATCTTCACGGGTCTTTCGTGTGGTGTTGTCATTTTTGTTTTCACAAGAAACGAGTTTGCTGTGCTTCAACTTGATTACTGTTTGGGGCTGGGGGTCTTTGTTATTGTTATTTTTACTTTTTAAAGCCAACTAGTTTCCCTTTACTACGCTCGCTGTTAATTTATAATATTTCGTTTTTATATTTTTTTTTTTTTGTTTAATTCTACAACTTTTGACAAAAGTTACAAATTTTCGGTGTAAATTAGGATTATAAGCAAGAAATTGTCGTTATTAAACCTAAAGAATCACTGTACATTCATGAAAACAACAAAAATAAGCAACCGTAGTGGCGTGGTCAGCACTAACAACCGACTGACCAACCGCCGCTTTAGCCGTTGTTTAATTTAATGCCGCCTTTCATTTCTCTACCAAAACTTGTTTTATACATACTTTTAATAATTTAACGCTTTTTCGTGCTTTCTTTATATTTTCTCAGGCATCGCATATGTACATATGTATATTTTTTTTCATTTCATATGCATAACCCATGCACCGCACCTCTAACTCCAAATACTTTTACAAATGCCACAACAATCAATCTACCGGTTGTTGCGCTTCAGACTTTCTTAGTGGCAACAACTTTTACTTGCAACTCTGCACTTCATCTTCAATAATTGTCTTATTGACTCTAATAACTTGCTTCTATGACGGCGGCAGTTTGAGTCAGGCCTAATGCACAGCTTTATTATTCTTAATTTTTTATACAATTGCTGCTGACGCCAATTGCTTGGAAATGCGAGTTGTATAGTGTATAAAAGTCATTAGCTGTCGCTAACTAAGCGTTTCAAGCGCTCCAGTTGCTTTGTAATGTGTAAAAAAATGTTTGCGAGCCCTTTTGTCATAATCACTGCGCCTCTGGCGCGCAGTCAGTAACTTTTGCGTGGCTGCCTGCCTTCGTAATTTGCCGGCTGACACTTGAAATTCAACCCCTTCGTTGCGATTCATTTTACTTGCGTTTTGAATGCCATAAAAAGCTTATACATGTGTTGCATATACATAAGCAGCATGCTGCATGGGCACATGTAAGCAGCGTATTTTGCGAAAAACATAATTTTTGTGACTGCGTCAGGTCTGACTTGTGCATGCGGGGTACTCTAGTGGCGACAACAGCTGCTGGTTTATTGAGTGTGCTTTGATTTTATGTTCTTTCTTTCATTTTTCGTTTTTTTTATGGGTTTTTATGAGTTTCTTTTCACTTGCAATTATTTTCAGTTATGTTATTTCCACAGTTATGGTATTTAGTTAGTCATTTTAGCTTTTATTTTTTGTATTTTGCTTTTTATATCGTGGCATTTGCAGTATTTTAATATTCCCATGTCATTTCATGCCGTTATTTCTTATTTCCTTTTTTTAAATTTATTTCTTTTCTTTTTTTTTCTTTTTATTTTCCCTGTTTTCGTCTTTTTCCACCTTTGTTTTTTTTATTATTCTCTGTTTTTCTCTTCTTTTTTTTAAATTTTTTTGTCTGCTTTATAAAAATACCTCCTCTCCGACTACATTCTCTAGCTTTTCATTTTTCTCTTCACAACTTTATGTATGTTCTGTGGATTGTATGTCCGTCCAATAGGCTTCTGTGCGCGCTCAATGTACACTTAAAAACTGGCTTGACTCGGTACTTGACGCTCACTTGCATCAACCAAATGCTCTCCTCTGTATATGTATGTGTGTTCTCGGTTCTATGCTGCATTCTTTCTTGATTTGCTGACACTGCTCCTGCAGCTTGCCAATAATGCCGGTCGTCAATGGAAATTGTAAAAAATTCACGCACATTTTGGCATGTTCTAACCTCTCTTCATATACGCTTTACGTTTTTTTTTTTATACTCCAGCATTTACCATATTTTTTCTGTTCGAATTGCAGTTCTTCGTTTGAGAATGTTTTACCTATATATATATATAAAAATATATATATTTTTTTTGCACACTTACAGTATTTCTTTGATTTAATTCACCTCATTCTTATATCAAACTCTTCAATACTTCTCTTCTTTTTTGCTTGGTTTTTATTTGTTTATTTTTCGCGTTTTGCCTGTTTGTTTTTGCTACAATTGTTTGCAAATTCTCAGCTTTTTGCTTCCCTTTCTGCCTTTTAGGCATCGCTCATCATTCGTGTTGCTTTTTACTTAAATTTTTGAATGTCTATCTGCATTTGTCTGCTGCCAACAAATCTTTAATCACCATTGAAATCTTTATGGAATTTCACATGGTTTGCTTTTCTTTACATACTTCACTGTTTATTTGAAACTTAACGGCACTAATTCTACATTTCATGCTTATTTTATGCTTTCTTTTCGTTTGTTTTTTCACGCGCTGTCTGCGGGCATTAATCTTACCTTATTTTTTGTGGCCAATCGCCTATTAAAGTTTGTTGTTCCATTTTTTTTTTTTTCGGCAGCTCTTTTTTATATCTCTGAAGCATTTGCTATAGACTAAGATTTCGGCTTTTTAGAGTCTTAAATTTGCATGCAATGAAGGCAGCAAAGAGCGAGATTTCAATTCACTTAATTTTTGTACTTTTCTTTTAGCGTGTTACGCACTGAGTTATGTTATTTAAACAAAATAACATGTGATCCTCGCAGGAAGTAAGTTTACCGGGTTGCAATTTGCTTCCAAAAGCCGCTATTAGCTTTTAATACAATCACGATTTTGTTTTTTGATAAACCAGTCGAGAATTATAAGCTCGAGCGAATGAAATGCAGTCTTAGAGTGGATCGCATATTATTCACACATCCAGATAGTGTTTGATTAAATACTGTCGAAATACCTTAGAGCAGTTCTGGATAACAACCCTAACTACAAGTCTTCACCTAATTTATCTGCATTTCCTATCATTTAACTACTTTTTTTTCACTCATTTTTTATCAGCGACTTTTTATTGTAATTGGATACTTCGTTTTTATAATGGCTTATATTTTCTTTCCTTTAACTACTGATAAGCCTCAATATGCCTTTAGTTTTTCCATAAGCGCTTTATGCCTCTCATTCTTCATTTCAACGTTGCTGCTATAAAAAATATTTTATAGTAACTTACTTAACAGAATAAGAATTTACACAACTACACTTCCTACGACTTTCTTATCACTGTGAACCATTGCAACAGTGCACTCTTTAAGTGTGTATGTACACTAGTAGACGAGTGCTGTCTGTAAATTGGGTCTTAGCGTTGTCTTTAGCAATATATTTATGAAGAATTTCAGATAAAGTCTCAGCAAATACAAATGCCTTCGCGGGAATGTACATAACATGGAGCTGAAAATGATTTACTATATATATTTTTTTTTATCAATAGTAGAAGCTTAAAATGTGTTTCTAGTCATACAGTAGTACTTATGTGGATACATATGTTTGTTCAAAGATTTTTATAGCGGAATTTTGTAATTTGTCTAACTATATTATAATCTTTCTAAATAAACACCGATAGTCGATTTCAATCGCCACCTAGCAATCGATCGACACAAATGATAGTTCATCCTAATTTTTTTTTTGGATCTGTAATACATCACCTTCAAATCATTCGCGACTATTGTGTCCTATCTTACTTATTTCTGACAATGAACTTCGGGGTAAAACCTTTACGATAGAAATAGAGAGTCCAACAGTTTAGTCCTGTTAGTTTTTTTGAGTGCGTTTGACAGAAAAATGCATAACTTCGTAACGAAAGGAATGATTTGTTTATTATTACTATGAAAGTTTGACAATTCGTATTGAAATTCGCTGTCAAATGAGATCATAAGTAAGATATTTTAATTCAATAATTGAGCTTAATTTTCAAAAACCAAATTTCGTGTAATTCTTATTTTTCATGTATGAACAGAAAATATTTCGTTTTGTTGTAAAATGTGTGTCAAACAATTATGTGACCGAAATTTCACCCAAAATCTTTGATAACTCAAAACAAAACGCCAAAAATACGTTTCAAGTGATTTGTATATTTTTTGCGACACCATTTTACAAAATAATTTTTAATACATATATACACATGCATGTATGCATTTATTTACAAAATGAAATTATCGGACAATTGTGTTGCACAAATAACAAAAGCAAAAAACAGGAAGAGGAATGCTTTCAGCATTAAGAAATAAAACAAAATTATCTAAAAGCGTGCACATAACAAAATTGTAAAAAAATGCCAATTCAGAGACGAAAGCAAAACAAAAATCTCCACACCCATGTAATTTTCTCATTATTATGGGAAAAAACCATCAAATGTCTTATTTGTATTGTATAGCTGCCTAATTTGTTTACTTATAGTTTACGAAGTAGAGAAAAAAGTAATAACAAAAAAAAAATGTAAACGTGCAACTGAAGTGTTTAAAACATTCCTGCATTTTAAATGTGGAAAAATGTGCGAGAAGAGCAGCGCAATAAAGAAACGCCACTGTGGCCGCGTCTGCCTCCAACTGAATGCTACAATACTTATACTCGTACAGCGTATGACGGCATATTGGCTGGCGACTTTTATGGCAGCCAACTAAATACATAAATGGAAGCAATTTTTTTGCGATTTAAATTATTAAATGACTGCCAGAATGATTAAATGTTTATACTTTTGTATCTGCCTGAGTCAAGTGAGTGAATCAAGTAATTTCTGCGCTTGGGCAAGTTTTTGAGCAGCTAATGAGAGAAATCTAACAAAGTAGGCTTCTAAAGGAATTCTCTGTAGGCAATTATATATATTCTGTATATACATATATGGACTTGTTTACTTCTTATTGTTTTCTTCAATTAGTTTATTGATATCATTTACATCTTTTCCGAATCCTATTTATTTGTTTATTTACTTATTTATTTTAAATTTTTTTCTTATTATTTATTGTTTATTTATTATTTATTATTTTTTATTTATTTATTATTTTTTTTTATTTTTATATATTTTTTATTTAATTTAATTTTTTTTTAATGTTTTTAATTTTATATGTTTATTTTTTTAATTAAATTATTTCTTTTCTTATTTATTTCTTTTTCTTGTATTTTTTATTTACTCATTTATATATTTTTTTATTACTTTATTTTTTCTATTTATTTAATTTCATAAATATTTTTTCTTTTATTATTTATTTTTTTATTATTTGTTTTATTTATGTATATTTTTTTATTAATTCTTTTCATTTATTTATAATATTTATTATTTTATTATTTTATTTTTATTTTTTCATTTTTATGTTGTATTTTTTTTTTAATTTTTTTTTATACATTTATTTTTTTTATTAATTTATATATTTTTTTATTTATATATTTTTTTATTTATATATTTTTTTATTTATATATTTTTTTATTTATATATTTTTATATTTATGTATTTTTTTTTATTTATATATATTTTATTTATTCATTTATTTTTTTATTGAATTTTTTACTCATATTTTTACATATTTTTACATATCTACATATTTTCGCAACTTTTGTCATATTATTTTTCTCTTTGTTGCGTCAAATGCCACTTATGATATGTATATATGTATATATTTAGCCAACGTACTGACAAACGTGGTGTCTCTTCTAACCTTTAATCAGCTGAAGCATATCGCCACTCTGCCCTGATTATATTGACTCAAGTGATAAAATTTAATTCAAACAAATATATGTATATAGTTGCTTACATATTTTTATGTGCAGTGCTATTTTTAAAACCAATTTGATTAGATCAGTGAAAGATAAGTGGTTTGGTTTTGGATGAAGGAGAAAAATTTTTTGTGGTGATAAAAAGTAAAATAAGCCTTAATTAAATAAATTTAAAAGGGTGGAGAATGGAAGTCAGATTTTCTTCGGTATAAATAATTCAGGAAGAGATAATTTTCAGCACCAAAATATTGTATTACTTCCACCGCGTACTTATTTTCACGACATTTATGCCGCGTTAAATATTTTTATCTACCATTTTTAGTTACCCTTACTTATTTCGCCATTTCAAGCGCTAATCTACAACTAAGTTTATTATTACCCAAATGACTCATTGTCGTACAAATGTAAACGAACG
Source organism: Bactrocera minax (assembly GCA_021498325.1). Lineage (NCBI taxonomy): Eukaryota > Metazoa > Arthropoda > Insecta > Diptera > Tephritidae > Bactrocera > Bactrocera minax. The sequence continues at coordinate 76,059 of JAKEEE010000079.1, read as the reverse complement.
AACTTTGTACGAATTTCATTTGAATTACAATCAAATTAAGTTGAATTTCAAATGTGTCACGTACAACTTCAATAAAATAATTAATGTAAAATTTTGCGTTGCGTTTCGCCAACTATTGCAACTCAGTGTTGCAAAGTGAAATATATCATAAATAAAAAATTTTGCTGTGCATTATTTTACATGTGTTTGCAACATGTAGCTAGAACTTTTAATCTCATTTATGATGACTTAATATAATTTACGAAATACAAACACCTTTACTACGTATGTGTGTATTTCACTTTTTGTGTTTGTTTTACTTTGTTTATTCGCTGCAATTTTGTTGTCGCCGCCTGTCTCTGCTGCAATAAACAACATTCAATTGAGTTCTATTAAATTATAGCAATAACCGAAGGCAATTACATTACCTCATCTCAGTTGTTGCGGGATTATGTGTTTTATTTGGTATTTATTTATTTATTTCTTTTTGGGTGGAGCTATAAATATGTGAGCGGGTTAAATAAAAGCAACACTATAGAATTTTTTTCACATTTATTTACTTAATATTTTCCAGTTAATTATTCCTCTATTAATTATTACTGTTATATTTTGATATTGCTTTATTAATATCTTTTTTTAATAATATTTTAAATAATTTTTTATTTTTACTTATTTTTATAATATTTGAAATAATTTTTTTTTTTAATATTTTTTTGTATTACTCTAAAATATTGTTATTTTTTCATAATATTTTAAATATAATAAATATAATATAAAAAAATATATAATTATTATTAATTATATATTAATATAATAAATATTTTTTTCATAATATTTTAAATAATTTTTTTTACTATATTTTAAATAAATTTTAATTTTTATTTATTTAATTATTTTTATTTGTATCTTTTTTTTGTATTTTTATTTAAATTTCATTTGTTATTTTACTATTTTTTATTTTGTCATTTTTTTTAAATTTTTTTAATTATTTCTTTTTTAAATTTTCTTTATTTAATGTGGTTTATCTTTTTCTTCTTCGTATTTAAATTTTTAATTTTTTCTACACACGTGTCACCCCGTACCATGTTTTGTATGCACATATTTTAGTTTGCCTTAATTCGCCGCTATTGTTCCTCATTTAATTCTTTTTCATGACATTGTAAAGCGAGAATTAATAATGCAAATATACGTATCGATGACTCAATTCAACGCCACAAGTCACGAAAGAATTATTCAGCCACCATTAAATTTGCATAAGGTCTAGCTTTCTTTGTTCACACATGCGGCTTTGCAATTTAAAAGCTGACTGGATGTTTCAAAAAGTATTGCTGCTAGAGTTCTTTGTGCTTTTCTGTTTTTATGTCTATAAAAGATGTTTTTATATATGTAGGTATGTAAACTCTGCTGCTAACATACGTTTGCATATTTTATAGAATGCAGTTACTTTTTATCAGCGTCTACGACCGATACTTATTGTATATCAAACCTACACAATATATGCCCACCCAACATATTTGTTTATGAAATAAATTTCCACTCTGCTGCAACTCTTTTTACACGCTACGCCCGTTCGCCACCCATTCGCTGTTGCTATTTTTAATTTTACTGCTATCTTCTTTTGCTTCTATGCAGCTCTGCCGAAGCTTCATATGCTTCTTGTGCTCATTCAAGCGTTCATTTACAGCTCAAGTGGCTGAGTTCCGGCCATATGTTGCATATAATCGTTTGTATGTACATAAATATATGTATAAATCTCTCAGCCTTAATGCTGTCTTTTATAAAAATTATAATCTCATCATCGCATGTCGAACTGTCAGCAACATCATTTGCTATGTGGAATTTATTGGCATCTCATCTGTCCACTGTAACTGTCTAACTTATCTCTAGGTAGTCACAGTGTTGCATTGTTTATATATTTGCATTAAAAGTGCATTCACACCAGTTTTATCTTACGTTTCACTTCCCATTTATAAACTTCACCCATAGCTGTCTCTTGGGTGTCGATAACTTGCCTATCATTACTGTCAATGATTATTGCAAAAACATATTTGTATATGGTTTGCTTTGTTTTATTTGCGTATCAATGAAATTTGTTATTTAATGCTGTTTACAAAGGGAAAGTTCATTGGGATATCGTTGAATAATATTGCTACCGTTATTGTCATCATTTTCTTTGTCGATTAATAACTGCATATCGATTACTGAGTTTATTACTTGCACTTTTGATAGCCCATGACTCTTGTAATTTTAAAGAATATGCGTATAAAATTTTTGATGGCTGTATAAAATTAAATATTAAAAAAATAATAAAAAAAATTAAATTTAATTTAAAAATATGAAATTAAAAAAAAAAAATAGAATGAAAAGTTTTAATTTAAAAAAACTAAAAAATTATATTAAAAATATAATATTTAATAAATAAAATCAAAGTAAAAATAAATTGAATAAAATAATTTTATAGTAGTTAGTGCCATACTACAAGCTTTTGTTTTTTTTTTATTTATTTGCTACTACATACGTATGTACTTACATGCGTACATATGTATATCTGTAAATGTATTAGGCTATTATATAATCATGCTTTTGTATCTTTTTGGCACGTGCCGATTAAAAACGGTGTCAGCTGTTCCGCTAATGAGCCGCACACACGTTTTGGTTACACTTTACTCAGCTGCATACATATGTACGTAGAAAGCATACGAATTGCGGTTTGCCAAATTATTTTTGTTTATGCATATATGTTATGTACATACACATTTCTTTTCGCTAATTACATGCAACTGAAAGTTGTGACCTACCAAACATTTTCTTGGAACTTTTCTTTCGTTAATTTTGTTTTATTTTTTTTTCAATTGTTTCTGGTTGTTTTGCACGTAACGTTAAAGGTGGTTAAACTAATGATTTTTGAATGTCTTTTTAATTAAAATAATTTTGTCTTAAATTAGTAAAGCGTTGGCCACCATTTTAGTTTAAATATTTTGTGTTGACTCCGAAAATATGTTAGTGATTTTCTTTTTAAATATAAAGCATTTTGTGCTACATAATAGAGTAAAAGTCGGGCGATTTTGCAGATTGTTTATTGCTCAAAAATCATTGCTTTCGTACGCTTATTTTAACTACGCAGTGTAGTTCAGTTACTTATTCATTTGCAATGAAGCTTCCGCCTTGCAATTCGCATTGTAGATAACGAGGTGAACTAGCCGAATGTAAGACAATACCGTTACAAAGTTACGTATTGCATTTATGAATATAACATGAAGAATTTCATTCCTGCTGGCAACTGATTGCTCACAAAAATCAGCAATTAGCAATTAGAAGCAAACATTTGATTGCATTGATTTTCCTTTTATATATATTTTTTTCCTGTTTTAGTACACGGTTTACACGGTGGCGAGTGAAATTCATTTCATACTTTAATCTTAGCTGATTTCGAAAACATAAAATCAATTTTTAAAACCAGCATTTTGCATCGATTATCGCAGCTGAAACTCGGTTGCTATCGGTTTCCCTGTAAACATAAGTTTGACATCAGACTAAGGCTGCCAAAATAAAGTTTTCTAACACAAATTATTTGTATGAAGTGCATTTTAAAAAGTTGTTTTGAAATTGAAATCACATAATTTTGAACACTAATTCAGTTTAACGCAACACTGTAGATATTTATTAACATTTTTGTTATTAATTAAAAGCAATTGCCAGTTGCGTACGCCAAATCCAATTGTTTCTCCTCTAAATTTTTCGAACAAATATGTATTTTTATATATTTAAGTGAGTCAGATAAGCGTGAACATTGCTTAAAAAACGGTATATACCGGAACTGGCAATGTATATATATATCCATTTCGAGATGTAACATACATATTTAACAAATGTCTTAAAGATATGCGGTTTACTATACATAAATTTTTTGCGGAAATAATTATTTAAGGTATGTTCAAATGCTAATTGAAATTATTGATATATCCGGCAGGTACTTACAGTACAGTACTTACAGTTTACTTAAGCTCACGCACTTTTCATATTTGTATGTTTTCATTTTGTGCACATATTTTTTAAACGATTCCTCAACATTTTAACTTAATTTTTTTTGTATGCCACGGTAATAGCTTAAATTCCCAAAAATTTTTTTTGCGGCGCGCTGAAAGTTTTTTTTCTTTTATTACTCTCCGCAGCATCGTAAATTCGTTTGGCCGCGTTTCGCCTATAAATTTTCGCCTAAAATTTATCTTCAATGAGAAGTTGTCTTGCCTCAGCTGCTGAGTTGCGGCGCAATGCACTCAGATTCTATGTTGCCATAGAGTGTGGTGCATATTCAAAACACATTCTTGCCACAAAAACACTATACTCGATAAAAAAAAAAGTACTCAGTATATGCACTTCGCTATCTCGATTGGATCGTTGGCAAACTGTAAAATATGTTGCCTGCCACTGTTTTCATTTTACTTCATGCTTATTTTTGTTGCTTCCTCTTTTTATATTGCTTGTTGCAATGTATATTTTCTTGAATTCTTTTCAGCGTTGCACTTTGTTTTTTGCGGTATGTTGAATGCGGAATGCATAAATACTTTTCTCACGTAACACGTCAAGCTGTTTTGCACTCACAAAGCGCAATATTTCTATAACGGTATAGCACAAAGGTTGCCGTTATTGGCGCATATTGGTGCTAAATAATGTACTGGCAGCTAAAAGTTCAAAGTGCAGAAATTGAAAGTGCACACAGTGTATAAAAGTCGATAAAAAGCAAAATCGATAAAGTGGTGTTACTGGATTTTGTCTTGTTTGCAGACACATTTTATACTCTAGATAATAATTATATTGCGTATGTGCGTACATACATATTCAAAAGCCAAATATTTCAAAATTTTATGCAATTTTGCTGCCACTATTTCATTTATCATAGACAAATGCAATATGCTTAAAATTGATTGGCATTGTATTTGTATGGCTTTCCACAATTAACAGGTTTTCCATATGCGTCTTGTTCGCTTTCAATAAAAACGTTGGAAAAGCGAATATGTAGCAACAAATAATGCAAAAAACGCTATTAGAAAATCGAATGCCGGCAAAAGTCGCGCAATAACGTGTACATATATATATACATACATAACTATATGTCTATACAGCCTCAAAAGACTTCATGACTCATGAGTGAAGTAAGACAGCAAAGATGTTAACTGAAAATTTGCGCTACCGTAAAATCTTTAAAATGACCGTGAAGAGCGGAGTGCATACAAGCGGTAAATATGCATACATACATACATATATATATAAGGTGCTTGCCTACTACCTCGGCTACATAACTTTTGAAGCTCCAATGCACATTTCTCAAATACTATCTTGTATCTCGTGCGCTGTAACAGTTATTTTGTAGCGCAACAAGATAAAATTTATGAAGTTCGTTGGTTAATCCATCTACTACGCTACTTAAGCTTTTATTGTATGTGGTAAGCATGTGTGTACATATGTACTAGCGCTTACACATGTAATTTTACTAAGTAGGTAATTTCTTAATTGCAAGCTCTTATTTTTCGCTAGTTATTAGCAACACTCTCTTTATGCTTTTATATTAGTTCTTCTGCTGTGACAGTCTCAGCCATATTGGCCGTTTAACATACATACGGAATTATATACACACATACATATATATGCCATTTACCGGTGCTTAGTAAGGTATGAAATTGATTTTACAACTTAATTGTTAGCAAATGTCAAAAATGCAGAAAATGACAGTTAACGGCATTTGTTAGCTGTCAGTAATGTTGGTCACAGTTTATAAATGTTTGCAATTAAAAGTGTAAAATTTTGCAAGAGGTTGCAAATTGAAATTTCAATCGAAAATTACGAAATAAATAATACATTTATGGGGGTGTGCTAATGCTTTTGAAAAATAGTAGTAGTTTCTACTACTTTTAGACCTTCTCCAAACGGCTAGTGGAACTAATGAGAAATGCTTTCGCATGAAAAAGCAAAAGCGAGTGTAAAATTGAGAAAAAATTAACATAAACTAAAGTGATTCTTTCAAGAAAAGATATTTTTTAAATTCTTTTTCAAAAAGATTATAACAAAATGCAATCAACTGTTTGATTAAATTGCCGTTTTTTAGTGACTTTTCACCTTTAAATGTTTATATTGCAAGTTTTGCACAATTAATTTCGCTGTAAGCATTTACATTTGTTTTAATTTAAAAGGTTGGTTAAATATTTTTAGTTTTTAGAAACGTGATTTAGAAATGAAGTAATGTTTTTGTTTTTTATTTCCGCATATAATAACAATATGATGCTATGGCAACTCGAACTCAAAGTTATGATAACTGTCACCTGTCAGAAAAATATTCCATACTTTGATTATTTTTTTAGTAGTTTTTTTTTGCAACAGAAACTGTTTTTTTGCAACAGAATTTGTATAAATATTTGTAAAATATGAAGAAAAGTTTTGTCAATGGAAAATTAAAAACTTTACGAATTTATTTTCACCAGAACAAAATTAATAAACATGAGCTGTAGTGACAATTGCACTCAGTAAGTCAATGTTATCGATAATCGATATATCTACTAACCACAGGATGACTTATTGCCTTATTATTTGAGAGTTAAATCTTTGTGTATTGTTTACACTTATAATAATTATATGCTTGAAGTAGTATTAGATACGATTTTTAAAATCATACAAAAGTAGTGCAAACAAAACGAAAAAAATTATATGAAATTGCTACCTTACATGAATTCGCACAAAATTTGTGCCGCATCCAATTGTAGTGTTGCATTTAAAATTTTGTAAATTTGCATAATTTCATCATTTGCAGTCGCAAACATGTGTACATTGTTGTTTATAGCGTTCAACGCCAATTGTTAATGGAGCTAAAATTCATGCTTAAACCAGGCAAAGTCGGCTTAAGCTTAATTTATGAATTGACCTTGCTTACGCTTTGATTCTTTCACGCAGCACTTTTTTTTCTTAATTTTTCTTATATTTTCCTACATTTATATGTATGTATGCATATTTTACTTGGACCTCAACCGCGCATTTCTTTGTGTCACAGGCAATTAAAGCTCATTGTTTTTTTTTTTTGTGTTCTTTTTTATGTTCCCATTTTGTCGCCCTGATTATACGATGGCGTTCCCAAGCCAAGATCATTACGCCGCATCTAAATAACAGAGATCGTTAAACTTGCGAGTGTAGCTAACAACACGCTTATGCGGCTACATACGAGTACAGATATAATTATAAATATGTATGTAGCGTAAACCCGTGCATACTTCTAGTACAGACTAGAGCATGCGCATGCGCATGCCTGATCATTGCCTTTGTTTGAGCCGCCAGTCAGTCAACGCCTGCTATACTTGAAACGTTAAGCGTGCTTGACTCGACAAACAAAATTTTTTATTTTTTTTGATATCTTTTCGCATAAATATAATTATAATACATTGAAATAACTGTATGACGGACGGCCAACTTGACTGCCTGTAATACACTTAGTTATGCATTAACTTTGCCACTACACAAATTTTAAATGGAAAAAAGACTTGCAAACAATGCAAGATTGCCATATCCGTATGCCAGATTGGCGGTTTGATCTCGAGGCTCAAACGCAAGATCACTGATCAGCGCTTGTTGGCATAGAAGGGCACCAAACTCAAGCAGCCAGCAGTCTGACTAAGCGGCACCTCAGACAAGTTTGCATTAATGCATTTTAACAGTTTCGCGTCAGTGCAAGCAAGTATATAGCAAGTGTTGTATGAACACATATGTACATATGTTATGTATGTATGTATGCCATGCAAAAATATTTGCAAAATTACACAGCCGCTGGACCAATTGTGCTGTGCGCCTTTGTCAAAGGCAATTTATATTGCACGCTTTCAATCATTTTTTTTTTTTCCTCTTTTTGCCTACATTAAATATATGTATATATTTTCGCATTATATCAACAACTGACCAGCTGTCATGTTTTGTGTCAGTTGCGAATCGCCGCCAACAAAGTCAAGTGTCAATTTGTTGCAAACGTTGCTTGATTATGCCTTCAAAGGCTTATGCTTTAGAAAATTTGTATGTATATATGATACAAATAATGTCAACGACACGACCTTGATAAATGATTACACATGGGAGCATATAACCTCAAAAAAATTAGCGCTGTTTGTTTTGTAAGCAATCATATAATACAACTTGTATCTATGCAACATTGTTTTCTTTTTAGTAGTTTAGGTATTGCATTGCTTTTTCTTACTCAATTATATATTTTCTTAACTGTTTGCATACTAATCGCTTTTGTTTCAATTTCTCTTATTTTATTTTTTTTCATTTTTCTTCTGCAGCCAAATGAATCTGGTTTCGTGCTACTTGGTGATCTCTCATTGGAAACTTCAACAGACTCGGATTATGATGATTTCTCTATGTGCCCACCATCTCCCTGCGATGTTGAATTCGAAAATGCTAATATTGTGATCGATGGAAAGTCAAGCATTCGACAGAAATCCAAAGAAGCAACGGTTAGTAGAATAAACTTCATTAGTTTAGTTAGTAGTTCTCTCTCTCGCTCTCGCTTTCGCGCTCTCTCTTGAGACATTACTGTACTAACGCTTCTTTGCAACACAATTCATTTATCATCTAAGGCATTAGGCGATAAAAGAAAATAAAATAACAAAGTCGAATGGAAAATGTGCGTGTATTAGAGTGTTTAAAAGTAATTAAATAATAAATTGATTTTTGGTTTAGAAATTAATGTTAACCAATTTGTCTGTGTTATATTTAATTTTCATTTATAATTTAAAAGAATGGCAACCAGTTTTTTAGCGCCTTACCAAACATTTTGAACGCTCTCGTTTAGAAAGTTAAACGACCAAATTTTTAACATTTATACATATTTTTTTTAATTATACCGTTTTATAACTGTATTTTTAGTGGCCAAATTTTAAAAGCTCTACGACGCATATACATACATACATACTTATTGCGGTACAATCTGCGCGTGCTTTTAGTATCATGAGTTGATAAGATTAGATTGTTCAGTTACTGTTTATTGTTTACGTAAATGATGACTGTTCACGTTAGTTTGACAGCGTAACTTAATTTTTCACCATTTCGGTATTTATTGAGTCAGTTTATTCAAATAGAATTTTATCAGCACGTTTTATATACCATGTCCAAATGCATATGCATTTATTTGCCGTATGGGAAATCCCACAAGGGCTCGTAAATCATGTTATCTGTAAAAAATGTTGACTTAAGTTTGTAATTAATTAATTTTCATAAATTTTTACTGTTGTTTAAATATTGCATAACTGTAGTTCTATTATAAAAACTAGTGTTTTTTTTTAGTGTTCTGAATTGTATATTTTAGACGAATGTCATATTTCTACTAGTGCTACTAAAACTAAAATGACAACATTTGGGAGCGCTTTCAACAGTCTTAAATAGTTCTTAAGTAAAAGTCACTATTAATAGCCAATAATTTACTTAATTTAAATAATTATATTAAATTAAATGGCATAATTTCACAGATAATGTGCCAAAACGGTAAAAATAAATATTTAAATTTTCTTTTATTAATACAAATGTGCCCAATTTTATGGCACATTTTTTTATATATTATTAAAAATGTTTCTTTTTTGTAAAAAAAAAATTCCATGCACCCTTTTTGAAGATAAAAAATCCAAGTAATAATCACTTTGTCATCGATCAGCTGATTAGTCCGCCTTTGTCCATATGTTTGTGTTCAGACACAACGACCTTTATTATGAGAACTTTACCTAATGCTTTTTTTTTTTTTCAAAATAAAAACCTTGAAAAAATAATTAATAAATCCTGCAAAAGAATATAAATTAATAAAAAAAAATTTTTTTTAAACATTAAAACAACATTAAATTAAACATTAAACATTAAAAAAATTTTTTTTATTTTTATTTTTATTATTTTTATTTTAATTTTTTATTTTTTTTATTTATTTATTTATTTTTTTTTGTTATCTAATATTTTTTTTATTTATGCATATTGCTATTTGTAAAATAAATATTTTCCCACTATAGTTTTTACAAATTGCTTCTACAAAGTTAAATCTTTTCATATTATAGTGTTCGCCCTCAAACGAATACTATCACATTTTTTCATTTAATTCACTTTTGCTTTTAGTTTCACCCCAATCGGTTTCTACGTCGTTGTGTCACATTCGCTATCTATTGTTTTCGCCAGTAATTGACAGTTAAATGAAAAATAAGTCTAGAAAAATTTCTAACATGCCTATTTGGTAGGCAAATTAGCAGAATATGCTGAAGTGCTTACATTTTAGGTAACCCACAGTCAACCGCAATGAAGCTTTAATCGGAATTGTTTTGTATATTTCCAGGGGTACACCTTTAAGCACACTATTTTTGTTTGTGTTTCTATCTCAAGTACTAATGATATGCGCAAATAAATGGTTGCATATTTCGTTTATTCGGATTTCACAAATTCTATGCGCATGACAATTGCGCCATAAACAGACGACTAACCGGGCATGAAAATGAATTGAAATTCCAGCGCGGAATCGCTTCATATGCCCTCTTTTCACTTTTGTTCTCCTATTTACTTTTATTTTCATGCTATTTTTACAAAATATGCTGCGCACAACATAATATTTAATACTTATGTGCGGTGCATAAATTTTTCTTTGACTCTGCCTGTACAAGTATCAAAGCTGCATTGGTCTTTGTTGTAGACGCTAAAGTGTTATTTCCGCTTTCATATTCGTTCATATGTCAACTGGATGCGATTAAAATGCGTCAACTGTTTCGATTATATGCTGAAAATGAGGGCGTGAATAATATTAGTGATGGTATATGGGACATAAACCTTAAATTGCCACAAACTTGTGCACAAACAGATTTGTATTAATTAAATTTAAAAGCATTGAGTTAGTTTACTTCTTTTTGTTTGTATTTCAGGAAGTTGCCAATTATTTATTTTGTTACAATTGTCATTTATCGAATACATGCGCCGCTTACTTTATTATTTCTCTCGTATTTGAGTTTTAATATGTGACAGCTGGAGGAGGGTAGTGTCATTGATTAAAATCCATACAATTGGATAAACTAATCATTTGTAGATAGAGTGTTGTCATAATAGCTTTGATCCACACAAGTTCCAAGCTGCTCCGGTAAATATATAGTAAAAGAAATTTCTCTCTCGCAAGGAAGTCTGTTAACATAACGACGGAGTGTGATAACGCAAAAACCACATTTCGTGCACAATAACGAAAAATCAGCTGTTTCTGCATTTTTGGTCAGAAATTAAACTTTGTTCCCGAACTTTTGTATTAAAAACCAAAGTTAGAGTGTTAAAAAATGTTTTGAATTGTAAAAGAGTTTCAATAATTAAAATGTTCAATTAAAAATTACAATATTTCAGTTTATTCACTCACCTATTTGTGCTCATATCTGCCGGAGCACTGTATACGGGGAACGCTTCATGTAGATTTTTTGTGTGAGAAACAATTTCTGAACTGTTTGGAACACGTCCCCCTGTAGAAGAGAGCTCTTATGTCTACTCGTTATTAATATTTCGTTTCTACTCAACTTTTAAGAATTTATTATCACAATAGTGCTAAAAATAAGTACACTAATTTAATAAATTAATTTGAGGTGAGCTTTATCGAAGACACAAATAGGTAAATATCTTGCATGAATCATGTTTATACATGCATGTGCTGTCATACCGCTGCTCTCACACCAAACAGTTATTCGTACAATCGAATGCTCTTAATGCATTTTTCTCATTAAATTAAGTATTGCCAAAGTGCATTCGAATGTAAATATCGGCAACTTTTTATTGGTGATATAAGTGAGTGTTATTTTTCAATTTCGCTGGGCACAACATACGTACATATATAAATATATATATTATATGTACATATATAGATTTCGGCACTATTGCATTTCAAACGAACGCAAGTGGTACAGTGTGGCAAATTAATTCCTCACACGCTCCAATTTGATTACAATCCACCCATTTACTGACAACACCTTTGATTGCGCGTTTTATAAATAAATAGATTTCTTCAGTTCCTACTTTTCAACATACTTAAAATCGAATCACGGCAATAAATGGCACGTTTTTTTTCTATGTAAAAGTGCGAATGCACGATTTAAGCTTTTTATGTTGTGATATAAAGCCAATTTGTTATAAAGATTGGAGCTGAAATGTTGTGTATGGAAGAAATGTACAATATTGCTGTTGCTTGCATACTGATAAGTCTGTGAAATATATGTAAATATGTTACACAAACAAAGTAAAAGCATAAACAATGCCAAGTTGTGCATAAATTATTGCCATATTATATAAAATTGTACCGCTCTATTTTTTTCTACAAGTAGTGAAAAGTTGCATTTTAGTTACAAAAACTGCATTTTCGCTGATGTTGAGGCAATATAGGAGTAATAAATACATCAAGAGTGTATCTTAAAGCAAGAAATTTGTATCATCGAGAGTATATAAAATGGTATCGAAACGAAATTCAGTCATTTTGATTGAACTGCTGATTTATTATTTTGAATTTTTGCTTTTATAATTTCGTATATATTATATTAAATTGTTTTTAATAGTTTCTTAAAATGTTATTTTTAATACCTTTTTTAATTTTTTTTAAATGTCTTTTTTTAATTTTTCTTATACATTTGTGCTTATTATAAAAGTGACAAGTTTTTTGAAATTTTTATTTTTATAATTTTTTTGTTTATATTAGTTTAATGTTTTTAGAATATTTCCTTCTCATATTAAAAAAAAATTCTTTACTTTATATTTTTGTTTCTTTGCGTTTTTAATTTTCTTTATATAATTTTTTTTTAATATAAATGTTTTTTTTCAAATTTTTTAAAATACCTTTTAAACCAATTTTTTATTAGATGTAATTTGTTTTAAAACTTTTGCTATTTCTAACATTTTTCTTCTCTTTCATCTCTTTCATTTCCCTACCTCGTATAGTTCCGCGTACAATTCAATGATACGCTCACCTCCACCTTTGAATATCCCTCCGAGGCATCGCTAATCATTGACGATTCCTACAGCAATGATGCGCTGATAAGCGCCTATGAAAATTTATCATTAAATGACACAACGGATTCTTCACCAGCGCGACACCATCATGTAGCCGTTGATGAGATTATACAACTGCCAACGCCGGCGAATACCTCGTCACCCGCCAATAATGCCAGCAGCGCAACAAATACGCCAACGAAAAATATACTGGGGAATTTGCCATTAGGTAAGTGATGGAAAGTTCAATGTTTATTGCTGTTCATTTGTCATTAACCATTACACAACTAATAATATTAATTACATACATACGATGAAAAAAGAAAACACGAACAATTGTTCATCACATTTGTTGGCTTTTCATATGCAACAATCATTTACATATGTACGTTTGTTGTTAAATGTGTCTGTTTTGTTTTTTTTTTTTAAATTTTGCTTTAGAAAATTCTACGTTTCTATGTTATTGTTTGTTTGTTTGATATAATATATAAAAAATGTCTCTATTTGGTTTGTTTGTATTGTCTTTGTTCAACTAAATTTCTTCTAAACGTATATTTGTTAACATTCTTATTATTCTAATTATTAAGTTGCCTTATAAGTGTTTGCAGTAACTCTCTACATTTTTGTTTGCGATCTTTCCATGGCCTTAGCTTCGTTGCTACACTTTTGCATACATAAATTGAATTTCCTGTTTTCTAACAAATTTTTTACAATAATTTGTGTTTTATATAGAGAAAATAAAACTTCATTTTCCTAAAATACAATTGCAATCTTATCGACTTCTGTCAGCTTTCGGTTTATCCCTATTTTTTTGTATGTTTTCTTACTCTTCTAACCTAAAATTACTTTTATGCACTTGTACCCCTAGTAACACTACAACAACATTACTAAAATTAAAAAATTTTGAAATTTTTGAAATTTTTGACATTTTTACCATATATAAAAAACAATATTTTTGAAATTACGCCGCAGCACAACTATTAATTGGCGAACAAGACGTTAAACACAGTTGAATATAGCAAAACAACAACATACAATTAAACGTAAATCCACTTAAAAGTAATTTAAAAAACTTAAAAGAAAAACGTCCTAAAATAATTTAATTATAAAAGAATTACAATCAGTCAATGTTTCCCAGTTTCGGCTAATTTTGAAGGCATCAAATAAAATTTGCACGAAAAACTTTACGTTTTACCACGACTATTTCTTTACTCTCTCTCTCTCTCTCTCTCTCTCTCTCTTCAGTTCCAGCCACTTCTGTTACAGTTCACAATAACACGCTCAATTCCGCTGAGTTACCGCCTTGTCTGCTCGAATGTTTCGATGAGCTCAAACATTGTAGATTTAGCAAGAAAAAACAAATTTTGAAAATACTAACAACACCGTTTCGTAAAATTTTGAAAATTTTAAGGTTGGTGGTATTACCAAAAGAACCCCTTTGTTGTTACAACCTAGTTTGAGTGTTTCCGTGGAATGAAATTTTTTTCCAATCACAATTTCAGCTGTCCAAAATCGTTAATTTTTTGCTAGTTGAAAACATCATTCATTCTATGTCATAAAAAGTGTTTTCATTTCATATTTGTAAAAATAATATTGTCGGTTTATAATCCTACAAAGTTCAAGTCCTAGATATGTAAATTTTTTGAGGTTATAATGAAGCAGACTATCAAAATTTAATCAATGATAATTTATCCTTTCGAAATAATATTTTTTTCAAACCGAAATTACCATTGTGTTCTTTCTTCTACGCGCATCCACGATTGCTTCTTATTGGGTAATCGGTTCAAACCCTAAATGCAAAATTCATAATTATGGAAAGCGTCGAGATAAGGTTTCAACAGTCGTTTCGTCAAAAACATCAATTCCACCCAAATAGGCGGCGATTTTTAAGAATTAAGTCAGAAATAAATATTCTCTTTGTTGATCCAAGGTCGCAGATAGTCTGATGCTTCAAATAACGTATATTATTGACACTTCGAGGTTGATTTTATTCCACAGGAGATCCAGCTTAAACTAACGAGATTTCAGAACACAAATTTCACTAATCTTTAGGCACGATTCGACATGAATATCTGAGATATAATTAAGCTTAATGAACTAATACAAGGATGATCATAGCACGAGTCACATCTTCAGCTTTAAGTACCGTCAGTTATGAAGATACTTTTTTAGGAGAGTCTTAGTTGTCCTCAGCCATAACGTGAAGGCTTCCAGATCACTTCCCTATGAAACATGGCGTCATTCAAATATAGATCTGCGCGTGGATCGTTCTAGTGATTCCAAGAAGAATTTGAACTCGATCGACTTTAACGGTCTTGCGATAGCTAAATCTTATTTAACTGCCATTGTTAGTGCATTTTCAAGCATATATATTAGTTTCCCAACAACAACAATTTGAAATTGTGCAAGTATTTTGCTCTTTAATACCAATAAAATCCTCCACAACTTTTTACATTTCAATCTAAGCGCACTTTTTTCGACTTTGTTTTCAAAATCAGTATACTTTTCTTTCCGAAACCCCACAAAAACATTTACCTCTTTTCAAATTTTACATAACTGTTCGATTTCATAAGCCAATGAACAAAAAATCGCTCAATACCCCAGCCAGTTCTCTCATATTTCCAAAGAAAACAATAGAAAATAGAACAAACAAAAAAATGCACACAATTTTTGCAGATTACCCAATTTTAGACAAGGGTATAATGTCACAACAACAACAGCAGCAGCAACAGCAGCAACAGCAGCCGCCTCAACAACAATTGGAGCAGCCGCTGAAACTAAGAGAAGCTCAAAATGCAATGAGCGCTGCAGTACCAGCAGCACCAGCAGCGCCTTTATCAGAAGAGCCACTGCAATCGAATTTGGTGAAGAAGGCCCATTCATTGCAACGACAGCTAGAAATAGCATGCAACGCCTCACCACAACCAACGCCGTCGTCGCCGCGCGTCGAAAATTCCGACAAACGCGACGTTCCAGCCCAAACTTGCGTAGCAGCGGCACGCTTGCCGCCACAGCCGCTGACGTTGCCACAACGGCCCACCGATTTGCCGTTGCCAATATTATTGTCGACACTGCCGAAGCAGAAAAGCAAACCAGAACAACAACACCAGCGGCCGGTAACGCAACAGAAACCACCACTGCCAGTGAAGCGTTTGGAGGGACGCGTAATAATGCGGCAGCCCCCCACACACGCAGTGCCGACGACAACAAAGCAGGTATCGCCTGCGAGTGCGTTGCCACAATTTAAGTTCGAGGCGGAAATGAAGCAGCAAAAAGACAGAAAAACGTTGGCGGAAACAATAAAGAACGAAGAGCAGCAAACAACAGCGGTGGTGTCGATCAAGCGGGAAATGCGTATAAAACATGCAAGCGGAAATTTGCAACGTCAGCGAACAGTGAATGTAGAGGAGGATCAGAAAGCGCAGCAAAAATTCGAGCAGGGAAAAAAGCTAGAAACGAATGTGCAGCAAATAACTGGCAAATCGGCAGTTCGCCCAGCCGAGTCGCCTTTGGCGTTTGATGCGCGCGGCATAACGCAACCAAGCCTTTTGCGCGATTTTCAGCTGGCAAGTGTAAACGCTTGCGAAAATGATTGCAAAAAAATTACTACCAATATTATAAAACCCAGTAACACAGCTGCCAACGGCGGCGCCACACGCAACAACACTAACAATTTAGCGTTATCAAATAAAATAACAAACATTACAACAACAACAACAACAACAATGAAAAGGCCCGTAAGCAAATATACCATGTTCCACACATTATTTGAAACATCGCCAACAACAGAGGAAGTAGCCAACACCACCGCTTCCGCATCGGCGCAACGGCCACGCAAAACGCCTGCGGTGCTTAATAAGCCGCAATATGCGCGCTTTTTACAAATCGATCGCGCTGCCGCAACGGCGCCTCCAGCTGGGTTGGCGTCCACGCCGCAAGCTATACTGCGCACGCGCAGCAATGAGTTTCAATGTGGCGGCGGTGTCATCCCCAAGCAGCGCGCCAATCCTGCAATAGGCCAACTCATGGAACCCGGTGCAACGCAGCAACAGCGCAGCGCTTCCTTTTCTTTTGGTAACGATGGCGGTCGCCATGAGTGCGCTGCCGAAAATGTGTGTCAGACCCCCATGCCCGCTAGTGTAGATTCCACAAATAGAAATCAAAGTGCTTATGCTACAGTTAATAAGAATAAAAAAGACGTTCTAAAAAGTGTTGGTTTGAATGGTTTGAACGGTACCTCGACCGATGATGATGAGTGCTTTGTGGATGCGATAGATTACTTCTATTCCATGCCCACAAGCACGCTAGCAAGCACTAGCTGCCATGAAAATACAAATAGTGCGAATGCAAATAGTATACACCACACTGAAAGCCAAAATAATACCCCAACAGAAACCACAACAACAACAACAACAACATGTACTACTACCACAACTAACAACAAAAACAATGCAAGTTCAGTTGCCAGTGGAGGTGCGCCTTCAACTGCTCTGCTGTCGACGTTGCACACGAGCACAGTTTGCACCACCACCGCCACCAACGGCGACAACACCACTACTATCGCACCCACAACTATAGCAATAACAACACTAATAAGCAATACTTGCACACAAACCACACTTAACCAACAATCAAATACTAGCAACAACTCTACTAATACTACTCTCACTACTTCGCCCACTTCATCTTCTTCTACCACTTTCTATTCTTATTCACCATTTTCCGCAGCGAATGGCGCGCGCGACAATAACTTTGCAGATGCCAACATAAATTACAAAGCTGGCAATATTCACCGCAATGCTGCGAAATATTTGAGTCCGACACCATTTAAGGCTAACAAAAACCTATGCAACAACAATGTTAGCGCTGTCGCATCCAAATCGAGTGTCAACTATAATTCGACCAATTCCAACTTGCCACCACCGGCAGCGGGCGCAATTACCTCACCATTTTCTCTGCCAGTCGCTTCTACCACTTTGCTGCGTTCGCGCATACCCGGCAACACCCTGTACTATGTTTGAGTTCGTGTGTGCGCCCAACTGTCTGACAGCCTGACTGCCTGACAGCCTGCTTTGTAAATTGTTTAGTCATGAAAAAAATGTGTAAAGTCTCTATTTTCTTCCTTTTCAGTTTTCTTGATTTCATTTTATTTTTGCTATACAATTTTTAATCTAACAAACTTCCATGCGCATTGGTGTAGAAAGCTTGTGAGTCATATTTATCGACTTGGCAGTTATCGATTGGAAAATGTAAAAAAAAAAATTGATTAGAAAATATAAAATTTCGTGTTTTGCATTGAATTGGTGTCGGAACGTATAAATATTTAGCTAGTAGCGAAACACGTAAAAATAAATTTACGAAAGAATTTATTAAATTAACTTTAATATTTCATTATAGCATCTAAAATAAGCTTAAAACACAATCAGCGTTGGTTTTATGTATTGAGTTTTGTTTTATTTTTCAACAATCGATATCTGCTAAAGTAGTTTCACCGCTTTTAATGATTTTCGGCGTCATAGAAATGTGTACATTTTCATATTTCTACAATTGTCCCTAAAATTCTTATGAAATAGTTTTCCATACATGGTGTAAGGCTGTAAAAATCATAACTCCATTTCATAACATACTCCCTAGACATAGCTAATCATCATGGGTTTAGCTGCATACAATTTCCTTATACTGTAACATAAAGTGCTTGGAAACATAGCACCCTAATAGTCTGTAGTGTGCCTTAATATAGCAAATGATTTGGCTAATGTTAAAATTCAAAAAAATTGCGACAATTTTTACCTATAAAAAATTTTGTTTTTTTTTAAATAACTTTATTGAAAGTAAGAAATTGTAAAAATATTTAAATAAGCCAAAAAGTATAAATGTAAAATTATGTTTAAGTAAACCGATAAAATCAAGTCAGAAAGTATTTTTAGTCGAAACAAAAATCCATCCCTTTCGTTAAGGATTTTTAACATGCTTCGAAAAGATTATGCTTATGTACACCTCAAGCGGATACATATGTTTGTATATGTAGTTTCGCTAAATTTTGTTGTTGTCTTGTTTATTAAACTGTAAAAAATTCATCTACGCTTTGTCTTTCAACTGTAAATAAATCGTTTGGCGGCATTACCAACTGCAAATAAAGTATTCCTCGTAAAACATGCATATTTACAGGCGCTGTACATATACACACACATACGTGCACAATCACTCACTAGTTTTTGTTGTTGTTTTTCTTTGAACAATTTCTTAAATGCTTACTAAAAAATTTTATTATTAATTTGTTGGTATAAAAGCATGTCCGATTTGTCTTGCAAACTGAAAAAATTTTGCTCTATATTTCCCATATATTCTTCGCTGCTAAAAAGTCACAATTTTGAGCACAGACATTGTAAAAGCTACTTAGTTAATATAAACCGATTTCAATTTCCATTAGAAATTGTGTTGCGTGTTGTTAAGTAGTGTATTAAATTCTTTTCCAAATTAATTTTCTTTATGCATTAACTCCAAACATTTTTGAAAAATAATTTGATAATAATAAATTGTAGAAATATTTTTTTTACTTTTTTTTATATTTTTATTTAATTAACTAATATATTTTTTATACATGTCGAAATTTTCCAAATTTTTGCATTATTATTTTTTGATATTAAAGTTTGGCGAGATATTATTAAAGAATTTTTAACATATTCGAACATAATTTGTTGAGTTTTATTTAATTTTATTAGAAGCAAGTTTTATAAATAACTCTGTTAATGGAGAGAATTGGTTTTATTAAACTTAATTCTGGAATTTTTTTATTATCAAATTAAAATGTAAAAATTAAAATCTTTCTATGAATCATCAATTTTAAATTCTATCAATCATCAAGTTTTTTTCTATTTATTTTTATTTTATAAAGTTATTTTTAGTAATAATTTAACTACTACACTTTTTTTCATGTTTCCAATTACTTTAAATTTCAAAAGTTTTTTATTTTAAAAATAATACAGTTTCGCCTTATTTTTTTTTTTATATGCTGAAAATTTAGCTTGTTACATTCTGCATCAGAGTTTTTAATTTTATTGAATTTCGCTTGAAATTGTGATTTTTGTACCTACAGAATACAGCATTTTCATATCCTTCTCCTTTATTGCTCTAATTCAAAGCCTAATCAAACATTTTTCTCACTCTTTATGAATCTTTTGCAGATGTAAATTAAATAATTTAATGAACATTAACGAAATAATATTTATAATGCGTTTGTGTAAGTGTGCCTAAACTGAAAAAGCGCGTTGAATGAAAACGAAAAATTTTAAATATCGAAAAATAGAACAAAAAAAATTTATCTAAACAACGTAAACGTAAAAAATAATACATAAATTTTACGAAGCTCCGTAAATGCCAAAAAAAGTTTTACAACAATAAATGCTAATACTACCAAAGCTATTTACATTGTCTGCCTGCCCGTACGCTCGTTCGAAACACTGCTAATCGTACAACCAAACCAACAACATGACCACCAACAGCACCGTTACTTAGCTAAATACCTAATACTAAATGCTAACTATACTAGTATGCTACATTAAATCTGCTCAAAACTTCTAACAACCACCTAAAAAATAATTATACTTGAAACTGCCAAAAATGTTTTTATATACCATTAAAAATACATAAATGAATAAAAAATTGCCAAAAAATAAATACCGAATAAAATTGCAATTATGCGAGGCTTAGCTTACGTTTAATTAATGCTAATGCTTTACAAAATCATACACACGCGTCAACAACCAACAATGACAACCAACCTGCAACAAGCTATGAATTACAAAAATATATACGAAACACACACAATTCGCAATGTTTTCAACGGTAAATAGAAAAACAGCTGTTTAATAAACGCACACAGCACCTAAAACGTGGCGTAAGCACATTTACACGTTCACGTTATGTGCGGAAGCGTAATGACTAACCGATTAAAGTACGTGAAATGCCAACTGCTATTCCACTCTTTTGCTTAACCTCGAATTTGAAACGCAAAAATGTGCGCAATATGCAATTGTAAAGAAAAAACAAAAAGACTTATTTATAATTAAAATATGAAACTACGAATTGTGTGTACGTGTGTTGGGCCAGTTTTGAAAATTCTGTTTGAGTTGAGGTAACTAACCGGTTTATATTTAACAATTATTCCAAGAAAATCACTATCTGTTACTAACAAAAAACAATGTGTCGTCTTCAACACTTTATTAACAATTTAAAAATGTGTATTTGTAGTGTATCACTAATTCATATGCATGCTTATTTCATTATTATAAGAAAATATATATCTCGTAAACACGATCTTTCATTGTATTGCATGCCATTTATAAATTTTAATAGCAATTTTACAATTCAGTTAGCAACACTAGTTTCAACGTGCGACTTTGACTAAGTGGAAATACTTTCGAGCTAGGAATTATAATTTTTAACGAAGAAATTGAGGAAAGTGTCTTAATCTCTATTTTCGCTTTGAAACACAGTTAGTTTACTTTAATATAGGTGCGGAATACAACAAACTATAGTCACAGCTGATATATTTTTATAAGAGAATATAATTAATATTTTTTAATTTTTTGTTTGGGAGGCCTTATGGTAATACCTCGACTAATCTACTACTACTAGCTAAAACAGACTATGACTTTACCAGCAAAAATAGTGCAAAGCTTTTGAAAAGATGAAACGACATATCTATGCGTCTAAAAGTGCAGAGTAATGCAATTTTTCTTCGATCATGATTTTACAAATAGCATTTATTAGCATAGTGTTTTATTTTTGTTGCATTTTACTTCAATTATTCATTTAATTTCACTTAAAATTACGATTTTTATCGCCAAATAGTAAAATAAAACTATTTAACACGCTATTAATTACGCAAAGACGGTTTACGTCAACGTAAAAAGCTTACTTTGTTATCGACTTCCCGTTTCTTAATCGGTAATTGATCTCTCTCAAAGTTTTTGTGTACATTTGTTTTGATTATAGTTCAAGTTATATTAAAGTTTTTATTTGTTATATATAAATATATATTTTTATTAAAGTATAAAGATCAGTAATTGCGTGGAAGGAATTATTTTGTATTTAAATGTCAGTTTGTTATGTCCGAAGCGTTGGTGGTGTCTGAAAAACTTTGAAAGTTGCATTGTCGTGATAGTGCAGTTCAGGGGTGTAGTTTTGGTTTTTTGTTTAGTTTGAAATTTTTTATTTTTTCAGTTAGAGAAGTGAGAACCAATGTGGTTACAGTACTGAGAAATCAAATCGGCAGTTACTGAGCTAAATTATTTCTAAGCGAAACGTTCTAAAAAACAAAGACATAAATTAACACTCAAAAATTTTGTTTAAAATAAAAAATTCAGTTTCATCGAAAAAATTGGAGATATTATATTAAACTCTAACGAAAAGGTTTAACTAACTAAATATAATATCAAGTTTATTATTAATATTTATTTTTTATGTTTCTCGACTCATTCGTTATTCGTACCATTGCTTTTGTCTAACGTGTATTTTAGAAAAAGAAACATATGTGATATTAGGAGTGACTAATCAAGCAATAGACGACTTGACCATATTTAATACGCAAAAAATATATTTAATACCCGAAAGCATCTTCATCGGACGAAAGTGTGACATATCGTTGCTAAAACGTACTAGTTTAAAATGCTTAGAAACAGCGCTAGAAGCCGTAGTTCATAAACATATATAGTACATTTGTTACTTACACTGTGCTTTACCGGTGATTGGTGATTTTTACTATTATATTATTTAGTGTAAAAGTAGCATCGCTATAACAAACATGAAAAAATCTGTGCTATTTTCATTTTCCAATACATGTAAACTGCACTGAGCGGTGATTAGTTTTTATATTAGATATAAGCGCATCTGTCAAACAAATCCAACAACAATAAAAGTGTCAACAAGTCCTCACTCATGCTACCATGCTACATGCCATATAAACGCACTGTGACACGCAACAACATTTTTCTAATCAATTGCCAGATTCCTTTGCATTTAAGTGTCACAAAGTATATACTTATGATCACTTTTATTTATTCAATTATTTTATATAAATTATGAGTTTTAAATACTACAAACATATAATCCACCTATAGTTTTTTACTAATTTTGTTAATTGCATTTTCTTTGTCTCCCCATCCACACCTTCGGTGGTAATATTTAGGTTCAGCACCGCTTGGTTTTTATACACCTGTGAAAGCGCCCATCGATAATTTCTTTCAATTGGGTGTAACGCGTGCCCCTAACGGTAATGGTCATCACGCCTTTAATAGCACCTCAACGCCCACAACTAACGGCACCACCATAAACAATACAACCACAATGCCGAACGGACAAAGTAATGGCATTCCCAACAGCAATGGTGGCGTTGGCGCTGATGATACCGAGGAGTCGGAGAGTTTGCAATACATAAAACCGGCGAACGATGATCTCACCATTGCGTACAGCGAGGGCGCGCAGAAGACGGATTTATTGTATTGAGTGAGAATGTTTGAATGTATTGGACTGAAGTTGGCAGCAACACGTAGAGCAGGCGAAAAAGGTTTTGAAATTACTGATAATAATAATAGATATTTTGCAAATGGCAGCGAATGCTAATGTCGAGCGCTCATGCTGTTTGGTAATACTAAGAGCTGCTTGAACGTCCTGGCTGACTGGCTGACTGGCTGACTGGCAGTGTAATTTCGCTAAAGCCTTGCGTGTTTCGAAATTGTTTTACATTTGCGCAGCAGTTAATGTCTGTACTAATTTATAAGTCATTTAGGTATGCATTTCTCTTCTTTAGTTATATGTAAATTTTATTATAATTTTAATTTTTGCATTTCTCTCTCTCTCTTTCTCTCGCTTATTTACGATACTAATTTAGTTATGTAGATGTATTTTTCAATTAATACATTTCTAATGCACTTTTTATGTGTGTCAAATTAATGCAATGCAAATTTTTTGTCTGTTATATAAATATAGTAAAGAGAAAAAAAAGCAAAAACAAAATGAAAATGAAAATGAAATACAATCATATAAAATAAATATTATTAAAAGTCTGTTTAGCATACAGAAAATTTTGAATCATAATTATACTAGATTAACTTCATATATGTATGTAGCGTTAGAGCGTAGCAGGAAAAAGTGTAGTAGTGATAAAATATACAGAAGAACAAGAAACACGAGTCAATACAGTTAAAAATCAAAATAATAATAATAATGTCAGAAAAGTATTTGCTCACAATGTTGGTAAAGTTAGAAAGGTATTATTAGCAAATTTGCAAACTTGAATGGTATGTGCTTGATATTTTTCGTAAAAATTTAAGTATCTCCGCTGAAAATTTGAGGAAATTAAATATTTTACAATCATTTAAAATTGTGGAAAATTGTGAAAATTTTAAATTTAAAAAATCGGGAAATTGTCAATAATAGTAATTTTTTTTTGTGAATTTTGTGGTTATACTCGAATTTAATGAAAATTAAGAAACCAAACAATTATTTTAAACATAGTTTGTTAAATTTTATATACAATTATACATACATATGTGTGCCTAATGTGAAACATTCCAATTCGTATATTTTTAACAGCTAATGTTAACTTGAAAATTAATTTTAAAACAGCAAAGGCGAGTTTTGATAATTTTATTAAGCAACAAAATCATATGGCAAGTTTATTGTTTTTTGAATTGGGTGATAACCTCAAAATTCATGTATAACAATTGTTAAAATATTCAATAGCGCGATCACATTTAAACACAATGTAAAATGTTTTTTTTTTTTGTATATATTGAACTGTATTTACATATATTAAGCTGTTTTTGCTAAGTTATTTCGCATTTTAGCAAACTTTAAAAACAATAAGTATATGCATAAAACAAAGGTTTTATACAAAGTTTAAAATTTGTTGTAGAAATTGTTAAAATATTTTGTAAAGCGTAAAAATTTTAGATGCGCTGATTTAGGCTGATATTTTTGTATAAATTTTTTTTCACAAAAACTAAAAAAATTGAAATCAATCATAAAGGCCATTAAATAATTTCCACAAACTCAAAGAACAAATTATATGCGTATCAAAAAAGTAATTTGTGCTAATATCTACAATTTGCTAGTTGTTCGAAATGCGAACTTTTAATAAAATTTT
This sequence comes from Bactrocera minax, assembly GCA_021498325.1. Lineage (NCBI taxonomy): Eukaryota > Metazoa > Arthropoda > Insecta > Diptera > Tephritidae > Bactrocera > Bactrocera minax. Next base: position 50,927 of record JAKEEE010000079.1, on the reverse strand, counting down.
ATTTTCCACTGAAAAATATACAAAATATTAAATTCAACGAAGCCGATATGCCAACAAATCAAATTTCAGACATTATTGCTTACTAAAAAATTACATAAAACTAAAAAAAAGAGATATCAAAAAAGCATTAAAATGAACCCAAAAAACGCAGCTTCAATATAAATTTAAGTAAATAAAACTTTAAATCGAAGCGCAAGAAGATCCAACTAAAAAGCGAAATAAATTACATAAATACTTTCATATGTAGTCGAGTCAAAAGATATTGAAAATTGTTGATGATTTCCACACTGAGCTGATTGATGATCACAACTGTAACCATCTGCAATGCATATGCTGAATACATAAACACTTAGTAGCACTTGTCAAACTTATATATATAGTTTCGAAAAAACTCGAAAACGCTTTAAAAATTTAAACAAAAACGCTCGCTCTAAATGCTGAACTGCATACATACATGCATACATACATATATCTACATACATACATACATTCATTTTTTGTAATATGTATTTTACTTATAACACCTTATATTAAATAATATTATATTATATATACATATACATTGCATACCATTTACTATATACTATTATTAATTCTATTATTACTGATTTACATGCATACATACATATTAAATATATATACTATACCACATACCGTACATTTTCTAGATATTAGTGATTTAAAATACAACAATATGCAGTTGATAAATAAAAACAAAAGATTAATGTTACACAAACAAAGAAAATTATACATAAAAAACAAATAAAAGCTTAAAAGGCATTTAAATTTAAAATAAAGAAGTACGCAAGTTGTTTTTATTACTTATGTATAGGAATAAAAAGTGAGTATTCATTAAAAAAAAAAAAGTAATTAATTTTTTTATTAAAAAAATTTTTTTTAATAAAATTCAAATTCAAAAAATTTTTTTTAATAAAATTCAAAAATTTTTTTTAATTAAAAAAATGTATTTAAAAGTTTAATTAAAAAAACTTATTTTTAATCAAACAAAAAAATATTTTAATTAGAAAAGTATATAAAATGATAATTAAAAAAATATATTTTAATCAAAAAAGTAAGTATTAAAGACCCGATTTTGCTTAAAATTACTCGAAATCACTCTTTCCATATACACAAGCTGAAGAATAAATCCACTAACACCAAACGGTCACCAAAAACACCAAACAAAAATACGAGGTATGTTCAGAAAATAATAGGAATTTTCGTTTTTTGAAAAAAATGTTTATTCATTCGTCTACATTACTGTTGTCACCTTCAAAATAGACTCCATTCGAAATTATGCACTTATACCAGTGCATCGTCTTCCAATCGTCGAAACAAGCAACGAAGTGTGAGCAGAATTGAACAAAATTGAACAAAAGCCATGAATTGTTTTTCCAATATAAATAAAGTGTGACAGTAAATTAGAAATTGTGGTTTAAAGAAACAAAATTCCACCCGGTGTTAATTTTTAGTAATAATATTACTGATTTCTGGTAAGTACTTGTTTCAAAGTTGTTTAAAATATAAGAAAATGTTTTATTTAAGCTTTGTAATGGAGAAAAGCAGCAGCTGTACATCTGCCCCACCCAGCCCCATTTTTGCCCTTCGTCAGGCTGGAAAGACGTACAAACAAATTGCGAATCAGGTAAAATACCCCAAAAAAATGGTTTTCAATGCCTTTAAGCATATACAGAATTTTAAAACTATTTCCAATGTTGCACGCAAGAAAAGACCCCAGAAAACTTCAACAGAAAAAGAGCGCAGAATCATTAGCATCTCCAGAAGGGACCCAAAAAAGAACGCCACTAACATTCTACGTAATTCAAGACGAATATAATGTCCAATTATCCAGGAGAACAATTGCCCGGCGTTTGGTCGAATCTGGACTTCACGGCAGGACAGCAGCACGCAAGAAACCACTTCTGCCTAAAATTCAAAGGAAACAACGTCTAGACTTTGCCAACTCTCATTGATCCTGGACTACAAATCAATGGAAGTATGTCGTATGGAGCGATGAAACAAAAATTAATCGCATAGGTCCTGATGGTCGAAGGTATGTTCGTCGACTAATCAATCAAGAATTCGATGCCCGCTATGTTTCACGCGTAGGAAAGCATGGTGGTATAGAATCGAAATCGCGATTTCGTGCATGTTTTAGGCAAACGACGTTTAAAATTGACGTTTTTATTGTTTTTACGTAACTTTTGCAATTTGCCACCGATTTTAGTGAAACTCACCTTAAATTGCAAAGTAAAACAAATATTTTTTATTTTATTTTTAATGTGGTTTTTTCAACTTTCGTCTCTTTATTTTAGTTTTATTTTTAGATCCGTATCTCATAGCTCGCTATTTAATAAGTATATATTTTTGTTTCTTTGTTTGTTTGTTTGTATATATAATTATTTTAAATTTCTCAAATATAATATAATATAGTTTTTCATATATATATATATATATATATATATATATATGTATATATAATATTATATATTGCACTAAAAATATCTGTGATATTTTTCCTTACATTTATGCTTGTTTGTTATTTTTTATTTATATTTTTTTATTTGTTATAATTACTTCACTGTCATTTGCTAAGTTTTTTGTTGTTTTTTCTTTTGTTTAAACAATTTATAATTTTTGCTAATTCTCCTCAGTGTCATTTGCTTACATTATGCTGTTATATTACATTCCTAGCAATTAATTTCATTTATTTTGGTTTACCATTTTCATTACATAACCTATACACTGCCATGGAGGTTGGCGGGCGCTTTACTTACATACATTTGTTTACATTTGTGTGGTGTTTTCCTTACATTTCAGTTTTATGCTTTTTCTGCAGTTCTTAAGAATTTACGCGAATTTACTTCACTGCTTCGCTTTTTCAAATAGAATAATTTGTTAAATAAACAGAAACTCTTTAAAATCGTAAGAGCGGTTTGCTAACATTTGCTGGACTATAATTTGAACTGAGCTCATGCTTTATTTGCATTTTCATATCGATATTTTTATAAACAATCGATAACTGCTATTCGGAACTGGGAACTGACATTTGAATTGTTTACTTTTTTGTTTTTTTTTTAACAAATTTCATGTTTTTAATTACTGGCATTGCAAATAATATAGCATTGTTAAATTAAATTAATAGCTTTTAATATTGAGCATCAGCTGCTTAGCAAATGAATTGCTTAAATAAATTATTATGAGCAACGTCAACATAATTCAATTGTTATTCATTATTTTGTTTGTATGAAAGCTTGGAATTTGTTTCCTTAAGGCTGTAATTAATCTTAATTTTAATTTTTTCCAATTAAATACAGAATTGCTAATTTAAATGTTTGCTTAATTCCGATATCCTTTCACATATATATATATATATTTATGTATATATGTATATTATTTTTCTCAGTCATGATTAAACTTTTAACTATAAATCTGTACAAATCTTCAGCAAACTCTTTCAGTTATTCTTTTTAATTTTCAGAGTTGCTTTATTTTTACCAACTACTTTTAAATTTGTTTCATTAATTTTATGTTATTTGCTGATACGTTCTCAAGTGTACTCAAAGGGAAATGTTGGTATGTTTCTTTGTTTATTTGTTTGCATTTTGTGTTTTGTGTTTTGTTTGCATTTTTTGCATACTTTCTATTGTTCGTTAGCATTAATACGTTATGAAAGCTTGACATTTTATTTTCAGTTTTGTTTTTTGTTTTTTTTTTTTTCTTTCTGTTTTTAAATGTTTCTTTAAATAGTTCTATTTTTAATTTGTTTTATATGTTATTGAAGTTTGGTCGGTCCTGATAATATTATTAGCAATAGGAAACCATTTTTAGTCATAGTTCTAGTTACATAGCTCGCTTTCTATTTGGATTAGATTTTTTTAGAAATTCAATTACAAATTCATGGCATTTCCTTACATAAAGATTTTGATATAGGCAAGTCGTAGATGATATTTTTTACTTTGATTTGGAAAATGCTTTTTTTTTGGTTTCTTTTTTTTTTTTAATTTAAAGAGGTCGCTTAATGAAACGAAATAATATGCAAAAGTTTGGAAAAAAATTGAGAAATTTTAAAAAAGTTACAGAAAACTAAAAACTATACAAATAATAGCACTAATACATGAGCTTAACAAAAATATAACAAAAAAAAATTTTTTTAATTTCATTTATGACAAAAGATATTGAAGTTAAAAAACAAAATAGTAAAATTCAAATAATTCAAATAATTCAAATAATTCAAATTTTCAAAAAAAAACTTTTTTTAAATATACGTGCTTTGAACTTTCATTTGCTTCTTTTACAAAGAATAAACATTGTTGAGGAAAGGTAACTACTTTTTCAACTCTTATAACTGTTTAGTGGACTGCTTATATTCATTTGTATATAAGTATGTTGCTTTTCGCCATTTAATTTACATGCTATCAATCGACTATTGTTTGCGTTTCGAAATTTTCTTTTTTACATAACGATTTTTCGCATTTTTTCATACTAAGCTTTCGCATTACGCAACATACCATAATAAGCAATGTTTTTTTTGTTTTTGTTTTTTTTTTCTCTTTGACTTGTAGTTTAATTTTTTCGTATTAATTTTTCAAATTTTCGAAAGTATTTATCGACGTAAACATTTAATATTACTAAAACGCTTAAATTGATCGCCTACATAAATTTGTATGAAATAGGTATGTATGTATGTATGTTTGTTTGTCTCAATATTCAATTGAAATTGTATGTAGAATAATATTATTTAAATATATATGTATATTTATGTTGTAGGTATGCATGTAAGTATGTATAAATTGTTTTTGGGTTTTATGTTGTTTCATTTTCATTTCATTTAAAGTTGAGATATTTCACAATATAATATAATATTAATTAATAATAATTACATAAATATGTATATAGGCACTTTCCTTTAGTTCAGAATTTTCCACTTAGATTTTCAAATTTGCTTATAAAGTTTTGCTTTTTTTTTCTCAACATTTAGTTAGTAAAGTTAAAAAATAAGTATTTTTTTGGTTGAAATTTAAGATCATCACCTTAAGTTTAAAAATATACATACATAAATAAGTGTTTGCTGGCATGGTTGCAGGGATTAAAGAGATGACGTTTTATTTGTGGAAAAAGCTTTCATTTGGTATAAACATAACTTTTACACAAAGTTAAAACACTTCAAAAATACATTCACTTTCTTTGAACATTTAGTTAAAAAGAAAAGGTTTTAAAGTCTTGGCAACGCAAGTAAATTCTAAAATTATTATGCAACCATGCAGCTTTTCTTTAGTAGGCCTTAATTGTTTTTTTTTTTCGGTTGTTGCCGTTAAAATAAAATCTTCATCTAAGTCTTAAGTATAAGAAACATGTTTATAGTACATATATATCTACACATATGCACTTTTGTGTATAAAAATGAAAATCAAATATTTAGAGTAGCACTAAATTTAAGTAAGGCTTAATTGAGTAGGCTTAAGAATTGCTGTTTTGTAGTAGTACTTTTGCAAAGTAGTTGGTTTAGGTTAAGGCGCTGTGCTCGAAAATAGCAATTGAAAATGAAATGCAAAAGTAATTAAATTAAGAATTTTTCTGCATTTTTTACATTATTATTAATTGAATTTTTAGATAAATTTTATTGACATCGAACTCGCATTTTAACAGCCAATCCCAATGCAAACTCTTTGTAAACAATTATTACCATAAAAAATAACGGAAAAGAATTTGCATTTTTTGTTGGTTTTGAAATAATTGAATCACTTGAAGTCCATGCAAAGGCTGTATATAATACTCAAACGCATACAATTACATCAATAAATCTTTTTGTTAATTCAGCGTGCGCTGAATTGCTGCAAATTGCGGTGAATGAAAATTTCGTTACATTGTTGGTATCTATTTCCACATGAAACTACATAAAATGTGTGCTTAAAATTTTTTTAACTGAATTATTTGTATCTCGAAATTCCAAGCTCAATTATGCATTTCTTGAGTTACAATTTTATCAAAACTAATCTTGATGCGTTTGCGCAACAATTACTATTTTAGTAACAGAAAGTTAGGTTATAGTTAAACAAAGCAGAATTTTTAATCTAGCGAAAAAGCAAACTATTTGTACTACAAAAAATATATTCCGCACTTAATTTACTACCAATTTGAAGTGTCAAAATTATATTCAGCTACAGCGACAACTTATTCAGCAACGTATAATAGTAAGCCGAAGCATACATTTTAGCTGAATATTTAGAATAACAGGTCTGTAAAACATTGACAGTTGGCAGAAAAGTGCAGAATGCCGCGCATAAAAGCACCAATTACTTTTTCAATTACTTTACAAAAAAAATTAATGAGGTTAAAAACTTGACTAGTAGTCGATTTAAAGCGCTAAAAACGCCTGAAATGCTATTACAAATATTTGAAAAATAATTGTTTTGCAAAATTTTTAAAGTTGCTGTAAAAACATTTGTAAAAAATATTTATAATAACATTGCATTGTTGTACATTCAGCAGCAAACGCATATTGAACAAATTCACACATATTAAAATGTTACATTTTCGCACTGTTATACTTTAGTAAAAAGAAATAAACAATTTACGAAATAAATACATAAGTTTGTGAAATTTTTTTGTTTGTCAAAACAATTTTATTGAACTAAATGTATAATTGGATTTACTAAATCTATATAGTATGTCAGCAACTCCAACTACTTTCGAGCGTTGGCGCCTTAACACATTAAGTGTTGATAGTTTGGTATTGGTTTTTAGAATTTTCATAAATTTTTCTTTTTGTTTTTCAATTTTTTCAATATTTAAGGATACTTTTGAAATAGCACATATAATAAGCTTCTTCTTCATTTCGCTATCAATTTGTATAAGAATTTGTGGTTTTTCATATTTTTTCACTTTTTTTTTTCTTACATTTTTTGTTTCTTAGATTTTTTCGCTTTTTGGATTGTCCGGCTTTTTAACTTTACACATACATTGCGTTTATATTTGTCTACAATAGACTCATTTGGTAAATTATTTACAGCTTTTAACACTCTTGCATCCATATACATATGTATGTATGTCACATTTTATTACACTGCGCACATTTTTGATATCTTTAAATTTCTCTTATATAGACATACAATATGTACAATGTACATATGAATGTATTTATGTATGTATGTATTAAGTGTTTTGTATAAAGTAAAAACTCAACATTTTTTATTGCCTACATTTAGGTGTTTAGGCATTATTATACACTAGATTAGTATAGTATAGTTGTCTAAAATTGGATTGTGTTTGTGTTTGTGTATGCTTATATGGTATGTATGCGTATATAAGAGTGTATGTATATGTATTTGTGTTTATATATAATATTATACTAGTTTAATATTAACGTACAATTAATATTGCCATTTATCATTGATGACCACTTATCATTTATGATCACTTAACATACTTCTATATGTTTATATGTATGTATGTATATATATAATCTTTAAGACTACTTTTGTCTATAGGCTTAAGTAAATTGTAGTTGTGGTTGTAACGCTTACAAACTCACGCATTCACTTAGAATCGCTAACAAATAAGATTCACTTTTAACATTTGCTTTTGTTTAACAACAGTTTGCTGCTTTTGCCATACTTTGTAATGCAACACTTTGCATTCAATTGTTTTTTTTTTTTTCTTCTCAATTTGTTTTGTTTTGTTTTGATTTGCTGCGCTTTTCACTTTCATTCGCTACAAACAATTAATGTAATAGTAAACAATTAAATTGGTAATTAAAAGGCTGCATAAAGCTTTCAATTAAAAAATTGTTTAATTTATAATTCTTTTTTTTTTTTTAATGTTCGCCTTTGCAACTCAGCTGCGCGACAAACTACTGAGCAATCAATATTCTTTTTATACTTTCATTTCTTTAATTATTTTATATCATATACTTTTTGCTAAAAAGGTACTTGAAGTGAATTTATTTTGCGTTTTAAAGTTGCATTTTGCTTGCCTTTCATAACATATTCATTCCGTCTAATTTTTACTCTTGCTATTCTTTCTACCTTAAATGCTAAACTGTAATATTCACTTAAATAGTTTTGTGTTTTTGATTTGCTAGTTTCTTTTGCTACTTTTTCTTACTAAATGTTACAATTGTTGTTTTTTGCTTTTTAAACTAGTTACAGTTACAATAAAATTAAATTTGAAACTTAAAATATTTCGTATAGCTTTTTAAAAGCTGCTAAAAATGCGAAATATTTATTGAAAATTTCCCAAAAACAAACAAATTTACGAATTTTTGTTATTTTAATAATATTATATAATAGTAATTTTTACTGTGCAAAAAAATAATTCGCATAGAGCTTAGCATAAAACTATGTTTTGGCATAAAACATTGCAATTTCTTTAAGAAATCAGAAAAAAAAAATAAGATAACATTTTAAAATTGGAAGCAAAGTAACTTATAAATAAATACCAACTATTTTAACGATATTAAAAGACTTTAAAGTTAATTCAGAATGCGAAATACTCACAATTATTGTAGCAGTAGGTGCTTACAATTTTTAGGTAATAAAATGGTATTCAGCGCGCTGTATGTAGAATTATTCGGAATTTCATGTAATTTTTAAGTACGTTTATATCATTTCTGCCATAATGAACTTATTTATAATGTCTTTTAAAAAAGCCCATAATTTATTAATTATTTGAAACTTTTTTCATATTAAGCCCAATTAATAATAAATTGATAGCATTTCCAGTAATCTTAAGCACTTAACAATGCTTTCAGAATAATTAGCGTACTTCGTATTACGTTGAAAGCAAGTTTTGTTGCATTTACTTTTATTCGGCGCACTTAATATAATAATAAATGAATAGCATTTTCCAGTACGCTAAAGCGCTTAACAATGCTTCCAGCATGTTTATCACACTTATTATTACGTTTAGCGACAGTTATGGTATTTTAATTGATATTCAGCGCGCTTTGTAATAAGTTATTAGTACTTTTCTGTCTTTTTACTTATATTCAGAGCGCTTAATAACACGTGCAGTGTAAATTTTGGCATTGAAAACCTTATTCAGCACTTATTGTGCATAAATACAATATTTCTTTATCGTACTGTTTATTCAGCGCCCAAAGTAAGACATATAGATCAGCTAAAGCTTCGCTTTAGTAATTTAACTTGTAAGCTAACGAAATTTGTTGTTAGAAAGTCGAAAATATGAACGCAACTGAAGTGGATTTTAAACCACAACTACTATTACAGGCGCTGAATTAACCAGGTAGCGTACACCAATCATTTTAATTGTAAGCATTTCCGCCTAACAAAATAGTTCGCAATCTGAAAAACATATGTTTTTTTCACATTTTCATAAAACTTTATTTGGCAAACGCCTGAAAGTATGCAATGGTAATTAAAGGTTTTTTTTACTTAGACAATATTTTTCACAAAGTTCGTATCTAGAAAATAAAAACGTGCAGCAGAGTTGGGACTTGGGCTGATAGTAAAATAACTTGTATGTGTAAGTCCCTAAGTGCAATTGGACAGTGCAATTAGCTGTCTACTAAAAAATTGCTCTCAAACATAAATTGTGTTATAAAGAAACTGCTTCAAATTTGTGACTTCGTCCAAACTGAATATTTGTGGCTTCTGAGTCGAGTTGCGCGTTTTAATGTTTTAGTGTATTGGTTCAAATTGCTGCACTTTATTTATGCAGTCACGTAAGTTTAAAAAAAAAAAGTCAGTATTAAAAGTTTTGTATGTCAGAAGTCTTAATTGAGAAAACAAAAATTAGCACAAAATACTCAAATCAAACATAAGCACATAGGCCACCAAAACGTTAAAACGCATTGCTCTTTTTCTTTGATATTTTTTGTTTCTTACAGATAACATTTATACTATTTTGCAGTTTTTTTTTTTTTTACTGCCCCGATATATGCATTGTTTCTGATTTTTTTAAAATTCATACATATATGTATGTGTAGTCTTTATATGCCCAGTATGAACATATTCCGCCACGCCCCAACTCCTAACTGCTACACCACTGACTTAGCGCTTCACTTCTTATTTTCTTAAATTTTTCCACTTACACACAAAAGCTGTTGCTCACCGTGCCTTGCTCATCCATGGCGCTTTGCGCTTGATTTTTGTGCGCAGACTCCGCAAGGGTTTGATTTTACGCTGTGCACTGCCACCGGCTAAGCCGAGATGGTGATGCAATTGATGTGGTCCACTCTGCGCCGTGCCATAATAACTGGGCGAATGAAAGCTGGCGCTGTCCTCGTACAAATGATGTTGCTGTTGTTGACTATAGGCTACCGCGCTGGTGAGTAGTGCCATTTTACCATTATCATTGGTGAAATGACCATTATTATTAGTATTGTTGTTGACTGTATTAGTTTCGAGGCAGGCGGTTAGGTGTTCTTCTTCGACGCTTGTCGATGACGGTCGCTTTGTTGGCGATTCGACAACGGAGGAACGTGAGAGTGAGAGCAGTGCATCGACGCCCTCACGTTGACGCCGTTGATCCTCCAGCTCTTCGGGTGTGATGTTGTTGCTGCAGAAATGTAGAAGCATAAATAATTGATAATTTTACATTTGAAATGTGACAATAAAGTCAGCACTTACTTATCTTCGCTGCTCTCGTATGCTGCATCGGAGGAAGTGTAATTGCTTTGATTATCACCATTGGAACCATTTTGCTGCTGCTGCTGCTGCTGCTGCTGTGCACCATTAACAATATACTGTGTATTGCCATTCGAAGCCAGTGGTGCCGTGTTACCGTTGGCTACTGGTGTTGTGGAACCGCTGTTGGCACCACCGCCTGCACCGCCACCAGCGGAGTAAGTGTGATCCTCACTTGGTGAAGATGTTATTACGGGCGCACTATATACAAATGAAAAAATTTATATTTTTTAATAGTTCAATCACTACAGCATGCGCCAACAACAACTTACCCATTCTGGAAGGTCTCTGCAAACACCTTAGGACCATGCTTCAACGCCAACATCGCCGTTGCAGCATTCACATCATCGATGCTATCAGCGCCGCAATCGCGTGCCAAACGCTCGATACTTTCATAGCTGCTGAAAGGACCCAATATGGAAGTGCCACCGCCACTGCCACCATTCTGCTGTACCGCTGAACTATTATAATTGTTATATTTGTTGTTGTTGCTGTTATTGTGATTATGCGAATTGTTATTATGATTTGTTGTACTATAGTCGGACGGAGTGTCTTCGACGGGCACATCCTGCCCACCAATAACTTTTGACAATTTAGGATATAGACGTGGATCGATTCGCGGATTTATATTTGATTTAGGCGCTGGACTGCAGGCACCACCGCCGCTGCTACCCACACTGTCGACTGTGTCGTAGCCAACTAGTGAGTCAGTGCCGCAAGGGCTCTTGAGCGATGCCGACTTATCGACAGCCGAATTTGGGAAGAATGGCGAACGATTGAGCGCTTGTATGAGATTTTGACGTTGCTGTGGTTCCACGCGCCAAAGTGAGCCCTTGCCCATATTCTAAGAAAAAAACAAATGCAAAGTATTGACATATTATAGATATATATTATAGATGTATATATTATATAGAAAGCTCACCGGCGCTTTCTCCACTTTCACAAAACTCTTATTCAACGACAAATTGTGGCGTACGCTGTTCTTCCAACCAGCTGGCGCTGTCTTGAAATAAGGAAAATGCTGCATAATCCAAGCATATATCTCTTTAACGGGTAGAGCCTTCTCATTTGAGCCCTCGATTGCCATGAATATTAAGGAACTGAAACCAGCCAGAAAATACAAATTAGAAGTGTTTACTTAAATTATTTACCGTTGTATGACCCACCTAAAACTATAGGGCGGTTTGTTGTGTGTGTGCACGAACGGATCGTACGGCACATTGTTCGGATGCTTTTGCTTTTGCGGTATAACAGCACCGTTCGTATTTGAGCCACCACCGCCACCACCGCCACCAGTGCTGCCGATGTGGCTGTTCTTCGAGGATGCAGAGGAACCTGACGATGACAACTGTTGTTGTAATTGCGTGGACTGATTCATTTGATGTTGTGGTGTACTGGTGTTGTTACGCCCTAAACCGCTCGAGCCATTGGTGGATATTTCGAAATCCTTCAATGAGTCATTATCATAACTGGAGTAGGAGATGGGCGAACGCATCGAGTTGCGTTGTTGCTGTTGCTGAGGTGCAATAAGCGGATACATTTCTTTGGAATTATTTGGTTCTGGCGAGGAGAGGCTTGGTGAGGAGCTGTCGATGTTCAAGTAAATTGTTTACAATTATTTGAAAATGCAAAGAGAGGAAAATAGACAAATATGCTATACTTACGCCACACTTTGGTACTGCATTATGGCGTATGTGGGCGGTACACCCGGCGTGCTGGTATGGATCGTATGCACACCATTTGTGGTGACAGCTGACACACTGCCCAACAACACCGGCGACGTCGTATTCGCCGTGCTGGAGTAGTTTATGGCACCGCTACTGCTGTTGCCGTTTACAGCATTATTGTTGTGACTGTTGTTGGCTGCGCCAGCATAGAATGACTTAGAAACTGGACTATTACCACCGTTAACGGCGGCTGTGGACGATGAACTGGATGACACTGAGACGGACGAGGAAAACGAACTGCTCGAAGAGGCAGGCGAAGCGACTACTGTTATTGTAGAAGCTGCAGCATTACCAGCCCCATTGGTAGTGTTGGCATTATTGGCGTTTGTGTTGGCCATAACACCACCGCCGCCGCCGCCGCCGCCACCACTACTACTGCCACCGCCGCCATGATCCACCAATACATTCATCTTCTCGCGCAAATATTTCTTGTGCGGGTGATGTGTAGTGCTGGAAGCGCTACTACTGCTACTTGCATTGTTGTTACTGGCGATAGTTTGTTGCTTTTGCTGCTGTTGTTGTCCTTGATAAATTGTATTAGTCGTGCCATTGCCATTGGCAACCGTAACAACACCGCCGGGCAGCGTTGTCAATTGCTTAGACAAACTAAGCACTGTGCTGCCATTATTGGCGCCGGCGGCAACACTCAGTACAGTAGAGGGCGCCGTCGAGTAGGAAACAGATAATGCGGCAGGATTGGAAGCAACGGCGGAGGCGGATGTACTGGCTACAATTGAATGCGTGCTGTTAGTCGACGAAGGTGAAGAAGGCACATAGTTGCTAGAATTCAAATTATTGCTATTATTATTATTTCCACCATTGTTGCTGTTGCTGTTGCTGCTGCTGCTGTTGGTGCTCAAATTGGTCGACGTTATAGTGGTGCCACTGTTGACATTACCTACACCGGCAGCACTAAGCAGCTGCCTCGGCTGTAGTGTCGGTATATTACCGTTCGATTTGTACTCGACAACGGTGGTGGTGCCACTCGGCCCCATATGCACTGTAGTCGTGGCGCTAATGCCGCTGATATTGCCGAAAATGTGTGCTGACTCATCTTTTCTACCACATGCAGAAGCGTTTCCATCGTGTTGTGGAAGCAAAGTGATCGGTGTACCAGTTGTGATTATGTTGCCGAAACGCTTGAGTTGCTGCAGGTCGCTAACACTAAGCGCTGTTATTTGTGTACTGGGTTTTAGCTCAGTTGGTGTGGTGGTGTTGTTGTTGTTGTTATTATTATTATTATTAATATTGTTGCTAATCCCAGCACCAGTAGTGCACACATTGCCACCAATGGGTGTGGTGGTGGCTACCTCTTCGCTAACCACATGATGCGGCAACTCCTCGATCAGCTCATGCGCATTGCTGGCGCTTACTATGCAAATATTTCCACTATTCGCTACGCCAGCACGTTTTACATTGGCGCCGCTGGCACCACCTGCCGCGCTCGTTGTCACTATGCCTTTAATTAAATTGCTGTCATTCAGCCACGCTAAAGAACGCAACTCCTCATCATTATCACCCGTAATGCTCGTAGTTGTGGCAATGACACGCCCAACAGCTGTTGCTGCATCACCACCCACCGCGGCACTGCCATTCAACTCCAACGGTTCGGTGGCTAGCAGCACAATATTGCCCACGCTGGGCGCTGCCACATTACCATTTGCCGCTGCAGCTGCTGCCGCCGCTGGCGTTGCACCTTCATAGGTGGTAAACTGTCCATTACCATTGGGCTGTAACAACACATATTTGGATGTGGTGGGCATGTTGGTGTTGCTACCGAACGATGTGCCACCGGCGCTGAAGATTTTTCCGCCCGCTTTACCGTTACTAAGGTTTGCGCTCAATATAGTTGCTTTGGCAAGAAAACTATTTAAACTGTTATTACTGCTGCTGCCGCTGTTGTTGTTGTTGTTATTGTTGTTGTTGTTGCTACTGTTGCTATTGCAGCTGATAAAGCTAGCAGCGTTGCTGACGGCGGGACTAATGTTGCTATGATTAATGCTATTAACGGTGCGTAAACCATTTGTTGCTGCTGTGACTAGGCCGCGCGATGGCGTAGCCTGTTGCAAACCTTTGCTGGTGAGCGAAGCGGCAGCGTTCGCGGGCAACAGGTGCGATGGTTGGATGAACAGGGCGTGGCCGTCGAGTGGGATGGTGGAGAAGACAAGATTACCGCCACTGGTGTTGACGTTGACGTTGCCGTTACTGTTGCTGTTGTTGTTGTTGTGATGATTATGTATGCCGTTCGTGATGCTATTACTAGTGTGGCTGAGATTGTAATTGTGATTGCGGGTTGTATTGTTATTATTATTATTGTTGTTGGTGGTGTGGCCGTGGCTGTTATAGATGACGTTATCGTCAACAGCCGTGTTGTTATTGTTGGTGTTGATCACACGCTGTAGGGTACGTAAGCTGGTCAAATCATGTGTGGTTAAAATCTGTGTAGGATTATCCGGCGACATTCTGCATATGAAACAAGAACAACAACGTAACGTAAGTGAAATTTTAAGAAAATTCATGCTATTAAGAAATTCATAATGAAACTTTTTTTGCTTTTTGCTTTTTGCTTTTTTTTTCTCAAATAAATAATCGGATAAACAACAAGTTTAGCTAAAACTCTTGAGCACTGTCCTAAGGTCTGATTCAAAAAATTTATTACGCGACAATTAAAAAAATATATGTATGTATGTAGAAATGTATTTAACCATTTATTTATAATATAACACGTAATAAGGGAGCCACTACAATACAAAAAACAAAAACTAACCATTGATATGCTTAACACTTCTCTAACTTTAACAAACAATTTTGGCACTTGGCGTTTCGCGTTTTTTTTTTTTGTTTTTTTAATTCCCACTGTCATAAGCAGATATATATATATATATATATATGCATACATTGTATGCGGTGCTAGATAAGATAAGCTAATAAAACTGTTCTGAGATAGAAGGTATACCATTTTGTAAAACTTTGTATGTACATATGTACATAAATATATGCATGTACATATACGTAAAGTATATATGTATGAAGTGCGAAAAGTAGCTAAGCACATAATTCGGAAAAATAGAATGAGCAGGGTGTATAAAAAAGGAAAAGTGCTATTAAATGCGCAGCAAATAGTAATAAAATATTAGTATGCGAAATATCTGTGCAATAAAAAGCCAAGGTTGTACAATACGTATGTAGTATGTATGTATTTACATCAAAATGTATATATTGGGTTGTTCGGAAAGTCATTTCGTTTTTTTTGGGGAACATGAAAGACAGTTTTCGTATAATGAATAAATATTTTATTAAATTATATATTGGCCATTCTGGTCCAACACCTTTTGCCATCTTTCTGGCAGTAACATAATTCCCCTCTCATAAAAGTTTTGGTCCTTGCTGGCAAAAAACTCGTCCAGGTGGTTTTTGACATCTTCATTTGAGGTAAAGGTTTTGCCATCCAAAAAATTTTGCAGGGACCGGAACAAATAGTAGTCGGAAGGCGCCAGATCTGGAGAATATGGTGGATGTTGCAGTACGTCCCATTCAAGCTGTAAAAGTTTTTGGCGAGTGACCAAACTTGTGTGAGGTCTCGCATTATCCTGGTGGAACACTACACCCTTCCTGTTGATTAATTCGGGCCTCTTCTCTTTAAGTGAATCATTCAATTTGTCCAGCTGATGACAATAGACTTCTGAATTAATCGTTGTATTGTCCGGCAAAAGCTCAAAAAAAACGATTCCTTTGACATCCCACCAAACGGAGAGCATCACCTTTTTTTGGTGAATATTGGCTTTTGACACGCTTTGAGCCGGTTCATCTTTTCTGCTCCATGACCTCTTGCGTTTAACATTGTTGTATACAACCCATTTTTCGTCCCCAGTAATAATCCGCTTCAAAAATGGATCATTTTCTAGACGTTTGAGGAGCGAATCACACGCGTCAACACGACGACACAAATTTCGCTCGGTAAGGACATGGGGCACCCACACATCGAGCTTCGAGGTTAAGTCCATGCCTTTCAAATGGCCATAAACAGTTGAATTCGACAAATTTAACCTCTCACCGATCTCTCGTGTGGTGATTCGCCGATTTGCATCAACTAATGCCTTTATCGCATCTTTGTCAGCTTCGACCGGCCTTCCAGACCGTGGTGCATCTTCGACATCAAAATTGCCGGATCGAAATTTTGCAAACCAGTTCTGGCACTGGCGTACTGTTAACACGCCTTCTCCATACACATCCGTCAATTTTTTTCTCGCTTGGACAGCATTTTTACCTTTTCTGAAGTTAAAAAGTAAAATATGACGAAAATGCTGCTTATTGCTCTCCATATTTAAAAAGGCACCAACCAAAAACTACTGGGTAGAATTAATAGAACTTTTTCACACACAAGCCTTGCAATATCAGCTCTCATGACATATAATGGTTATGGGGCTTAAGTGTGAAGTTAGTTTCGTAAAAACGTAATTAAGTCCTCTGGCGGGAAAAAACGAAATGTCTTTCCGAACAACCCAATATATATATATATAATAATGATATATGCATAAATACATATTTATGTATGTATATATCTACATATGAGACTGAAGGCATCATTTTTATGTATGTATGCATCAGTTAGAACGTTTTTGAAAATAGTTTAAATTTCTAAAACCAAAATGATATGATTAAATAAATAAAAATACATAAATAAAAAAATAAACAAAAATAAATAACAAAAATAATGATTAATACAATAAATTAATTAAGTATAAAAAAAATAGCAGGCCAGATCATTTTTTTAAAAAATTTAATAAATAAGAAATTAAATAAAATTAATATAATAAATAAAAATAATAACGAGTAAATAAATATAATAATAAATAAGTATAATAATAAATAAATATAATAATGAATAAACATAATAATAAATAAATATAATAATGAATAAATATAATAATAAATAAATATAATAATGAATAAATATAATAATAAATAAATAGTGATAAATAAATATAATAATAAATAAATATAGTAAATAAATATAACAATAAATTAAAAAATTTCTTTTTTCAAAATTACATCATATAACAATTTTTTTAAATTTTTTATTTCTGTTCCTGTTTTCCATATACAGACTTACTGCTTGCTTATCTACTTAAGTATGTGAGTAAATACTATTTTGCAGCGAAACGTTAAGCACTTGATCGCATGTTCAACTATTTTTTGTTAGTTTAACACATTATTTATTTGATTACTCTTCGATTTCAATTAATTGCAAGTACGTTTATATAATTAAATAAAATTTCATTCCAATTTCATCACTCTACACAAAATAACATTTCATGTTGTTACATGTCACTCTATATGTCATTTTTGTAAACTATATTGTTTGCTGCTGCAGACACCATGTTACGACATTTCAATACTGTTACCGTTTTGACCATTTTTCACATCTTGCCATTTCTTTTCAATGTCAATCCTTGCACTTATTGGCTGGCATTTAATGTAGCAAAATTTTATATTTAAAGAATTAATTTTAAGTATAAGGAATTCTTAAATATTCGCTCAAGTCTTTTCTGCATTGATTTTCACAAGTGTGTGTGTGTGTGTGTGACACAAGTGATGTGTCACTTGTGTGTTTCAATTGTCACGGTTACGAGCAATTCAATAAACTGTCAAGTCAAACTAACGAGTTGACTGCTGCGTCTCTTATGCGGCAAGCCAATTTCGCGAGTAATAAATGTCAAACAAAAAAAAAAATGCAACGGCCGTAATAAAAAATAAAGTCTATAATCAAACATTAACAACAACAATGCATTGTTGTCATAATAAAATTATTGTTGCTTGTAAACGGACTCGCGCTTATGCGTCGGAATGTTGGTTTATAGTTGCCTAGACACGCGCGACACAATCGTCATCATTATTGGAATCGGCCTGCAAGTCGACTAAAGGAATTTCTATATTTATATTCGTGCAAAAGCTTAAGCAGCCGCTAACTGTAGTAGAATTTAATGGTGAGTTGCGTCAGCGTCAGCGTCCAGCGTGCAGCGTTCAGCCGATGCCAATGTCGCTAGCCGAAAAAAGTTGCTATAGTTACTTGATTGTAAACAAAAATGTATAAAAATGCTTGTAAAGCGAATCATATACTACTACATACGATACATATATGCTGCGATTATTACTAGAGAGAAAACGAATAACAGGAATAAAGCTAGAGCAAACAGCAGGTGAACGAGAGCAGCAGCACACGCACCCATGTATGTATGTATGTATGTATGTACGTACGTATGTACACACATTAGTTAGTGGCATGTGATACGCAATCTCAAACATAAACGAGAATTGTTGTACCCGCCGCTACAGTATATATCGTATATGTTCTCGGGCACGGTATGCTTAGCTGGCGCACTCCTAACAACAAATTCTTGTTAGCGGGAAAGTGGCAACCATAGAGAATAGTGCAAAAATGCGATAGTGTATATGGTGTAGTGAAAGGTAATGTTGTAGTTGTATACACAAAAAAGGTAAACATGTGACCACTGAACTTTAGTGGAAAAAAAAGTGCAACAAAAACAAGAATGAGAAACATGAATGAGAGCAACTCAAGGAAAGCGAGCGCACACAAGTGTGTCAGAGCGCACATAAGCCGGTAAAGCTTTTTTATTGTTACTACAATAGCAACTTTTCAAGCTAACGCGCCGCATACACACCAATACAAGTATGCATGTTTGTATATTTACGAAAAACCGGGCTAAAAATACATGCAATGCTCCCTCCCAACAAACCTATATATATATATATATGCATGTATAACTGAAATTTGAGAAGAAACTAAAGAGCGCATAATGGACCGAAGAGCTGCCTCGCGCGCCTACAAAAGCAATACATATTTAAAAGCGCTCTTTTGACGCTCCACCAGCGCTTGCACACAATTACCAAAAACACATATGCAAAAATAAAGCTAATAAAAGCGTCTACGTTGACCGCGACCACGACCGCCACTGCTCTCGTGTTGGAATACCGGAGACAGACAACAACGCTGTCGGTCGCCGTTTTAAGGCCGTTCCGATATGTGTCGGCGCACTCAACGAAGTCGTCGTCGTCGTCGTCGTAGTCGTCATCGTTTTCAAGCGATGGCATTTAATCATTTTTCGTTGGGAGAAACAATTTTTTGTTGTCATTTTGCTATATGATTTTTTTTCTTGTTTATATTCCTAAACGAGAAATTCCGATACATAGGCTAATTGACAAAAACAATGCATAATGGAAATGCGAAGAAATAAAACGAAAATGAAACGTTGCAGCGGCAAAAGCTTGTTTATAAATTAGCAAACGCAAAAAGTTATATACATACATACACATGTACATTTGTATCAGTATATTATATTATATATAAGAAGAATTGCTATCGACAGCCATTTGCCTGGGCAGCGTCGTGTATGAAATATATTTAAAAATGGCTGTGAATAATTTTTACTCTGACTTTTGCACGCGCTTATGGCTTAAACGCTTAATTATTGACGTTTTTTCGCATTCACATTGGTCGCATATACATATATTATGTACTCAAAAGCACTCACTACGCAATGCATGCTGCACAAATCCAAAATCCAAAATCCAAATGAAAGTGATTGTCATACTTAATATGATATCATTTTCAACACTGCAGCAATAAATTTTTAAAATGCAATTTTCCACTTGCCTGCAATTCTTTACAAATTTCCCCTAATTTATAAACACATTATGCATTATACGCAACTCCCCCATGTGGTTACGCTTTATATACTCGTCGCGCTTTTTTAAATGTCAAATGTCAAATATCAAATATCATGTGTCGGTATACCGAAGCTAAACAACAACAACAATAGTACAATATTTTGAAACCCTTTGGCCCACATTTACGCCCACCTTGCTTATTCTAAGTCATGTAGGCCGTTGGTCTGGTCTGGGTCTATTTTGGATTGCATGGCGAATTTCACCAGCTGTGCGTGCAACAGTGAAAAAACTACCGGGCAAAGAGAACACAGTGGTGACAAATAAGGCGTAGATAGCGCAGAACAGTGAAATGAGGCTGAGTGAACAATATTTGTGACGCGTGGTAGAGGTACGATTAGCGAGCGAGCGAGCGAACGAGTGAGTAAGTGAGTGAGTGAATGAGTGAGTGAGTGAGTGAGTGAGTGAGTGAGTGAGTGAGTGAGTGAATGAGTGAAATGTGTGAGTGAGTGAAATGTGTGGAATGATGATGAAGTGCGTTAATTACTTACAACACAAAAATAACAATAGAAAAAAAAACAACACATAAAAGTGGGCATAGGAGACCTTCAAAAGGCGATGATGATGACATAGTGCAAGCAATACTTTTATATGTGTGGTATAAGACTTGGTAAGAACAAGTGGGTACCTGTCGTGAAGAGAACTCTGAACCGCTAGCAGTTATTAGTAAGCATTATGAATTCATACATACATATTTACATACACAGTGGTGCGTTGAAATATTGCCTTCTTATTGGTTTTAGCCACTTAAGTGGATTTGTTGACTTTTTAGGTTAAGAATTATATGTGTGTATGTAAATGTATGCCGCGTGACATGTCTGCCACAAGTTGATTTAGACTTAATATGAGCAATGAATAAAATATAAAATAGTTATTATTAAATTATAATAAAAATTTTCAAAAAAAATATCTGCTACTCGTTCAACAAAAATTTATAAATAAAGTAATACTAATAATAAATAAACTATTCACAATAGACAGTATGTACACTGTGCACCGCATAGCCATGGCTTTTCTCAAAAAAAGTTTCCATTTATGCTGCCCTATGTTCGGACTGTCAAATTTGCGTGTTCTTTTCGCAACAATTTTTCAAGTTCGTTCGTTTGTTCTTTTCTCCAAATGTTGCATTCTAAACCATAAATATATATAAAATAGTATGAAATATAAAATTATATAAAATAAAATAAAAATAATAAAAAGTGCAAAATTTTCTACATTTCTCAAATCGTAAGAGTGAGATTTGCGCTGCGGACCGGCCATTTGTCATTTTTGTTAAATTTTCTTTTTTTTTTAATCAAGCTTTTCTACTAAATATAATAAATCGGTCAGTTTTGTTAAGCTCAACAATGGAAATTGCGAATGAGTTGGTGGTGGATTCAGCTCATCCTAATCTAAGCATGAAATGGAGATAGATGCAAGTTCTTACAAGAGAACTACTACTTGGTAGCGAATCAAGAAGACTGAAAAGGTTCGTAGTAGACGTTGTAAAAGTAAAAGTGTTAAATGAGGTGCAAGTTTTCATTATATTCGAAAAATTACAGTTAAAAAAGAAACTTTCGCAACAGTCGTGACCTTTATTATGATCTCGCGGTTAAATATGCAGCAAAGCATTCATTGCAGTGATATTTTCGAGTGCTTGTGCAAACTCAACCCTCGGTCTTCTAGTGCCAGAAGTGTGGTTATTCTCCATAGCTGCTTTCCTTCTTTTCAGCACTGTTTTGTGTATCTTCTCATCCTTACACTGCTTTGCCGATCTTCCTTCGATATCTGTTGATATTTTTTCCCACATTTCTTTTTTGTTACATATTGCTTTCATTGGTCCAATTTCTGGAAAGTAAGTGGCGTATCTATTCAGTAGAAGACGGCTCTCACTGTCTATTCACACAGAAATAAAAACATATTAAATGCCTGTACTTGGCACACTGGCCATTTGTCAATTTTTATAGCTACTTTGTATACGTTTGAAGCAGGGCTTTATAACAGATTTAGTCTTCTTTTCAATATTTTTTAATTTCATCTTTACTAGTAATTATCTTTTCGTCTTTTCTATACAAATAATATACCTATTTGAACGAAAACAGTCGAACAGCTGATCCAAGTTAGAGTGGCCTTTCCCTTCCCTTGTTTTTTTATCATGTAAAAAAACGGAACAGTTTTACAGGGTGTAATGGCGCATTTATATAATGTTGCTACATAATGTGGCAACATTTGCATCGAGAAAAGAAAACGCCATAAATTAATACAGCAAAATAGATAAAACGTTAAATTATTACATGTAACTTGAAAGCAAACAAATCTAAATTAGGTTAGATTGTAATAAAGTATGCATCCTTAATAGTTATAAAAATGCATATTACGTGCATTGACCCGTGATTTTCATGCCAGGGAAATGTTGCAAAAAATACTTAGCGCACCAAATCATTGCCTACATGTGTACATACATAAAACGCCGAGCAAATGCGAAAAGCATGTTGTTAATAGAGCACCACACCACACAACTTTTACCCCACACTTGTAGCCGTCAAACAGTTGGCAGCTTAGAATGCAATTACCACGCATGCGCGCACACCATACAAGAACAAGAGCATTTATAATACATATAATGTACATATGTATATCGTTTTGTGCAGTAGGTGGCGGCAAGTGTGGGCAAATAAAGTCAATATAGTGGAAGACAGCCAACAAAACGGTTATAATGGCATGTGCAGCGCAAAAGACTGTGACGTTAAAGTTTTTTTTTTTTTTCTTTTTTTTTGCTAAAGAAAACGGAGGCTTAGCAGAGCGTCAATAGCACACAAGTACTATGTAAACTGGAATAAACAATAAGGCACATGCATACGTATGTATGTATGTGTATGAGGCGTAAAACTTAAGTAGCAAAGTAAAGCGGTAATAAGTTGTAGCTTTCTTTTCAGAACACGATGAGCATGCCAGCTGGCTGGCTGACAATGGCATTTAATGATGATGTGGCCACGTGCTATAGGAACAGGCTGGGAAATGAAACGGTTAAAAAGAGAGTGAAAAGTAATCAAATAATTGCAACATTGATGCGCGGGAACAATACATGCACACGTACAACCAATACCATTTGTATTTATATATATATATATATATATATGTATGTATGTATATATGTAGCTACAAAAAGTATTTATTGTAGCACGAGCGCAATTTGCTGAGAACAAGCAAAATGCCAAACATTGAAGTGTGAAAAAATAATATACATGCATGTGTGTGTGTGTCAGCAATATGAAAGTATAAACGGAAGGAAGGTCTGATAATCACGTTTGTCCAATTGCCATATTTCACGTTTCTTTTTTGTTCGCTCTCTTTACTACATACACACACTTGCATATGCATATACTTGCACATACATATATACTACTATATGTCATTGCATACATGGCTTGGCTTTTCATATAGCGTGCTTTTCAATTATTCAGAGCATACTACGAGCGTGCCTGTGTATGATGGTTTTCTGCGCTTGAACCTAACTGGCAGATGTGCCTTCCTTCAACTCACACCTTCTAAATGCAACTAGAAAAAATTAATGTCTATGTTAGTTGTTGGTTTTTTATTGCACAATATCAAAGTAAGTAAATGTAAAAAAAAAAAGTGTAGCAAAGTATAGAGAACTGTACAAAATGAAGCGAGTGGCTGGGCAAGTACAATAAAAGTTCTGCCCTTGTGTTTACATGTTTATCAGCAACACTATCGCTAACAATCTCATTAGAAAATATGCTTTCAATTCTAACTTAGTTTACTCCATTAGCCTCGATATTTATGTATGTATGTATGTATATAGAGAGACATCAATATTGTGCGTTTATGTGTGACTTTGCTTTATCGGTTTTTTAGAATGAAAATAAACAATTTTTTCTTATCACATTTAGTACAAAATTTCAATTATAATGAACCCTAAAGCTAGCTATGTACTTTAATTTTTTAATTTTTATTTTTAGCATTTAATTAAATTAAATACACTAAATTTTTCCCTACAAGAATTATAATATTTTTACATTAGTTCATAACAAATATAAATAAACAACAACAAAAAGCTAACATAAAATTGTATACACAACCTGTAAGACGCTTCACATCGCGCAGAAAGCGGTAAGGTAAGCTACAACAAAATGCCGCGAAGAAATGCAACAAAAAAGAAATATACAAAAACAACGCAAATTGAGATGAAAACAAATATCTGGCGTTGAATGGAATGGACGTGCAATAAAAATGTCTTAAAATTGTAGCAAATTTGCGAAATATCAACAAAGTACACATGTACATACTCGTACACATACATATATGCATATGCAGATATTCAAGAGTAAATGCATACACATGTATGTATATATATATGTATGTATGCATATATGTATATATGTATGTATGTATGTAGATATATATATATATATATGTATGTGTGTATGTATGTTACATATAAAAAGTGAGCACTCATATGAATGAAGAACGCTACTCATATAGGAAAGCTTGTCTGGTCGAGCGATAGCAGAAAATGGCGTCTTAAATGGCGCATGAAATTGTGCTAAACCATTTTCTTTTATTTGCTACGCAACCCCATGGGAGCGTAAGTTTTATATTAGTGTGCAATTTTTTTTATTATTATAATTATTATTTTTTCTTTGCCCGTGGTTACACATTTTGCTAATTGGTATTTCATTTGGGTAGTTTATAAAGGTGAAGTTTTCATAAGGCAAGCTAAATATGTAGACCATGACCATGATTGAACTCAGAACAAATTGAAAAGAAACAAATATTAATATAGTATGAACTTCTAAAAGAATTAATAATCAACCGATATTTTATGTAGCACTGTGTTTAATTGCTTTTCGACATATTATAATTAATACCGTTTCATTCATTTGATTTTTTTTCCAAATACAGGTTCCTGCGCAATAATTAAACACACTTCAAAGTCAACGGAATTTCTTTTTTGTTGTCAAATAAACAGAATTAATTGCATATTTATTGTTAAATCGGCAATAAGTGGAAAAAGAATGCAAGTGAACAAGTTTCTCGAATTATATATATATATATACATACATACATATATTTATTAAATACATATATAGCAACAATTTTTGTGCTCATGTAATGATAATAATCAAACACATCGTTATATTGGAAATAAGCGAGGTTTATACGCATAGTATTATTCACTGGGTAAGTGACAGCCAATGACAGCGAAAACGACAGCTATAAATAAAAGCACAATAAACAACGGCGACAGATAAAATAAACAATGAATTAAATGCAAAAAAAATTAAAAAATAACATGAGACACATACAGAAATACAAACAAATGAATAGAAAGGCAAATATTGATAAAATTTTTATAAATACATTGTGGAGAGAGGAACACAAAAAGCAAAATTAGCAATGCGAGCAACCGAAAAAGAACGCGAAAACCCGTATTAACCGGAAAATAAGGCACAATAAATGCACAACAACAAAAATCATACACATTGAGCTGAAAAAGAAGCACCAAAATCAATTTTTATTACAAAAGTAAGTGGAAAACTGCAAATATTGTAAACAAATGTAAATTTTAAGCGCAAACTCAAATGCGCTAGCAAAACAAAAGCAAAAAAAAACACTGAGAGTGTATAGAAAATAGTAAAAAATGAAAATAAACAAGTAAGAAAGCGCTAAGTTCGGGTGTAACCGAACATTTTATACTCTCGCAATGTGCGATCAATGCAGGATCAGAAGTGAGGAAATGTTTTCAGGTGCTGGCATAACTTTATATTAAAAAATTCAACATTCATTATTCGAAGAAATTGTCAATGGATTGCAATCATATTTGGTATCTTATCAACTTATATTACAGGCCATAGACTCATGTACTTTCATTGTTATATTTTGCTTCGTGTCAGAGATATTTATATTAAAATCTACCAAATTAACTCAAAAGTGATATATGCGATATAAACTCAAAGTGGTTTAATAAATATATTAGATATATGAGGAAAAAGTCAACCAGAGAAAAGGAAATGATTATATTAGGAATAAGCGGCTGAGACCATGATCTAGACCGATTTCTCTCATATTTAGCGCGAAAACACATTGTGTTTAAGAAAACATATCCACTTAATTTCATTAAAATAGTGCACATATTAACCAACATAAACGGTTTAAAGTCAGGTGGAAAGTCGGGAATTCTTATATCGGGCATTTTTGGGATAGAGTAAGATCTGCGCTGATCACATTAACTCTTTTCATTATTCAAGTATATTAGGCAACATGTTTTCACGCGATTTTGTGAAGAACATGTTGTTATAGAGTATATTAGTTTTGTTCACCTAACGGTTGTTTGTAATTGTCCAACTTTGTACAAACAGTGCTTTTAAGGTATGCCATCTTATGCGTAAAAATATACGAAATGGGATTATAACTTTTCAAGCCACCAGATACCCAATATCAGGACCTCTGTGCCTCTATCTGAATCTCTTTTTATCGAAAATATCGAGAAATCTGTAAGGTATTGTAATGAAATTGAACGATAATCTTTACATGATAATAGTGTACTCTAGTATCAAAAATGGTGAAAATCGGGTCAATACTACGCCTTAGCCCCCATATAAGTAGGCTTTATACCATATATAACTGTCAATATATGAGTTATCTTTTCGAAATTCAGAGAGCGTCTCTTTCTGATAACAATGTGTCCATGTGCTTAAAATGGATAAAATCGGGTAGGCACTTGGCCTAGTCACCATATACGGATTTTCAACCTCTAGGTAGACTTTATACCATATAATTCAATTAATAGGTAAGATATCTTAGCAAAATTAAGTGAACGTGTATATCGGATATACCATAGTTTACTGCCGAAAATGTGTGAAATCGGTCTACGAGTTATCCCAGCTCCCATATACTACATATAATGATGTTCGCTATTCTAGCAGACTTTATGCCGAATATGTCGGTCACTGTTGAGAGAGTGTAAAAAGTAAAGTAAAATAATAACAAAAATAAAAAGCAAACAAAACAACAACAACAACAACAAAACAGCACAAACTAAAACGACGAATGTATGAAAAAAAGAAAGTAAGAATAATTATAAAAATTATGCAAACAAAAAAGTTGACGATAACGAAGCAAAAAAAAACTAAGTTGTTTTGCAATTCTGTATGACAATGTATGCAAAAATAAATAAGAAATAAAAATAAAAATGATGCTGATAAAAAATGGAACAAGCGCAACAAAAAATTATGATATTTATTAAACAAATACAGAATATAATAATGACAATCATACATATATAAGTATCTTTATAAAAGTGAAAATTAGTACAAAAAATTTTTTTTTTAAATCCGAACATACGCCAGCGGTTTGAAGTTCAAAAAGAAAAAGTATTCACGCAAAAAGTTAAACAACTAATATTATATATGAATAAGTTCTCGATTATGAGCATAGAAACAAAAACATACGTATACACACACCGGCTATTAACGTCATCAGTTGTCAACAATATCATCCAAACAAATATCACAACCGAAGCGGCGCTATATACGCACAACAGAGTATACACAGTAGCAACGGACACGGTGATCGTGTGACATGATCGTTGAAAAACGCCTTGCTAAGCCGATTTGGCGTTACGACAACGGAATTCGCAGACGTCAAACTTTAGCCCGTGACCAGCACATTTTCCAACTAACATACATACATACACATGTACACATGTACATATATATATATATATATGTATACTAAACATATATAAATGCTTATTAAATATTTGTATATAAATATCGATTGATCATGGATGACAATCTAGTAATACTCATTTTCGTATATATCTTCGTGCTATTTATGTTGGCCAAAAATCACATGTTTGGCATAATTTCATAATTTTTTCACGTTGGAACGCCAAGTTTAATTATGCCAAACAAAAACAGCCACCAAATGATTGTGTCGATATGTTATCTCGCATTTGCATCGAGCGATAAAACATTGCTATGGAATATGAGTGGCGAACTTGGTATATTTGTTCGTGAAGTGAGTGGCATTCCTAAGTGATTGGGAATTTTAAATATGCAAATACATACAATACATACCAAAGAGTGTGTCAGCTAAACGATGGCGTAGCACTGTAATGAGCAAAGCATTCAAAACTGGCAGAACAGGTGCGAGAAATTAATTCAAAGAAAGTCAAAATCAGTATTGGTGTACAAGATAAATGCATATATAGTACCAAGTAAAGGGTAAAGAACGAGCACAAATGACAAATAAGTGAAACTTTCACAATAAAAAAATAAATAAAAAATCAATCAGAGTCTATAAAAAGTCGTTCTTTTTAAGATTATTTCAACTCAACATCGAAAATTCTTACTAAAAAGTGTAGCGATATGCATGCAATGTTTGTGAAACCGAGTTAAGAATCTGCTATGCGAAAAGCTTGCGATATACACGTCAGTGCGGATCGAACCTTATAGTACATAGAATATTTATACAAAGGAAATTTACATTTTAGCGCTGTTTGACGTCATTGTGAATCAAGACGACAGTATGGTTACACACACTCAAAGAAATACTTTGGAAATTTTGAAAACAAAAGCAACAATTCAGTATAGAGTGCATCATGGAAAAAAGTTAAAAAAAAAAAAAATGATTTCATAAAACTTAATAAAAAAAAAAAATAAATAAATAAACGGAAAATTGCTCATACATATTTGATGCTCTAGATATATATTTAATAACAAAAACTTCAACAAATGCAAATCTAGTTGTTTCCATTTACTATTATATAATAGCAGAAAAATGCAAAAACTCGAAGAGTTTAAAAATTAAAAAATAATTTTGAAAATTTGTGAAAATTTTGAAAATTTACACAAATATTTTTCAATAATCCGAATAATATGATATCTAAATACTATAATTTATTAAATTCAACTTTAAGTAATAACAGAAAAATGTTGCAGAAAAACTGAAAAATTTACAGGAATTTTGAAGAAAATATACATAAATATTTTTCAATTATCCGAATAATATGATATCTAAATGTTATAATTTGTTAAATCCAACCTCACTGTAAGTTGACAGTATTCAAAAAAACAAAAAAAATGACAACAATTTGTGGAAGCTCATATCCGGTGTGTACTTTAGCTCGCACGTGTACAAATAAATAGACTTAAAAGTGTAATGAAAACTTAACTGGCCATTTAAATGCTTCACTGCATAACAACAGTGCTGACATTGGGTACATTTATATAAAGACAATTAAGCAATGTGAAAAAGGAGGCAGATTAAAGTAACAACTACGCTTAATTGAAGAAAACTATTCGTTTATCATTAAGAAAGTATGGAACTAAATGAACAGTGCACGTAAATGAAATAAAAAAAACTAAAATTATAATGAACAAACTGCAACAAAAATAATTGCAAATATTAGTTTTTGTGAGATTTAATATTTTATTTTACACCATACCAGAGAACAAACGCACTTTAGTATAAATAATAATATAGCAAATAACAAAAAACAAAAAACAAGGTCGCATAAATAATTATGTATAAATAAATATAAAAACACAAATCTTTTTGTTCATTGGATGGACACCAGTGTTCGTAAGCAGCAAAATTATACATTCGCTCATAAATACTAGAGTATTTCTTTATTCGTATTATTTATGAGCATTTATGCACAAATACGCTAAGAATCTATAAATTAGGGAGCCCGTAACTAGTTGACTTAGGCCTAAAAATATAATATTTTTATACTTTTATACATATATATTTGCATATGCTGTATATATGTATGTATGTATAACAATATGTATAAGTTTATGACGTTGCTGACACTTCAAGTCCCATATAGAGCGGCCGCTGGAAATTTTTAAATTTATAAATACTATTAAAAACGTAAAAAACTGAATTACAATATTTTCTTCACAAAAAAAATGTCTGAAAATATGCTTAACTTTAGACTATAGACACATTTGGCTTCCAGATAAACTTTTTATAACAATTTAAAAAAAATAAAAAATTAGCAAGTTTTCTGCACACTATTTGATTGGCCCTTGTATAGTTAAGAGCTTTTAGCGCAACTTTTTTTGAGATTCGCCCAGTAAAACGCCCAGTAAAATCATGCATAAGCAGCGCACATCTCTAACAAAGTCACTATTCCCAAAATACTGCCGTACTCCACAATAGATACAGAAAATTCATCATACACAACAATAAAAAAAAAATTTATAAAAAAAAAGTAATAGCAAATAACAGTCATAAATGCAATAAATTACATACAAACATACATAGAAATATGAAATATATATTTACATATGTTTGCGCCTCGAAAAGTTTAATAATTTTTATAAGCAATAAGTAAACGTACTTTTTTGTTAGATCGGCCATTTTGTAGGCGCCACTGCTGCTGCCCGTAGCCGCAGTTAAGTTCTGTATTTGTTGTAATCTCATTTAATTTTTATTTTGACTTTTATTTATTTTAGTCGTCGTTTTCGTTTTCGCTGTCGTCACGTTTGTTTATTTTCTTTGCGCTGACTTTTTACTTGCTTCCGTTGCTCCTTTGTAGCTTGTAGCTCTTTCTTACGCTTTATTATTATTTCAATTTTATTTTTTTTATATTTATAACACTTTTATACACGCGTCTTTAGTTGTATTGTATTTGTAATGCAATCACAAAGTTTTGCTGTTGAATTTTTGCAATTTGCGCGTAAGTCTGTGCACTTGTATTTGTAGGTGTATATTAATATAGCAACAACAATAATAACAACGCTAACGTCGTCGAACCAACGAACTTATAGTATTGTATTGTATTGTATTGAATTGAATTGTTTTGTATAAGAATGCACTGCGAAAACTTAGACACCAGCCTGTCGCGTAAAACGGTGACGATATCGCCGCTCGGGCTTGTACACGTACAAGCGGCAAACGTAGAAAGCATTTAAAAATGACATACTCGTACACGAAGATGAAAGCGGCGATTTTGTGGTGGCCCCGAAGTGCGGAGGAAAATCGCAAAGGTAGGAAAGCTGAAGGCTGAAGGCTGTAGGCTGCAGCCTGCAGGCGTTTGTCGGCGACCCACTCACATAAACAACTACGTACACTCGACCAGCGACTCCTCGTTTGCTGACTAACCGACGTATGAGTTGTCACACATACACACGCTGGTGTGTGCGTGTGTGTTGTTACATATAATAAAGGCGTCCGCGAAAATAAAGAAATTTTTTCAGCACATTTTCTTAAGCAAAGATATGCACTTTTCGCTGTTTTATAGCGCTTAATTTATCACAAGGAATTTTCTAAACTTATTGTACACTAATATTCAGTAATCTTTTATTCTTCCAATTTGGCAAATGTACTGTCGCGCAAATGTTTTAAAAATTTTATGCAAATTTTAGTTTAATAAAACTTTTTTGAAAGTATTTTGTATTTCATATTGTTTAAGCAATATTTTCTGCATTTGAAACACTTTTTTCCTGCCAACTTATAAACTTTAGAAACTTTTCCACAAAAAATTTCAAATTTGAACGCGACAACAACTGACGCGGCGTTTGCTTGCGTACTGAATGTGTGCGGCTGGGTTAAACTGGTCGCCACTGGCTGACAGGCTGGCCTGGTTTGCTCTACAACGCTGCCGATAGCCGACTTCAACGACAACGACAACGACGACGATGACGATGACGATAGCGCCAACAACACAACACAACGCGATGCCATGCGATGTGATACGATACACACCGCTGCGGGAGAGGTGGGTATTGCTGGCATAAGGCACAAGGCACAAGGCAAATTTTGTTTTGTTGACGACGTCGACGTCGATGTCGCCGCTGATGCCGCAGTAATAGTAGCCGACGCGCGAGTAACGTATGCAGAAATGAGGCAATGAAATATATCAAGAACAACAACTCATATAATACATGCATATGTGTGTATGTATGCATGTATGTATGTATGTATGTATGTATGTATGCATGTATGTATGTATGTATGTGTGTATGTATGCATGTATGTATGTATGTATGTATGTATGCATGCAACAAATATGTGTCGACGCTTTGATAGTCGTTCAAAAGTTGTTGCTGCTTAAGTTAGATTACGTGCGTGTGTTTGTGTGTGTGTGTGGTGTATGTGTGAAAGAAAGTAAAAAGCGTTATTGTATCTGCTTGTGTGTGTGCTAAGAAGTAACGCACGAATGCTATGAAAATTGTTTAAAAATAATACAAATAAAAGCTTTAAGAGCAAAATATATATATTCTGAGCGCACATAATAGAGAGCAACTATTAACTGACAGCAAAAATGAAAGAGACTTCGTATGCAAATGCCAATGTGCGGCCGGCTGTTGTATTATTTTTTGCTTTTACTCAGCAAAACATACATATGTATGGTAAATGTAGTGGAATGCCGAGCAACACAAATAAAAGCACAAAAATGTTGTAGCAGCTTTATAAGTGTGCAAACGAGCAGAGAAAGAGTCGAAGCGAAGTAATGCAGTAAGAGTGCAAAATACAATTCGCAAGAGTGCATCGAATATAAAATAAAATAAAAGAAACTGCAATAAAGCAGAGAGTAGTATTGTCTTCGTGCTTTATACGCTCCAATTCGTTAGAAAAATAAATAAATTTGCGGCTCATTATTAACGCTGTCACACACACATACACGCCGATCGTATCTGACTGAGACCAATACTCACAGTGTTGAAAATATTAGAAAAATTCTAAAAGCAACGGTACTTTAATACTTAATAATAACCAAAAACGATTTGCTGACTCACTCGCATAGTCAGTCATGCACAGAAAAGTGTAAAAGCAAAATGTAATTCGGCAAAAGTTTAAACAAAAGATTTTGAAACCACTCGCTGCCGTAACACACATACGCACGCTACAAAAAACAACAAATAAACGCGAGCAAACCAATATAAAATCAGCAACTTCGGTTCAACGGCTATAAACAAATATAGTGTGAGGCATAAACAAGAATTTAACAAGCTTTTTGTATGTATATATGTATGTAGTTATGTATGCATCTGTAGTTCCACGCTCTCACTAACACATAAGCACACAATACGCAGGGTTGCAAATTTTTGCATGGCATGCAACAACAAATATGTCAACAACATTGGAAAGCTTGCGCTCAAATAATGCTAAAAAGGTTCGACAAAAATAAAAACATCAGAGAGAAACACAAACAAACACTACTACAATTGCTCGTATAATATCATAATGAATGCAATAGCAACAACGTTTGATTGCAATATAAACGAAGTATTTTTGCAGAAACTAATAGGACACACGAATTAGATTTGTTGTAATAGTACGTCGCGACGCCAAACAGGCGCATAACAAAGGCAAATAAGACGCAAATAATGGCGGTATCAGAGGAAATACAAATAATATAATAAAATTGCTTATATTCTTGGGTACATATGTATGCGTTGGAATGTGTATGTACACATCAAGAATACAACAACAAAATATAGCTAAAATTATGCGTAGTAAATAAAATTATATTAAATGCTTTGATATAGAAATGAATTTTAGAAGAATTATTATATTTATTACAAAAAAAACTATTAAAAATTAAATTAAAAGAAAAATTTAAATTAAATTTAAAAAAATTTTATTTAAAAAAATTAAATAAGAAAAATTTAATTAAAAAAAATTAAATTAAAAAAAAATTGAATTAAAAAAATTTAATTAAAATAAATTGAATTAAAATAACTAAATAAAAAAATTAAAACTAAAATTCTTTAAAAAAAATTAATTTAAAAAAATTAATAAAAAAAAAGGTAATGTAAAAAAAGGTTATTTGAAAAAAAAGTTATTATTATTGATTAAAAAAATTAAATAAAAAATTAAATAAGCAAAAATTAAAATAAAAAAAAAAATGTTTTCTTATAGAAAAAATAAAATTTGTTCAAATATAAGATTCAATATATAAAAGAAAACAAAATTCCTTCTATATCATTAAATAAATCAATTTAATTTAACAAACATGAATAACAACAAAGGTTTTTTACTTTCATTATTTTTAAAATAAATTCTTTCTTTTCCCACGTTGACTTTTTCAGCATACTCAAGAATTTATAATTGAAACAAAGAGTATGTCAAAATTTTCGCAACTATTGGTAGCTGGCGCAGGCAACTCATAATACATGATAAAATCAAAACACATACTTTTGTTTATTTCGTTGTTTGTTTTACAACTACCGTTGCAACTAAAAATTTCACCATTTGTCACATTTTTGCCTAGTGCCTGCCTGACGTTTCGCTTTCCGCTAACCGAAGTCAAACACGTCAATGTCAGAAATAAACATTTGATCACCAGACAAGCAGCAGTCAACGGCAAGCAGGCAATCATACGGTGATGATATGATGATGTGTGAATTCAAAAGCCAATTAATAAATGAGTTAATTTTTGGAATTATTGGTTATTTATACTAAAAAAATTAGTCAAATAATGAATACATGCATATTTATTATATGTATATGAGTGCTTTTATGCAGTCTTGCTGTAAAAATAGGTCACACTTATAAGCAAAAAGTATTTTAGTATTCTATATTAGAATAGGAAGCACGAACAACGAATTAAAATAACTGAAATTTACTGATAAGGCAAAGAAGTAAACAAAAGTGTTATTAAAACCGATACATATACGCATGCAGTGCATATTAAGCATGTATGTATTGGTGCACTTTGCATATACATATGTATGTATGTGCATGCGTACAGACAGTTGCATGACAAGTCAAAAATTCAACGAATGCAATGTCAGCGTCCGATCAAGTTACGTATACGCCCTGCACGGCTGCCAGTCTACACTGTTTACACAAGCACACACACACACATTTAGAAGCACGGCTGACAGTTGGTTGAAACTGCGGTGACGGCAGCGGCGGCTGCAATCTGCCACAGCCGCTGGACTGCATATTACTTAGTAAATCTTGTAGTCACTTTTGCTTTTGTTATTTTTATTTTTTTTTGCATTCCATTTTCGCAGGTATCTGTACCATTGACGGCACAGTCTGTGGCTAAAAATTGTCTCATCGCAGTTTAGTTAGTCATCCAGTGATTCAAATACATGCTTATAAACATACATACGCAAGCAACAATGAGCAAAGTACAGTAGAAAACAACAAAAATTTATAATTTTTGTGAATGCGAAATGTTGAGTTTTATATACATGCATATATGGCATATATGGCACATAATTATGTACATAAAATTGCCTTTTTTAAATTTATTACAAATATTCTCTAGCAATATTTAATAAGATTGAATTCAGTTTTGGCTTTATTTACTTGTTACGTACATACATACATACATATGTTGCAAAAGAAGTTATTTAAGAAAGGAAAAACTTGAACATTTTGAATTATCTCCACACCAGCCTATTTTTTATATTTTCCCACTGAATGCGATTAACTCTATATATACATACCACTGTATATATAACCTACATATATACAAACTATATATGTAGAAATAATAATTTTTTGAGTGAGAAATGTGTAGAATACGAAAAGTGCAAAAAATTTCATAAAATATTTTAAAATAGATTTTGAACAATATTTTTTAACCTTAATTTTAATATATATTTGAAATAGCAGCAATTCAATTACAAAATATGTATTTACATAAATACGTACGTATGCATATTTCATATTTTTGTATGTAACCACATATGTTTGATTATGTGTAATAAGTCGCTAAAAACAGAAGTAATAAACAAGTAAGAAGGGGCTAAGTTAGGGTGTAACCGAACATTTTATACCCTCGCAATGTACGATCAAGGCGGGATCAGAGGCGGGTATATGTTTCCAGGTGCTGGCATAACTTTATATCAAAAAATGTTGCGGCGGAATTGAACATTCATTATTCGAAGAAATTGTCAATGGATTGCAATCATATTTGGTATCTTATAAACTTATATTACAGGCCATAGACTCATGTACTTTCATTGTTATATTTTGCTTCGTGTCAGAGATATTTATATTAAAATCTACCAAATTAACTCAAAAGTGATATATGCGATATAAACTCAATCAAAGTGGTTTAATAAATATATTAGATACATCAGGAAAAAGTCAACCAGAGAAAAGGAAATGATTATATTAGGAATAAGCCGCTGAGACCATGATCTAGACCGCTTTCTTTTATATTTAGCGCGAAATCACATTGGGTTTAAGAAAACACATGCACTTAATTTCATTAAAATGTCACACATATTGACCAACATAAACGGTTTAGTCAGGTGGAAAATCGGGAATTTTTTTATCGGACATTTTTGGGATAGATGAAGAAGGTCTCCACTGATCACATTAACTCTTCATTATTCAAGTATATTAGGGAACATGTTTTTACGCAATTTTGTGAAGGTAACTCACACAGTGACCGACATATTCGGCATAAAGTCTGCTAGAACAGCGAACATCATTATATGTAGTATATGGGAGCTGGGATAACTCGTAGACCGATTTCACACATTTTCGGCAGTAAACTATGGTATATCCGATATACACGTTCACTTAATTTTGCTAAGATATCTTACCTATTAATTGAATTATATGGTATAAAGTCTACCCAGAAGTTGAAAATCCGTACATGGTGACTAGGCCAAGTGCCTACCCGATTTTATCCATTTTAAGCACATGGACACATTGTTATCAGAAAGAGACGCTCTCTGAATTTCAAGTTTCTCTCTGAATTTCAATTTCTCTCTGAAGTCTACAGGAAGGCTGAAAATCCTTATATTAGGTATATGGGGGCTAGGGGAAGTATTTACCCGATTTTCCCCATTTTAGACACAAGAGCACATTATTATCATGAAAAGATAATCCTTCAATTTCATTAGAATATCTTACAGATTTCCCGATATTTTCGATAAAAAGAGATTCAAATAGAGGCACAGAGGTCCTGATATGGGGTATC
The DNA here is from genome assembly GCA_021498325.1 of Bactrocera minax. Taxonomy (NCBI): domain Eukaryota; kingdom Metazoa; phylum Arthropoda; class Insecta; order Diptera; family Tephritidae; genus Bactrocera; species Bactrocera minax. The sequence goes on along the minus strand of JAKEEE010000079.1, from coordinate 13,890 downwards.
TGGTGACTTGAAAAGTTAAAATCCCATTTCGTCTATTTTTACGCATAATATGACATATCCTGAAAGCACTATTTGTACAAAGTTTGGTTTTCGTATCTTAATTACTGCTCGATTTATCTACTTTAAAGTGAAAGGATCAGATGAAACTTAAAATTGTCACATGAGAATTAGGCGTGGGTTTTATCCGATTTCATCCATCCATCCTTCAAAACTTTAGACGGATTCCTATGCAACCCTTCCGTATATTTTCTGTAAGATTTAATGTTTCTAATGTGTTTGTTCAGCGAGTTATCGCACTTTTAGTAGTTTTTAACGCAACTTTTTTATGGGAGGTGGGCGTGGTTATTATGCGATTTTACTAATTTTCTTATTATATGAAGAGATGCTAGAAAAACTTACTCGGAGCAAGTGTGGTTGGTATAGCTTTCACGGTTTCCGAGATATATATATTAAACCTATTGGGAGGCGGGCCATGCCCACTTTAAAAAAATTTTTGCCCACAGATACGCCACCCTAATAGGATCCTCTATACCAAATTACACGTCTATGTAGTTACGTGCTTAGTTATAGCACTTTATCTGTTTTCGATTAATGGCATTTTGAGGGCGTGGCAGATGTCCAATTACGCCCATCTGCAATACCAACCGTCAAAATATCTTAATTTTTACTCAAGTTATCGCTTGCACGGACGAACGGACGAACAGACACTCATTCGGATTTCAACTCGTCTTTTCATCCTGATCATTTATATAAATATATATATCTATATCTCACTCGTTTAGTTCTAAGTGTTACAAACAATTGTTAGGTGAACAAAACTAATATACTCTGTAGCAACATGTTGCGAGAGCATAATAATACTCAAACAGCGCGCACGAAATGACGCCTATTTAAGCAGAGAACAAATAATTTACGAACGAAGCAAACCAAAAGTACATTAAAAATTATGTGAGACTTTACTAATTAGTTTTATGACACTTCTAAATCATTTTTATGCAGCTAAATATTAACTTAACGGCACACCCCTTAATGTATCAATCAAATATTACCCAACCACTTGTTATCGACTTTCGATAACTAATTTTATTTATCAATTATAATAGCGCTTCGCTGCTAGCTGTTAATTTTCGTGACTACAGCTCGTTAAGAATTATTTGGGATTATTATTTTCGGGCAAAAAAAAAAAATCATCAAAACACTATACAAACACACATATGTACGTAATTATGTAAATTAAATTTCTTCAATGCATTTTTTGTTAGAGAACGCCCCCAATGTACAACAATGTTGCTGACAGTGAACGAGTGAGGGGGCATGCAGTGAAGCTATGCACAGTAACAGTTCGTGCATTAGGTGGTTCAATTATCACCGCTATTATGTAGCTATAATAGCTCGAGTATAGTTGCCGTTCGAGAACAGTACACCGAAATTTACATTACGGATGGATGTCGAGTACTTAACGCAGGCAATTGAGTCAGCAGTCACCATGTTGTGTATATTATCGATTACTGTCAACCCTTGTTGTATTGTGGAGAAATGTTAAAATCAGGAAACTGCTTTTGGGCAGTTGCCCACATAATTTAACAAAAATTAAATTTCAAAACAATCGTTGTTCTTTAAACACGTTATGAAAGTCATTGTTTTCAATTTCTTTATGTTTAATTTTACGATTTATGTCAAGTTTTGGCAATGTTGTCAAATACTGTGAAGAGTGCTTTCCACAAATGTAAACTCAGAGTTGTTATCTGCGTTTTCAAGTACTCTGGCTTCAGTAGCCTACCGTAAAGTAAAATCCTATTATACTATAGTATACAACGCAAGTATACCGGCAAATACTTTGCAGTAGCCTTTCGTGATAGGGGTGAATATGTAAAAATTAGGTAAGCAATTTCTATGCTTAATTATTTGCCTTTATTGTGGAAAAGGACCCAAGTGAATACAGAAATAAAAAATTTGTAACAAAGCTAATTAAATGAAGTGCTATAAGGTATATATGTACGTACGATTTCTTCTCAAAATGATTACCAACTGATAGTACATATATTGTTATAAACCAAGCTCACAACAGGCGGGTCCTATTTAAAGGGCGCAAATCCAGACTTTTAACCGCAAAGCAAAAGTTTAGCAATGTTCTTGGTGGTTACAAAAACAACAAATGTTCGATCTGCTTTAGTTGCCTATTATTGTATTAAATGTTATTATATATTTATTTTAAAATAAATTTTTGTACATTATAATCAAAAATTTTTGTAAAAAATATATTTTGTGAATAAAAATTACTACGTATATTTCTTGTGCAGACAGCCAAGTCGCATTACTCGTAGGAAAAGGTACAAGAAAGCAGTCAAAGATAACAAATATCGATAGCATATTAGCTTCGCCTCACTGACATAACGTTTATTATATACGGAAGTAAGTGTTTCTAATTGTACAACACTAATACATATGTAGGTAAATATTTATAGTATGTATATAGAATAAGAACTGTGTGCTGTGTACAGTATATGCCTGTTATATTTATCAGTACTGCTCGACTGAAACTACAAACACTGTAGTTTGCTGGGTAAACATGCCTATAGATACATACAAACATATGTAGAAATTTATGTAAATAGATTGCAAATAGTCGCGAAAAAATCACATGAGACTCGTGACTATTATAAATACACATAATGGCAATTGTACAATACATACATATGCTCAGTTCGAATGCAAGCCGAGCGCACTCATGTGCGGAACCACGAGACTTCAATATTTTTTACCGTTACCGCAGCAATTGTTGTTGCGCTGTAATTTGGTTTATTTTTATGCCAAAAAATCTAAAACTGAAGCTAAAGCTGAATCAATTCAATTCAATACATCAATGCATTAGGTTAATAGCCAACGAGGTAAAAGTGAATAAAAATATTATTCGTTTGTTCGAAGTGCAATAGAAAAAGCGAAGGGAAAGAAAGCGTCGCGTCCCGAACGAAAACTAAACAAGCGAAAGCGTCAACTCTTGGCCACCGATCAGCAGTGGTGTGGATGACAGAACATGCTGCGATTCGATGTGGCGATGTGAGTTGCTGTTGTTGTCGGCACATTTTCTTAACTATATACATATGTATACATAGCATGTATACCGTTTGCATGGTGGCATAAGAATTGTTAGGAAAAATGTGGAAAAGAAGCAAAAAAAAAAGGTAAGCCTTAGCAACTGCAAATGCTACACTCAGTCAGATGTGCATGCACACATACATACATACATACATACATATGTAAATGTTGCTAATAATAGCTAGCTGTGTTGCAAACAACAGACGCTGTTGAAATGTAGTAGAAATCAATAATAACTCAATGCAACGACACAATTGAGTTGGCGTTCGGGGGGAAAAACAACAATAAGAAATGGGTAAGTAAGTAATCAGCGTCACGTAAGAGACGTTGACAGACAAAGAAAGTGCAGCAGATTTGAATTTAGTACACACATAGCGTATATGTACATACAAGCAGGCTGACCGAATGACCGCCCAGTGGTCTGGTAACCAATTGTATATGGAAAGAGAACACTGCCGCGGGTGATGTGCAGCTGAATTTGTGATTTTAGTTGTGGTGAAAACTAGCGACCTCCAGACACCTAGCAGCAAGGCAGTCAGCAACAGCTGTAGCAAAAGTTGTGTGCCAAGCTTATAAAAGCACTAGGTAATAATTTAGCTTCTTACTTAGCTTATTCTCCAATTTTGGCGGCAAAGGCGGCGTTACTGGAGCCAATGGAAAGACTTTTCACAAATACACCCAAGGGATTGGGGAAAGAAAATCAGCTGAGTGCGAAGTTGATGATTGTCACTAGCGCTACTTGAACTGATTTAATGCAACTATTAGGGGTGTCCTTAAAAAAGTGCTTTTTTGAAGAATGGCTCACAATACTTAAAAAAGCTTGAGAAGTGCAAGTGAGACTAAGGTGAAATTAAATTATACATATTTCTTCTTCATATATATAGAAAATTTGCACGTAAATTTATATAAATTTGCAATACTCAGTATAACATATATTCAAAGTTAAAAGTTTTCTAACAGCATACAGCATAAATTAATAGCAAAGTCATTAGGCTGACTGTAAACGTCAGTTTGACAGCTCGCCGGCAAACAAGTAAACTGCAACGATGAACTGTCAAAAATTAAAACGTGAAATCATGTTGCTACACAGCTATCAAAATAAAACCGAGTTGAACCGGTTACTCGCTATTTAGCTACGCTTTTCGCTTGTTAACTTTTCGAAACAAGTTCAAGGAAGTTCATGCCAGGATGCCAATTTTTATACAATAGAAAATTAAAAATAACAAAAGTTGCAAATTGAAAAAATGCAAATTGAAGCCAACAGCAGCCAAAGGTGCGAGGCACAGCATGTAACAATGTTGTCATTAAGTGCAATGCATTTGTCTAATTGTGTGCGTATGTGTGTGTATATTTTTGGCTTACAATGTAACCAATAGAGTAGTTGTTTTATGCTCACTGCAGCTGTTGTTGTCGTCTTAAAAGAGCGCTGTGTTCTTAAAGCAGCAGGCGGCACAACATGTTGCCAACAATAAAACGGCACACAGGGTTGCTTTGCTAGAGATGAATACTTTTCTACAAATTTGTGTGTGTTTTCTTGTGCTTAGTTTAAATTTTTTTATTTAATTAAGGCTATAAATAGTAATAGCAGAATGCTTTTTTGGCCGGCAAGAAAATATCTAAACTTTTTTGCCTTAGCTCACAAATTGGGCATTAAGCTTCATTTTATTTAAAATCAATCTGTTAAACAAAAAAAAATGCTAGAAATCAGGAAATATCTAGGAATAATAATAGTTTGACTAAAGTACATAATTCGAAATGTAATGTCGTTCACACTCATATCTCATCGTTCAAGTACATGTCTTTATGTTCCTAATATTTAACAAATTGTTTCCTGCTTTAATGTTTGTTTCTCGATTTTCTTTTTAATTTGTAAAAAAAAAAAAACAAAAACGTTGGAACATTTGCTCCAATCACCAAAATCTAACAGACAGTTCATGGCATTTCCGTGTACACCTTAAAAACAAAACATATAGATATGTACACAAGTACGTAAAGCACGCACACTTCGAAGCATTTAAACACATATACATATAGTCAGCTATATTTTTTCATAAAATTCTGCTTTCTTTTTAATATATGTGTGTCATTCACATGTTGTCTTCTAATAATGTTTCACTACACCATGGTATTTTGGTGCATTAGTATAAAAATATATATATAATATTATATATTATATATATATACTATATTATATTATATATTATATTATTATATATATATATAACAAATATATTATTATATATATATATAACAAATATATTTTACAACCATATTTATAAAGCAATTTGAATTTCTGATCGTCGAATTTGAAATCTCAAAACTTTATTATAAGCGATTGAGGCTGGTGAAAATGCAACATTAACTTACATCTCATTCATTAAACTATAATATTAACTTTTTTTGAAATTCTTATTTCAATTTTTGTTTTATAGTGTTACTGTGTTATTTATTTATTTTTTTTAATTTTTTTATTTTCTAAATTTGTTCAAATTTTCTCAGTTTCTTCAATGTTATAAATTTTTTTTCCTCAACTTTTTTAATTTTTTTCAATGTTTCTATTTTTTTTAAATTTTTTTAATAAATTTATTGTTTTTTTATTTTATTTGTTTCTTTTTTTTGTTAACATATTGTTGTATTCTCTTTGATTTCATATTTTTTCTTATTTAAAAAAGTTTATCAAAAATTCAACATCTGATCGGAAAAAGCTTAAAAACAGTAGAATCCTTTCTCGTTCAAATTTTTTATTTTAAAATTTTACTTCGACTTCATTTGGTTTTTAATTTACGTAAATTTAAATATAAATATTACAAAAAAATTGGGTTTTCGTATTATTATACTTTATTTTCATTGTATTTACTATAATATTTATGATATACTTTTTGTTTCGTTGTTATTACTTTTTTTTATTTTACTTGTCTATTTTATTTCAAATTATTTTTATTACTATTTTTATTTTACATCACATTATTATTGTTTTTTTTATTTTACTTCATTTAAGTTATTCGAAATTATTTTATTATTTTTATACTCTCACAACATGTAGCAACAGAGTGTAATAGTTTTATTCACCTAACGGTTGAGATAGATATAGCTATATTTATATATACATGAATGATCAGGATGACGAGACAAGTTGAAAATTTCTGAAAAGTAGGCATGGCACCGCCCCATAATAGGTTTAATGTACATATCTCACAAACAGTTAAAGCTATATCAACCGAACTTCCTGGGAACAAATTTCTCCAGCACCTCCTTAGATGGTGTGAAAATAGGTAAAATCGGATTAAAACCAGGCCCACTTTCCATATAAGGGTTATATTGAAAACTACTGAAAACTACTGCGTTACCTCGTTGAAGAAACATGTCAGAAGTATTGAATTTCACAGTCAGGATAGTAATTACGGTATTCAAAGGAATCGGTGTAAAAATTTGGCGGTGGGAGTGGCTCCGCCCACTTTCTAGTGAAATTCTACATCTCGGAAACTACTGAACCAATTTCAACTAAATTGACACGTGGCATTATATTTGCATCCTTATGTTACAGAGTGAAAAAGGGTGAAATCGGATAACGAACACGCCTACTTCCTATATATCAAAATTTTAAATTTCATACGATGCTTTCTTTTAAAGTATATAAATTAAGCAACAATAAAGATTTCGGTTGTTGAATACTTATGCCACATTTTTAATATAAAGTTTTGCCAGCACCTGAAAGTGTTTCCCCTCCTTTGATCCTTCCATATTAAGAGAGTATAAGATGTTCGGTTATACCCGAACTTTGCCTTTACTTACTTGTTCTAAATTTTGCTTCCTTTATTTTATATCAAACTATTACTATTTTTTTTTTATATAAAATTATTATTATTTTTTACTTTATTTATTTTAAATAATATTAATTTTGTTTTTTTTTTGTTTTAATTATTATTACTTTTTAATTTCCCTTTATCTAACTTACTTCAAATTTATTTTAGTTTACTCTGATAAGACATGCACACTTTATCCTGATTCAAGGTGAATACATTTTTCCAGTTCGGTACTCATTTGTCTACGGTAACTAACGCAAAATAAACTAATCGCTGAGACAAAAAGGTTCTTCGTCAACACATAAACCTGTATATATAGAGAAAATAAACAAACGCAACAACAAACCGAAAACCTTCGAAATAGTGAAAAAAAAAGAAGCAAATTCGTGTGGAAATAGATAAGATAAGCGGGTAACAGCACTTAAAGCACTTGAAGCTTGCAAAGCAAATAGCGACCAAATGGCGAAAAGACGACGAAATACAAATCTTTTGCGTGTATATTTTGAATATATTGAATTAGCAAGATGGACACGAAACAGTAGAATTGCGCCGATGGCACAGTAGCTGCAAGAGATATACAAAGTATAAAGGTGATTTGCATGTTGCTGATTGAGAAATAAGTAGAAATTGATTGTGAGGGCATTTGTTACAATACTTTCAATAAATTTTCAAATGATGGGTTGGCGGAAGCGTCACTGTAGAAAAGCGAAAAGCATTTTGTTATACAACAATACGGCGAAATAGGAAACGAGGAAGCGAGCAAGCGAACGAACGACGACAACGGAAAGGCATTTCTGCAAATAAATATTTTTATTCTGTATATTTTCTACACTTAATTCTTTTCAGCTACCATTTTGTATATAGATTCATGCATATATATATGTATGTACATATATAGATAGGTATCTGTTCGTTTTTTTTTTTTTTTTTTTTTTGAAGCTCTACACGTTGAATTGCAGTCGTCGTCACTGTTGTCATTGACGTTGACGTTTCGGTACTTCACTACTCGTCGGCCCACCAAACAAACAGTTTATATTTACTTTGCTTGCTTTACGTTCCTTCGCTGCGCACTCGTGTGAATAGCTGGTGTTTGTGTGCCAAAGTATTCCTAAAAAAGAACGCTTGCCGGCAAACAAAAAAAATTCTAAACGCAATGTTTAAAACTACAACTACAAATATTCGTTGCTGCTCCTGCATGCGTATACACATTGGATATTTTTAAAATGCTAATGTTAAAAAAAAAAAAAAACAAAAAAAAAAAATAGAAATAATATTAAATTACAAAAACAATGCGCACAGTTGTCGCTCACACACAACTGCAAAAAAAATTCCACTGTTTTCGGAGCAACTTCGGCTGCTGCTGCAGCTGCTGAAAAGTGTAGGTAGGCCATAGCGTTTTGTAGTGGCGGGTGGTGGGCGTGCAGCTATGTGTGTTGCTTCCTTAATCAATTTACAATAAAGGCAAAAAGAATACCGAAATGTCGCATGTTAAGCTAAGCAAACGCACCTCGAAATCTATGGCAGCACAGCAACGACAATTTATATATGCATACATATGTATGTATATGCAAACAATTCAATATATCGGAAGATCGTATGTATTTAGTATGCAGTAGGATTGGTCGTCTAAGTAAAGATTTTAATTAAGAAGAAGTGCTTAATTTAAATTTTAGAAAATCTAGCTTCTATAGCTACTGTTCTGGTGCGTCTTCACCTCAGCCGAAAGCCAACGGCAGAAGTGTATGGTGAACATGCTCTAACTGAGCGAGATTGCCAAAAATTGTTCGCATGATTTAAAGTGGTGATTTTGTCTTGGAAGACGAAGACGATGAGAAACTGCAAGCATTACTCGATGAAGATTCTTGTCAAACACAAGAAGAGATCGCAGAATCTTTGGGAGTTACTTAAGTAGCCATTTCAAAACGTTTAAAAGCAGCCGGATAAATTCAAAAGCAAAGGAATTGAATGCCATATGAATTGAAGTGAAGAGACTTTGAGAGACGATTTTGCATGCCAAAAATGCTACTTGAACGCTGCAAAAAGCAGTCGTTTGCACTATGAGCTTCTAAAACCGAATGAAATCATTAAGGGGGAACCCTACCGACAACAACTCATCAAATTGAAGCGAGCGATTGCCGAAAAACGCACGGAATTTGCGATTAGACAGGAGGCAATAATTTTCCATCATGATAACGCTCGTCCTCATTTTGCAAGACCGGTTAAAAAATATTTGGCTTTCATTCTTAACCGCAGTTATTTTGGGATGGAATCCACAAATTTCCATAAAGTTGGGAAAATGTTATAGCTTCAGAAGGACAATACTTTGAATAATACTATTGTATATGTTTTTCTTAAATAAACGTTCAGATTTAAAAAAAAAAATATTGCACGAGTATAATTATAGATCCCATATTTATCACAGAACTGATTCATCAATGTGAAAATCAAAACCTCTAGACACTAAACATAAAAAGTGTGTATTTAATAGAAACCTAAGCCAGAGCCGATATTTAAACGAATGACATATTCATAAGCTGTGAATAGAACATGGAATTCAGCACCTAAGCCAACTTTGCCACGATTCCTGCAGAGGCGCATGGTCTGGAAACTAAGGAAGTAAGCAGAAAGAAAGAAAAAGCTTGAAATACAATTTCGGTTTCTAAATTCTTATCAATTCTTGCTAAATTTCACAAAAAAATTTAAATACAATTTTCATATGTGGTATGTATTATTCTGACATGACTTACAAGAAGAGCTAACAACCTAGACAACAAATATTGACATGTATTTTGGTATTTTTGTTGCTTTATGTATCGTTTACCTCCCTTCGAAATTGTCGACGATGTTTTAGAGCTCAGCCGGTGGCGTTTAACAAAACCAACGACAAAAACAACTTAATAAGTAGTAGCAAATGTGGCGACGACGCCATTCTAAGTGAATTACATCATCCAGAAGTTGATCAAATGTTTCTACTTGAAATATGTACATATGTACATACAAATGTCACAAACAAAAATACATATACAAATTAATAAGTTGAGGTATGGCTAAGACATTTATTTATCTGATTTTAAAAAAAATATGCAAAAGTGGTAAGTATAGATAAGCATGAACCTTAAAAATCAATCTGCGTTTCTAGAAGCTTCCCAAATCGCTAGGGGAAACACTGTGCCATTCCAAATGAATTTTTTGTATGTACGTGTGTCATTAAAATTCTACTATTATTCCAATTAATGTTTCAGACCTACATATATACACATTGAATAAATAAGATTCAAATTAAATTAATAAAACATTATATCTAATAATTACTGCCTTATTATTAAACACTTCAGAGCTGTGATTAGCAGCACTCGGCAATAAACATTTCACCCCAAGAAATGAAGCCCAGAAAAAACGTCAAACAACTGTCATAAACGAAAAACGAACCGAGTCAAATACGTATATACAAATAACACAACCATACATCCATATATGAGATATGTATTCGTGACACTTCAGCCAATCAGACATCGATGATTGACAGTGCGAAGCGTATGGATCAAGTTTTGTATAAAACAGAAGGAATTAAAATAAATAAATAACAGATATTCATGTGTGTGCATATAAAAAATGGATGTAAAGAAAATAGCGAGTCACCGACATTGTGTGCAATACTTCGGAAGAAGAGCTTTTCCATAAAATGCAAAGCAAATAAATTAAAAATGCGAACGCAATGTGGAAACGCACAACGATAAATGCGAATAAAGTGTGAATTTAAATTTGAAAAGCAAATAAAGATATAAAAAGTGTGTGTAAAAAATGAAAACAATAAATATAAAAAAATGTAAAAAATTTTTTTAAAAAATTAGAAATTAAAATATTAAAAATAAAAAAAAATAAAAAGAAAAAAAAATTATAATAATAAATGAAAAAAAGTATAATAATAAATTTAATAAAAATGATAATACATTAAAATAAAATGATAATACATTAAAAAAAAATTTAATAATAAAATTAAAAAAAGGTATATATAAATAAAAAAAAATTCAAAAAGCAAAAATAAATAAAAAAAAAAAATTATAATAAAATAAATAAATAAAAAAATTATAATAAAATAAATAAATAAAAAAAATTATAATAAAATAAATAAATAAAAAAAATTATAATAAAATAAATAAATAAAAATAAATTATTAATTAAAAATATAAATTAAAAATTTAACTTATATTTTATGTTATTAATTTATAACTTAAAAATTACGAACAAGAAATATTAAAAAAATAAATAATAATAAAAAAATAAAAATTACAAGAAAATAAAAAAATATAATAAATAAAAAAAAAATATTAAAAAAATAATATTATAAAATAAATAAAAAATAACGATAAACGAAAATTGATTATTATTATTAATTGATATTGATTACTAATTTAAAGAAAAATAATAATTGTAAATTAAAAAAATTATAATAAATTAAAAGAAATATATATATAAAATATATTTATAAAGTATAATAAATTAAAATATATGGTATAATAAATTAGAAACCAAAAAATTTTAAAATATACCAACAAATTAAAAAAAATTTTTTTTTAATAATAATAAATTAAAGGGAATTAAAAAAAGCATAGCAACTCAAAATGGAAATAAAAAAATATTTAAAAAAAAAACTAAAAATGTATGAAAGAGTTTATTATTATAAAGGATTAAAATCTAAAAAATTTAAATGGATAAAAAATTATCTGTAATAAAGTTGATGTACTTACGTATGACATTATTAACATCTCTACTTGCTAATACATACATACAACTACATGATTGAGTTTTTATACAAAAATTCATATATTATATAAAAACTCATTATCAAATTAAACATCGGAAAAGTGTGTGTATATTATCGCACAAATACGTACATACTCGTACAAACGTACGAACCGTATGAATGTATATACGTACGCACGTACATATATCACACTAACCATATTTGTATTAATTTAAATTTCCCTCCTCATATATAATTTGATATAAAGGGGAAAAGTTAATTGAACTTATACTAAATACTAGTACACAAATAATGAATGAATAATAAATGGGAAGTGAGATAAAATGGCATAGCAGAATTTTCAGCATATTTCTTGTTTAAATGTGTACTATCAAAAAGAAAACTGAAGAAAATTAGTGCACCAGTTCTTCATAAAATTAAGCGAAAACGTTTGCAATACTATATTCGCAAGAAATACACGACAAAACCACCTCAAATAACCACAAAAAAAAGTTGTTTTTAGATTTTTTTTAAGTAAAAGCCATGTGAAAAAAATGTTTAATTCGTCTTTTCCTACTTTCGGCTGCATGTTTACTGCACGCTACTGCACCTTTGAAATGTCCACATGAGTTTCAGTGCGAATGCAAATACACGAAAATGCGAGTACTACGAGTATTCATGCTCTTACTCGTAGTTATAGCTGCTCTATTATACACTCTATTATACGTATATTTTCCAGATATATATATGTCTCCCACATATCCGCAGCATGTTGCTTAGTTGCGGGGCGGTGCAGTGACGTAGGCGGCAAATAAGATGCACATGAAAATTTAGATAAAGTTACAGCATACATACATACTTTTACGTATGCAAATGTATGTATGCTGTGTAACTGTAAAATGAGTGGTCGTCTGGATAAACGATGACACATTTGGCGTATGCGTTGCAGAAAAATACGTATCTGCCTAAACAGTTTTTTACAAATATACCCAATCAACTAGGACAGACTGGACAATTGTAAGATTTTTGTTGAACGAGACAAGCTACTTTAGGGACGGACGCGCTTTAAGCTTCAAATTACTTCAAATAATATTTCAACCACACTCATTAAAAGTGAAAATATGGAAAACTACACGTAGAAAATTGTTGAGAACATGATCTTTTCAAAAAATAAAAAAACATTTTTTAATAGCAAAACACGTAAGCTAAAAATTAACAAACAAACAAAATTTAACAAAAAAAAAAAATTAATTAAAAAAAAACGGAAAAAAGTAGTAGCGAAAAAAAGGTATATTTTCAAGAAAGGTTTTCTATATTTTTATTCACTTATTTAATAACCATTCGTAGCTATTACTTTATATGGAATCGTTTGTACATATGCATGTATGTAGCGTGATTATGAAAAATATGTGCTCACTGCTCACTATGCATGATGATTCACTATGCCTTTGTTGAAATATAATTTAATAAATAAAAAAGTATGCCTTTAAAATTGAGAGTACCTAAAGTAGACCTGCCCAAATAGAAGCATAAAAAAGTAGTCACTTTTAGTTCATCAATTATTAGTAACGTAGAGCTTTAGCAATCTCTAATTCTTTAAATTTTAAACGCTTAATTTCTAAATATTTTGCATTAAAAATTTCCATGCACACACTCACATATAAATAGTCAAAGTTTGCTTGCTGTTTCACCGCCTCGTTAAATGCTCAATCGGTTGGGTATGTGTACCGCCTTTGGTAAAGTCTCCGCTTCCTCTCTATTTGGCCTACTACACTTTTGCTCCAACTCGTTTTTCAAACGGTCATTTACACACACGCACGCACGCACGCACGCACACACACAAGCACTCCCACTGATTCGACGCTCTGACTGCCTCCGCTATTGATGTGTGCTTCACACAATTTAAAAGCACGCGTGTATTCGGTTTTCGTACGCGGCTCTTGATAACACTGCTCTCCACAATACTGTTGTCGTATGTGTTGTGTGCTCACAGTAGCGATTACTCGGTATGCGGTCAATGAGTTTGCAATCGGATAGTTACGAATTCGTATCGCTATTCGCTTGCACTTGTCCGTTTCGTCTGTTATACTGTATATATATATATATATATATATATAATACATGTAAATTGTTGGTATGATTGCCTGCATATAATGTATGTATGTATATATATATATTATATTTAGTAATAGTATCTTTTCATATTTAATTTCTGCATTGAATCAAAACGTGTGTGTACTTATAATA